>JAGFMF010011628.1:932313-1011946 GCA_019455555.1 Galemys pyrenaicus
CAGGGGTCACTGCAGGACAGAGGTCACGGCAAGGCAGAGGTCACGGCAGGGCAGGGGACAGGCAGGGCAGGGGGCAGGACAGAGAAGGGGGCAGGCAGAGCAGGGGTCACTGCAGGACAGAGGTCACAGCAGGGCAGAGGTCACAGCAGGGTAGGGGGCAGGCAGGGCAGGGGGCAAGGCAGAGGTCATGGCAGGGCAGGGGTCACAGTGGGGCAGGGGTCACGGCGGGGCAGGGGGCAGGCAGAGCAGGGGGCAGGCAGGACAGGAGGCAGGGCAGAGGTCACAGCAGAGCAGGGGTCACGGTAGGGCAGGGGTCACGGCAGAGCGGTGAGAGCGTCCTGGGTGCAGGTGCGGGGGCCTAGGCCAGTGGGCAGGCGGAGCCGCAGGCAGTGACCGGCGCCCGGCCTGTCCGCACGGGGCGCAGGAGCTGAAGGGCTGGCGCTGACGGCTGACCGGGCGCACTCTCGGGCTCGGGTCACACTTTGTGCTGGTGCTGTGGCGCGGCCGCGACGTCCGCCCGGAGGCCCCCCGGGGACCCCCAGGGTCGGAGCCGGGACACGTGACGACGGAACACCGCGGTCGGGACCCCAACAGAGCAGAGAGCGGCGCGGCCCCGCCGGGTCGGTGACGGCCGGACGAGCGGAGATGGCACAGGGCCCACGCGGACGCCTGCCGTGAGGGCCGACTGCCAAGGCCAGGGACCCCGTGAGACGGGCACCCGCCTCCGCGGCCCCTCCTGCGTGACCCTGGACACGAGCCGGACGCCCCCGCCGAGTCCATTCACTGCCCCTCCAGGAGAGGAGCCGCCCCAGCCGAGGGGCCCGGGCCGCGCCCCAGAGGGACCCTGACAAGGCGCAGACTCCGCTGCCGACCGCCGCGGCCGGGGCCTTCGTGGGGCCCGATGCGGACGCCAGGGGGCCATGGAGCTTCGGGCGCCCCCAGGCTGCGCAGCCGGGGCGCAGGCCCCCTGGCCTCTGCAGGCGCGGGCCGCGCGGGCCCAGGCTCACCTGGCCGACTGCCGCTGGCCGCTTCTCCTCCGCAGCCTTCAGCCACGGGGGACGCCCTCAGACTCCCCGCGGCCGCTCCCCCAAAGCGCCTCTGAGCTCGGGGCTCGCGTCGCGTCCCACGGGGCTCCGGGGAGAAAGCCCAGCGGTGACTTAAGATGAAAAACGAACAAGGCCGAGCCCAGCACAGGCCACGGGGCGGCACCGCGGGCGGACACGGAGGCGGTTCTCGGCGCGCACCTGGGGGCGCCGGTTCTTTTGGGCGGAGCCGCCCCAGCGCCGCCTGGAACCCCGCGGGACCTGGGCAGCGGCCTCTTCTAGGCTGCCCGGGGCGCCCGCCTGCCCGGCCCCTGCCCGGCCGCACTCGCTTCCCTCGAGAGTCAGGCTCCCCCCGCCCGCCCAGGACGCGCTGACGGCGGACACCTGCCGTGCCGCACGCAGCCTGGGCGCGAGCGCAGCGCAGCGGGCGCGTAGGGGCGTCGCTAGGAGAGCAGCGGAGCAGCGGAGAGCTTGAAAAGCAGCAGAGTTGAGCGGCTAGAGAGCCCGAGAGTGGAGACACGCGGAGCGAGGCTTGCCCCCTGGCTCTCCGTCCCCCCCCCCCGTCTCCCCCCGTTCCCCCCAGTCTCCCCCCCTGTCTCCCCCCGCCGCCCTCCGCCTGCGTGCACCTGCCGCCTCTGATAATAAAAGCATAAAAGGCTACCGAGGGCTCCAGGACCCCTCCTTTGCCCCGCCTGCCCGAAACATCGAGAACCTGGTCTGGGCCCTTCGGGGCACCACAGTCCTCTTTATGCCCCCGCCTCGAGCCCCCTAACGAGCCCCTCGACCTTTCGAAGGCTGCGGGCTCCGAGGCGTGAGCCGCCCCCGCCACACGTCCGCCCACAGGAGCGGGCTCCGAACCCCGCCCGACCCGCCTGCCTGCGTGAACTGGGGCGTCCTGGTGCTGGCAGAGCACCTTCGGGCTGCCCACTTCACCCAGCACAGCTGAACCCCGCCCTCTGCCGCACCGCACCACAGGTGGCCACTCTCGCGTGGGAATGGACCGCCGCTGACCACGCCCAGCCGCCGGCCTGGCCGCCAAGCTCCGGAGGGGCGGGGGAGCTGCGGCTGTCCACGGAGGGTCCACGGAGCAGGGCGCTCTGGCTCCTCTGGGTGGGGGTCACTCTCCCGCGGGGAGCCGGGAAGAGCTGTTCGCTAAAAAAATGGTTTTAATGTTGGCAACACTGTAGGCACGTGGTTTCAAACTCCCACAAGATACAGCTGTAAGGCTACATCTGTTTCAAAACCTTTCTTTAAAACCCTCACGGGCCTCCCTGGAGGCGCAAGGGGTTAAGGCAGCGCCTAGAAGCATCTGCAGCCGCTGCAGCGCCAGTTCAATGCCCGGCCAGGTGTGGACCCGCTGCTGAGGGAGCAGCAGACTCCTGCCTCCCGCTGCTCCCTCAGCAGCGGGTCCACCTGTTCTGCTCCCCACTCTGTCTCTGGGGAGTCCTCTCACCCCCCACACCTCTGGCCTGCACCCTAGTTCTTATATGCATAATTAAATAGATAAAACTTAAAAAAACAGCCCCACAGTGGAGGAAGTCACATCCTGAGGGGGCAGACAGCAAGTGGGGTGGGCTAGGGGGGCGAAGTCCTCTGCATTGGCCACCCTAAGCGCTGCTTCAGTTACGGTCCTGGCACACCGCTCTTCCATCATGTGGGGGTGCCTGTGGTTTTCCACCTGTAGGTCTCAGAGATTTGGGGGGTCCAATCCCGACATGTGGAATCTCCTTCTGGGGAGAGCGCCATCCTGAGGAGGGACGACTTGCAATTCTTTCAACAGCTTTACCTGTTCTTTCTGGTATTTGCCTGTTATTTCTAAACACTGCTTCTGTAATGCATCCTGAAAACTCCAGAAGACGAGACCTGAACTTTCTTCTCTCTCATCCCCTTCCTGCCACACGCATCTCCTCCCACTCTTCAATGGTGCCTAGATGCCAAATTCTACTTTTTTTTAAACAATGGTCTTTTTTTTTAAAGATTTATTTATTTATGCACACAAGAGCTGGGGTGCAGGCCAGAGTCGCGGGAGGTGAGAGGAGTCACCAGAGACAGAGCGGGGAGCAGAACAGGCAGATCAACCGAAACACACTGCTGAGGGGAGCAGCGGGGAGGCAGGAGAGGTCTGCTGCGCCCTGTGGGTCCCCTCCCTGGCTGACTGCAGGGATCGAACTCGTGCTGCGGTGGCTGCGGTTTGCTTCATAGTGTGTTGCTTAACCCGCTGCGCCACCAGGGAGGGCCCCAAATTCTATTTGAACCAACATTCTGCTCTATACTGCTCTGTAACGTAATGTAACTATAGAGCTTTGTAAGTAGAGTTTGCACGAAACCACCTAGTACATTATGACTACATTTCTTTGTTTTACAACTGTTTGTTTTTCCTGGACTTAATGATTGCTTCTCTTTTCACTTGCTTAATTAGTATATTGGCTAAGCTATTGAGACAAAGGGACCAAAATGACACGAGTTGGTTTCTGCCCCACGTAACCAGAGAGGAGCAGTGCAGGCTGACAGATGTCTCTGCCTTTCTCAGAAGATTCAGGGCCCAAGGGAGCTGCTCCTTCCTCATCCTCCAGCCTGTAGGCAGGAAACAAAAGGCCAAAGAAAGGACTGCTCCTTTCTTTTCATGCAAAGACCCCAAAGGGTCATTTCACACTCCTGGTCTGTCCTGCTGGCCAGAACTTAACACAGGGAGACTGGGAAACACCGCTTTGTTGGCAAGCTGTGTGCTCAGAGAGAACTTGAGTGTGAAAGCAGGGGCACGTGCAGGCTGGCTCAGTGGCAGTCTGCTACTCCAGTGACTACGTGTGGCTCCCCCAGTGTCCGGCACAGCTGCTCGACGTTTTTGAGTATGGTGACAGGCGTCCTGCCACTGCTGGGGCCACTTTTTCCTTGCACGTCCCCTCCTGAAGTCCTTAGCCCTGGTCACTCTGAGCCATGGTTCACTGCAGTCCTGGCACATTGTGTTTCCATTGTCGTGGGATGCCGAGAGACTTGGGAGCCCACCCCTAACAAGGTCCCGGGGGTCAGTGTCGACTGTGGAATCTCCTCCCAGCGCAAAACCAGGAAGCAGGCTCCGAAGCTACGGCCACCGCTCAGCTGCTCAGTGAGGCGGCACGGAGGTGTCCATTCCAGCTCCTGCCCTTCCTATCCTGTGTGTCCTGAGAGCCAGGCACGGCCACAGTGACCCCCAGAACGTGCAGCAGATGCGGGAGCCAGCAGGGGCCAGAAAGGCCGCATTCTGGAGATGCTGAGCCCAACACAGCTCAGCTGGCACTTGTGGGCCGGGGAGCCTGGGGCAGGGCCCTGGGGAGGTCGGGAGGCTTCAGGCCAGGCCCCGGTTCTGGGGACAGAAATTACCACTGCATAGCTGTGCTCCATCTCGTGGCCCACGCACATCTCAGGCACCCACGGGAGAAGTGGCATGGAGGGTACTCTGTGTGGTTGCTTGGCAGGTGAGTGGACTTGTGCACACCGGGGTGGGTGCCCTGATCCCTGACTGACCAGCCATGGCCATGCCCAGGACGTGGTGAAACAGTGCCTCCTGGTGGGCGGTGGAGAAGTACAGGTGCCTCCCACAGGCCGGTCTCCTCCGGGCAGCCCGGGGAGGGGCAGGGGCTAAGGGCCTCACAGCTGGAGCCCATCGGTCTCAAGAGCCCTGCCCAGGGCCCTCCCTGCCCCACCTCCTCCAGGCTTGAAGGGGACAGGAGCCTTGGGCGAGGTGCTGACCCCCAGTGGCAGCCATGCCCCTGGTGCCAGGCCCCGCCTGGTGAGTGGGGCACGGGGTGAGCTGTGACCGCCCCATGAGCCTTCAGCAGGTGGGAGCCGAGTGCCGCTGAAGCTCCTCACCTTCTCCAGGGGCCTGGGGGTCCTGGAGAGTGAGGCACTGGGGTCAGGCCACAGGCCTGAGCGCCCCAGGGGGACGGTGCCACGGGACAGTGAGGGGCTGCCAGGACTTGCTCTGGCCGGCAGGGCGGGGCCAGCGGCCAGGCCAAGGTGGACGGGCTGTGCACACGTGCAGCCCCCGCCACGCCCCCGCCCGTCCTGCCTCGCTACTCAGCGGGCTGCCCCAGCGCAGGGCTGCCGTGGGTGGGGGCCACTGAGGCACAGCCAGGCCCGGCACCCTGCGGGTTCCCAAGGCGGCAGGAGCCTGGGCCGGGCACTGTGCCCCCTGCTGCCCCACGTGACTGTTCTGTCCCCCCGCAGGGCACGGCAGAGCTGGAGCAACGCCCCAAGACCGGGCCCCGGGCCCCCTGAAGCAGGGCAGGACCTTGGCCAGCCCGTTCCACCCAGAACCACACGGAAAGCGCGGAGTTGCAGGGTGCGGGCAGCTGGGTCCCTTCCATGCCCCTCCTGCGGAGCACCCTGGGGACCCCTGCAGCTGGCGTGCATGGGGCCACGTGTGAGCACGGGCCAGGCCCCCTACTCTCCTGCCGAGACAGATCTGGCCTCACAGTGGCCCCTGGGCAGCTGTCCATGACCCTGTGCCTGGCCTTGGCCCGGGGCTGGGGCCACATGGGGGCTGGGGGTGGTCCCCGGCGCCGGGCCCCACGCTGCTGTGCTGGGGAAAGGGCGCCGCCAGCTCCATCGTGGGGGCTGGGGCCATCACCCCACCCTGTGCTCCTGCTGTGCAGAGCAGCCGACCTCCAGCCAGGGCTTTCCCAGGGGGCTGGGAGCACCCTACAGTCCCAGACTGGCTGCGCCCCCAGGGCCCCCTCCGACTTGGCCCCCCAGAGGGGAGGGGACAGGTCTTCTGTGAAATTGCTCCGACCTGGGCTGAAGGCCTCTGAGTGGGGAGGTCCTAGGAAATGGGACTGGCCTGGCCAGTGGAGCCGTCCTGCCCCCCCCCCAGGAGCTTGGGTCTTGGGGTGGCTGCACACCGCCCCCTGAGGACTGGGCCGCTGCACCCCTCACCGGGTAGGCCCATCAGAGGCTGCTTGGCCTGGGTCCTGGGGGCCCTCACCAGGCCTTCCGGGCGGTGGGCAAGGCTGGGGCATGTCCTTACAGGAAGCCCCAAGCCCCCGGCCAGGCCCGCGGCCCCCGCTCGTCGGTGAGGCCCTTTCACACCTAGTCCTACCTGCACTGTGCACGGCTGGCAGGCCGCCCGAGGTGACCACGCCCACTTGTGTCCATGGGGTGCTCATTCCAGGCAGGGCCCAGTGCGCTGGCCCGGGCTTCGGCCTGCGGGTGCTCCCTGGGCCCCCGCTCTCACCCTGGGCCCCTGCTCTCGCCCTGGGCCCCCGCTCTCCCCTGGGCCCCCGCTCTCCCCCTGGGCCCCCGCTCTCCCCCTGGGCCCCGGCTCTCCCCCTGGGCCCCACTCTCTCCCTGGGCCCAGCGGTCTCCAGCGCAGGTGGAGGGGAGCTCGTATCTGCAGTCCCGCCGCCGGCAGGCAGGGGGCGCTGACGCCGCCGCTGTCCTGGCGCCCTGGCCGATTGGGGAGGCCAGGTGGCAGCGCCCCCGGCCCGGACCCGGCGCCTCCGCCCGGCACTGTGCGGGCGGGTGCAGGAAGGCTGGGAGAGGAGCGTTTCCGCCAAGGCCGGGTCCCCGCGAGTGCAGGGCCTGATAAGGGCGCACATGGCCCGCCGCACGTCCGCCTTTTGTCCCTGACTCCGGTCAGCCTTTCCTGCCGGGCGGGGGACCAGCGCCTCTACGCCCCGCGGCCGCGGGGGGCTGGGAGGCCGCAGAGCTGGTCGGGCTGCGGCCGGGAATCTGGGGCCCGCTGCCCGCCTTCCCGCGGCTCCCTCCAAGCCGCGTGCTGGCGCTGCCCTGGCCCGGGCCACCTCCTGCGGCCCAGGCCACTCCGCTCCCTCGCGCCCGCCAGAGCAGCCCGGTCCCAGCCTGCCCCGAATGACCAGGTGGCCGATGCCCACACCAGGCAGAGAGCCCCGCCCGCGCCAGACCCTGGCACTCTGTGGTGCGGGGGGCTGGGTGGCTGGGGCCAGGGGAGCTGCCTGGGCTGAGGCAGGGGGCTGGGGAGCCCTCTGCAGAGGGAGCCCAGGAAGGCGGGGCCACACCTCCCCGGAGCCCCGCCCCAGCGTCCCTGGACGTCCTGGGCAGCCTCCAAGCTGCCCTCTCGGCCCTCCAGTCCCTGGACGGCTCGGCGGGTCTGGGGCCTCTGGGGCCGTGAGAAGCACGCCCTGGGGGTGCCAGACTGGGGCGCCTCTCTGAGCAGCCTCGCAGGGAGGGTGTGCAGGGAGGGTGTGCAGGGCCGCTGTGGCGGGGCCGGGGGGCGCACGCTGTGGCTGCAACGTGTCCCCAGCAGCACGGGCGCACGAGGCCGTGCCGGGCTCACGTCAGCACAGAACCGGCCCGAACGTGCCCGGCGCCCCGAGGCCTGTGGGCCCCGCTGCCGGTCAGCGCTGTGACAGGCGCCCACGCGAGGGCCGGCCGGGGAGGGAGCCACTTTCCTCTCCGGCAGCTGAGACCCCACACTGCTGCCATGAGCAGCCGGCAGGATGCACGGCCAGGCCCACGCGGCGCCGGCAGCCCACGGGGCCTGAGTGGGGAGAGCACGGGGCCCCAGAAACGCGGGCGCGTCCGCCTCAAGCCCAGCTCTCGGACCACAGCAAGGGCACCTCTTAGTGGGCCGCAGGGAAAGTGAGCTGCAAGGAGGCCGGGCCCGGGCGAGCTCCCGCCCAGCACAGCCGCCCGCCGAGGCAGCCGCGTGGACATGCTGTGGCCCCCCGCAGCCCCAGGCCGGCGCCCTCATCTGCGGGGGCTGCGGGGCGTCCTCTCTGCTGCCCCGCACGCCCCATGGGCACGAGCGGAGAGCTGGGGCTGGCGGCCCCTGAGGTCCCACGGAGCTGTGTCCACGGGGGCGGCCTGGGCCGCCGCTCTGCCCGTGAAGCCAGCTGGCGGCTCCGGAGGGCCGCGGGGAGCTGGGCGCCCCCCTCCACACAGCGGGGCCATGGCCCCCGAGCACGGGCAAGCGGGGCGCGTGCCCCCTCCCCAGCCCTGCTGGCGAGTGCGGCGTTTCCGGCCATTGTCCAGAGGGGCTGGCTCAGGGACCGCAGCTGCGGCGGCTGGACTGGGCTTCCTGGCGCGGCCAGCAGCCCCGCAGCACCGGCACAGCCTGTCGGAAGCCTCAATGCGGGCACAGGGGCCCGCCCGGGCGCCCCGGGAAAGGGCCCAGGGCACCTCCTCACAGCCAGAGGGTGCCGGGGGGGGAAGGAGGCTGCCCCAACCAGCACTGGCCTGGGGACGCGGCCCCTCGAACCGAGGCCTGAGCGGGCGCCAAGTGCAGCCTGGCCCGAGCAGCTGCCCCGCCGCTGGGCTGAGCTGGCCCCTTCCACCACGAGGGGGCAGTCCACGCCTCATCCCTCCCGGGGCGGGGGGGTCAAGACACAGCCCCAAGACTTAGCCCAAGGGGCCTGGCGGGGCAGTGCGACAAAGGCCACCGGCCCTGGCCCAGGACCTGAGTGGGGCCCGCCCAGCTGGGCCGCCCCGTCCTGCTCCCACCGTGCCCAGACTGGGCACCGGGGCGGGAGTCCAGCCGCAGAGGCTTCCGGGCACCGAGCGGCAACATCCCAACAGGACATTCTGGGGATGCCGGGGACCCCGAGTCCAGCACGTCCGGGGACAGGCCCCGGGGCCGCCGTGGCCCCCGGCCCACAGTCCACCGAAGGGAGTGGCCACCCTCTGCGTGGGGCATTGGACGGGGCGGGGGCAGGCTGGCTGAGCTGCACCCCAGGCCCGGCCCCAGCATCCCTTGGGGCTGTCCAGCGCGCCGAGGTGGCCGCCCGCCCGGAGCCAGCTCTCCTCACCACCCCCGCGGGCCCTGCTCAGGGGCAGGACGGGCGGCCAGGACACACCTGGCTGCGCCCGTGGAGAGAAGCACCCAGACCTCGTCGCGGGCCGAGGGAGGGGGTGGGGGCGCGGGCCCGTGGCCTCAGCGCGCCAGCACAGCCGCGAGCAGGACCCGAGGGGCAGGCGGCCTCTCCTGGACGAACAAGCCAGGGTGCTGGGCGGGGGCACGGGCTGGCAGAGGGCTCGGGGCGGTCTGCAAAGGGAGCACGGAGTCCCAGGTGGTCTGGCCACCGAACAGCTGTGGGCATGGCCACCCCGAGGCTCCGCGTCAAAGGACACCCTGCTGACTGTGGCCTCAGCCTCCAGTCTAAGGTCACAGAGGTGGGGGCGGGGCGTGCCCCAAGGCCTGCCCCTGGCCTTGGCCCTCCAGGCCGGCCGGGCACAGGGGCGCCAGGCCTGGGGTCTGTCCCCCGGGCCGCCCTGGACCCAGCCGCGCCCACGACCCAGGGCCAGGCCCTTCCCGCCTCTGGGCCTCAGTTTCCTCGTGGCAGAGCTGGTGGGTGCCCGGGCCGAGGCCCCCCAAACCCCAGCCCCCACCCCCGCCAGCGGCGAGCTTCGCAGCAGGAAGGAAACCAGCCTGGACGCGGGCCACGGAGGTCAGGCGGCCAACGCAGCCCCTCCGGGGGCTGCATTGTTCCCGGCCTGGCCCAGCACCCCCACGCTCACTTCCTGCTTCCCCCACGCTCACTTCCTGCTTCCTGGCCGAGAGGAAACAGAGATTTCTGGGCAGGCAGATGCTGGCCTTCCTCTTCCTCTCCCCGCTCACGGCTGGGGATGTCAGCACCGATACCGAGGCCCCGCCGAGCGAGGGGCGGCCCGTGCGGGGCGCGGCCTTGGAGCGGGAAGCTGCAGGCCACAGGACCCGCCAGCGCTCCCAGCCCCAGACGCTGATCTGGCTCGTGGGGAAACCGAGGCAGGGAACCTCTCTGGAGTCCGGGGCACCCCACGGGAGGCAGATGCCCAGTAGGGACAGGGCCTCGGGGGACCCCTTTCTCTCTGCTACTGCTGGGTGGGCGGAGCTGGGGCCTGGAGTCCCAACACCCCCACGGGCCGGCGCTGGCCCGGGCTCCAGGTGGGACTCGGCCAGCACCGTCTCTCCCGAGAGCCGGCTCCTCCCTGTCAGAAGGCCGGAGGTGCGTCCACCTGGAGGCACGGCGGCCGGTCTCCCTGAGCGGGCAGGGCGGGGGGGTGAGCCACGGCCACCTCCACCAGCTTGCCCCACCCCAACCTCCCTTTCTGTCCCGGCGACAAAGTGTTTCTCCCCTGGACGTTAATGGCCGCCCCATCACCCGGCTCCCCTGCCCGTTCCACAGCGCGGCCGGCTGTGACCTGGGTGGTCTGGGGCCCAGCGGGCAGGTAGCCCCCACTGCCCACAGCCCGAGCACAGCTCCTGGGGCCGGAGCAGCCCCGGCCCTGCAGCGCCAGCACCCGGTGCTCCATGGGCGCTCACGGTGGGCCCGTGCCACGGTGCCCCGGCCTCCCCGTGCGCGCCCCAGCCCCCCGCCGGGCCTGCAGGGGCTGCACTGTCCCATGGGGGGCTCTGGGTGGTGCCCAGGGTCAGCGCATGCACGGCTGCCCCGCAGGCCAGGGGTGGACGTGCCGCCAGGCAGGACGCGGCGGGTGCTCTGGAGGCAGAGTCCGTGGGGCCTGCGGGCAGGGTGTGTGCGGGGCAGCGCAGGCTGGGCACGGGGCGGGGCGGGCGTCCAGGTCTCCTGAGGCCAGGCACCCCTGGGCCCCACGGCCCAGTCCCCACGGCTGACCACGGGCGGGCCACTGCCCCGGGGCTCCCAGGCCCTTCACGTTCTGCCCTGGGCCTGGCTGCACATCTGAGGAGGGACGCTCTGCGGTCCCGGGCGTGATGGGCGGACGCCGCACCTGGTGGGCACCAGGACCTGCCACGCCGGTGCCGCAGCCCACCTGCAGAGGCGCTCAGGCCCGGCCCACCCTGCCCCCACCAGGGACCTCATGGGGCCAGCGCATCCTCAGCGCAGGCCCGGCCACAGCTGGCGTGAGGCTGGCGTGCCCTGTCCCCAGGCCCGTGGCCGCTGGGGGTAAACAGGAAGCCGTCCCCTCCGTGCTCTGCTCTGCCTTCCCTTCCCGCGGCCTCGCTCGCCGCTCTCCGCGCCCTCGCCCGCTGGGGACTGGGGACACTGCTTGGGCCTCTGCGGGGGGCCGACGCGCGCTGGCCTGTGGCCCTGGGCCGAACGCTGGGAGCTGAGGCCCTGGGAGGCCGGGAGGACGCCAAGGCCGGCCGCACGGCTGGAAGGTAAGGTGGCGCCCCCGCAGCCGCAGAGCCACAGGCGGGAGCCCTCACCTCGTGGCCGTGGGGCGGGGAGCTGCGGCCTAGCCGGGCCTCGACCAGCCGCGGAAGCGAAGCTGGGGCTGGGAGCCCCCGCCCCCCCCCCCGGCAGAGGCTCCATCGGGGCCCACCTGACGGCCCAGGCCCCACATCTCTGTGCCTGCCTCGAGGCCCGGGGCAAGGCAGGCCCTGCACCCAGGGGCCCAAGCCCTGCAGGAGGCCGCGTGAGCCCGGGCGGGGGCACCTGGCCCGGAGCACAGAGCCTGGGCCGCCCCCTGGGCGCCCCCCACCCCAAGGCCCCGGGCGGCCTGTGCTGCAGTGACCCGGCCCTCCTGGGGCCCGGGTCAGAGCAGGTATCTGCCCGCTCCTCGGCCCCATCCTCCACGTCTGCGCGAGGCCGCGGCTGCCCCGGGCGGGCACGCCCCTGCGGGCAAGCTCTGGTGGCAAGGGCCCAGGTGGCAGGGCAGCGGGGGCACCACGGAGCAGGTGGGCAGCAGGCCGGCCCCGGACGCAGCTGTCAGCATGCCTGGCAGCAGTCCTCTCTGCTCCGGCCGTCTTTCCAGAAAGTTCCCTGACTGCCCACGCTTCAGAGAGGGGGACCCACCGGCCCTTTCAGAACATGGTGGCTGCTCCCCCACCCTCGGCCGCTGGTGGGGGGCCGGAGGAGTGGGGCGCCCTGGAAGGCGTGCAGAGGGCGGGGCCGGCTGGGCCTTGGTTCCCGCCTGTGCCCAAAGGGCCAGTCTGGCCTGCTGGCCCATCCAGCCGGGGCCCTGAGCCGCTCCCTGGCCTGTCGGGCATGTGGGGCACCTCCGGAGGGGCACAGGCCCAGCCTGGCTCTGGTGTCGGGGGGCCTGCACCTGTGGGGCGGGAGAGCCAGGCTGCCCAAGGAAGGCGCCAGCCTCGGGGGCTCCTCGGGCAGGCCCAGCTCCTGCTTGGACCCGGGAGCCCCTGCCCACACCAGGCCCGCGGCGCCTGTGTCCTCAGGACAGAGGGGACACTGCGGCCCGGGGAAGCCGCCCCCTCCGAGTGGCAGGGCCGCCCCAGCCGGGGTCTCCAGCCCCGCGCACACTAGGGCTGGGCTTGCTGGCCCGTGCGGCTCCGCGGCCTCGTGCCGGGACCTCTGTGGGGTGGGCGGATGGGGTGGGGCCCCGGGAGTGAGGGCGCCTGCGGGGGGCAGCGCCAGGCTCCCGACGCAGGAGGCCCTGGCCAGCTGGTCAGGGCCGGCGCCTGGTGCTTGGCCCTCGGGCTCCCGGGCCCAGAGGCCGACAGCCAGGCCCTGAGTGGGCCACAAACCCGCGGGAGCACCTTGTAGCCCTGCCCAGCCTGCTGGGGCCGAGGGGAGCAGCCAGGGACAGTCCAGGCCTCGCCCGGTCTTGGGGGTCGCTGCCAGCCTCCGGGAGCGAGCCTGGGTGCTCTCGGCCCTGCCCGCAAGCTCCGGGAGTCCCCGCCTGCTCCCCACCCTCCGGGGCTCGCTGCCCCGCTCTGCACCCCACCCAGGGACCCCCGCGGGCTCACTGCCCTGGGCACTCCTCGGGGGACTGGCTCTGGGACTGTGCTGAGCTTCCTGCCCCGCCGTCTCCCTCACCGCAGCCTCTCGGGACACAGGGCCCGGCCGCTCTCCACCGCCTGCCCACAGAGGCCACCTCTGGCCGGCCCACCCATGCCTGGAGGGGCCGGCGCCCCCGCGCGGGGCACACTCCCAGGGTGCAGGTGCAAGCCCGGGCGGTAGAGGGTCACCCTCTGCGGCACAGCTGGGGGACCTCGCCCTGGAAAGCGCCCGCACAGCCCCCCTCACGCGTCGCCAAGGCCAGCAGCCCGTGGCGGCCAGGCGGGCTGTCGCGGCGCCGGACTCTGCAGTCCCAGGGGACAGCGCCCCCACCCCAGCGCCAGTAGCTGGCTGCCCCCGCGCGCCCCCCCCAGCCCGCCCGGCCCCCCGCTCGTGGGCTGACAGCCCCGTTATCAGCAGGGAACACGCACAGGAAGTCCTGCCAGGAAGGGCCCATCCCAGGCCCGATTTACAGGGGATGGAGCATAAAAAGCCGCCCTTCCTCAGCCCGGGAGGAGCCTCCCTGCCCGAGCCGGCCGCCCCGCACCTCCCGGCGGGCTCTGGGGCCATGCGGCTCGGCAGGTGCTTCGGGGTGGCCGCCCGGCAGGGGCAGCGGCCGCCTGGCCCCAGGAGGCAGCGGCGGCCATGGCGGAGCCCGGCCGGGCAGCGGCAGGTATGGCGGGGTGGCCTGGGGGGCAGGCGGCGGGCAGCAGAGCGGGCGGGGCCGGCTCCGAGCTCTGCCACCTCAGCCCTGGGGTGCCGGCGCCTGAGGACACCCAAGCCCAGGGCCGGGCGGGCGGCGCCCCTGGACTGAAGTCTGGCCCCGACTCTGCCAGCCACACCTGACTCCCGGGGTTGCCGCGAGCCCTGAAGAAGCCGGACGCGGCTGGCTCCTGCCCGACCCGCCATGCGCTGGGCAGGCACAGGGTCAGCGCCCGAGGCCGGGGTCCCAGGGCACCCCGGGCTGCCACCGCGGGGCCAGCCAGGAAGCAGGCGGGGCTGAGCCGGGCAGGAGGCGCCCGCCCCGGCTGGGCTGGCGAGGGGCCTGGGCTGTGGGTGGCCGGACAGAGGCAGGGCACGCGCCCTTGCGGCCACCTCGGGGCCTGGGTCCCTCCCAGGCCCCGCGGCCTGGCCACAGCTCGCCCACTTTCCAGAGGAGCCGATGGGCACGGTCTGAGTCAGCAGCAGAGAGGGCGCCCGCCAGCCAGGCCAGGCTTCCTGCTCAGACAGGGCCCGCGGGTCAAAGGGTCAAATGACCGCAGCTTAAGGGACAGGGCTGAGGCGAGAAGGCCCCACGGGTGGGCGCCAGCCCTCGGCTGCTGGGGCGGGGGGAGCCTGCCGCTTGGACTGGGATCGGGAGACCCCGGGGCCCGGTGGCAGAGACCCCTCTCGAGTCGCAGGCTGCCGAGCAGCTGTGCCCTGAAGGACCCAGACCACTGCGGGGCGCCCCACCAGCCAGGGCGGCGCCGGGCGTGGGGAGGGGCCGTGCTCTGGCCGTGTAGACACCCCCTTGGTCTGGCCCCGCACCCCGGCAGCCTAGCTCCAGGGCCCACGGCTGCTGCAGAAGGGCCTCCCGCCCCCACTGCCCAGACTGGGCCTTGCAGACGCCGCGTCCACCGTATCTGGGGAGCCCAGGGGCAGGCCCCATGCAACAGGGAGACCTGGGGTGCCCCAGGCTGAGCCCCAGCAGGGCGGTGAGGGGGCCCTCTGCTGGAGCCGCGGTGGGTCCGTCCTGAGTGAGGCTGAGGTCCTGCAGCGGCCGCAAGGCCGGCTGGCCCTCGTCTGGCCCTCGTCTGGCCCTCGTCTGGCCCCTGGGTGTGGGCGGCCAGGACTGACCCTGCTGTGTCTCACCCACAGCCCTGGCACCGGGGAAGGGCCGGCAGCCTCATCCCAGCTGGGTGGCCGTCACCGGGGCCAGGGCTCCACGCAGCGGCTCCTCCAGGCGGGTCCCCAGCAGCCCTAGGGAGGAAGGGCCCAGGCGGGCTGAGGTGTGCGGACACTGTCCAGGCAGCCCTGCCTCTCCCCACGGCGCAGGGTGCAGGGTGCAGTGCGAAGTGACCGCAGCGGGATGCCAGCCACTGTCTCCCGCTGGGCACACGGCCCCACCCCAGCCACACTGCAATGGCAAAGGGACCCCCAGAGGAGAAGGCCAGGCACCGGTCCCTGCGGCGAGGGCCATGCTGGCGCCCAGAGCGGCGTGCGCCCGCGGCCCTTAGCCAGCGCGGGCTGGCCGCGGTTCTGCCAGGCTCCAGGGGTCTTGCGCGCCGGCAGTCAGGAGGCCCACCGAGGCGTGGCGGCCCACAGGGATGCCGCGCGCTGCTGGCCACCCCCGGAGCCGTTCGGCAGCTCCGCGGCGGCGGAGAGCCAGCAGACGGCGCCGCCCCGCCGGCGTGGGCCCGAGCGGGCCGGGCGCCAGGGGTCCCAGGGTGGTCCCAGGCCGGTCCGGGCGCCGAGCCGGCGGGCGCGGGGCAGGCGCGGGGGGCGGGCTGTGCGTCAGGCGCCGGGTCCGGCTGACTCACCGCCGGCCGGGGAGGGGCGCCCGCCGCTGGGCCTCAGTTTCCCCATCTGCGCAATGGGGGCGCTCGACCTCCGGCGGGCGGGGACCGGGCGCACCAGGGCGGGGCGGGGCGCGGCGGGCAGGCGGCCAGGTGGGGCGGGGCCGGCGGCCGGGGCGGGGCCGGGGCCCCTCGGCGCGGTGGCGGCGCGGCGCGTGCGCGCCCGGATCGGGCGGTGAGTGCGGAGGGAGCGGGGCGCGGGCCGGGGCGCCGGGGTCTGCGGGCTGTTCGGGCGCGGGTGGGGGCAGAGCCCTGCGCAGCGCCCGGGGGCCGGGGCCTCGCCGCGGACCTGGGGCGGCCTCCGGGGCGACGCAGAGCGACCGCGGGACCCGAGAGGTGAGCGGGCCGGGGGCGCCGGCGGCGGAACCCCGACCCCAGCCCGCCCCCCGATCCTGCGGCTGGGTCCAGAGAACGGGCCCAGCCTTGGGCAAGGACGCCCCCTGCTGGCGACCGGGCCCGGTGGGGGCGCCGCAGCCCCCACCCCAGCTCCGGGCTGCGGACCCTCAGGGCCTCGCCGGACCCGCCGCCGGCCACCCGCTCGTCCCGGGCCGCCGCACGCCCACCCGGAGCCGGCGCGCGGAGGCGGGGGCGCGGGGCCGGCGCGGGCGCGCAGCCCAGAGCCAGTCTCATGGGCTCCCCGCCCCCTCCCTGCGGCGGCCCAGTACAGACCCCCTCCCGGGCGAAGGGGGCCAGGGCCCTCCGGCCGTGCATTCAGGCCCCTCCCCTGCGGCCCGCGGGAGGGGTGCGCCGGCAGGTGGGAGGGAGGTGCGCAGGGCTCAGCCTCGAACCACGCGGCCCCCACCCCATGCCCGCAGGGCCGGACCCGAGGGGACCCGCCGAGGCCGCGCACACGCCAGCGGGCGGCCGGGCCAGGCTGAGCGTGACTTCCAGAAATCTCCAGCGCGGCGGTCCGCTAACTAACGGCTCGGGGGAGGGGAGGGGCTGTGGCGCTCTGCGGGCACCCGGCTGCCGAGGACGCTCCCCTCGCCCCCGCCCTGGGGAGGGCACGGGCCTGCCCCTCCCCAGCCCCTACCTGGAGGCGCCCCCACAGCTCCCCCAGGGCCACAGGACCTGTCCTGCAGCGGGCGGGGAAACTGCACTCAGCCCCTCTTGGAACAGGGGTGCACGGAGCAGCCTCCCCCTGCTCGGCGGGCTCCAGGGGGGCACGGGTGTGCGGGCACCAGGGTCAGGTCTCTGCTGGCCGGCTGAGGACCGCAGGAGGGCCTCTCACTCCCTGGGGGGTCTTAGGAAACAGTCCCAAAGGCCACAAACTCACATTCTGCCCCCCAGGTTCTCTTCTTGCCGTGCTGGGGCCCTGGAGGAGGCTGCTCATGCCCTGGAGTGTGGGGAACCCCCACCCCTGTCTGCACGGGAGCCAGCGCCCCCTCCTGCCACAGTAGCCCCCCCCCACATACATCACAGGCTGCTCACTCCCGCTGGGGCTCCCCGCGTTCCCGGGAGGCGCCCACAGAGGGCAGGCACATGGCCAGCGCGTGCAGTGGTGCCTGCTGGCCCCTGCGGGGAGCCCAGAGCTGCCGCTGCACTGTCCAGTCCCCAGGCTGGCGCGAGCCCCTCCCGCGCCGGGGCTCCCACCACCCCTCCGCCCCTCCTCCGCCGGTCCCCACTGGGCCGGAAGCCCGGTAGGCTGCACCAGCCCTGCCCACAAGCACCCGCATGCAGGCCGTGAGTGGGGCGCGTGTGCCCCCGCCAAGCAGGGGAGGCCAGGGGCGCACCTCGGGGTGCGCTGACGAGGGCAGGGCAGCGCCAGCCCCGGGCCCTCGCCCGTGGGGTCTGCAGAGGCGGGTGCTGTCTCGTGTGCAGGCCTCCCTAAAGAGAAGGCGGTCGGTGTGGACGCGGACATGCGGGGCTCCCGCGGGCTGCTGCTGCTGTGGTGCCTGGCGCTGGCTGCGGGGGGCACGGGGCACGTGCACCGGCCGGGGTGAGCCTCCGCCCCCGGGCAGCCCCCCTCCGCGGTCCTGCATGCACCCCGGGGGGCCCAGGGCCCCGGGAGCCAGCTGACGAGTTGCCTGCAGCCGCAGGGTGTGTGCGGCCAGACCGCCCAGGCCCGAGTCCTTCGTGCAGCGTGTGTACCAGCCCTTCCTGACCACCTGTGACGGCCAGCGGGCCTGCAGCTCCTACCGGTGAGCCCTGGGCCCGCCCGCGCCTCCACCGGCGCTCGCCCCACCTGGCGCCCGCGCGTTCTTGCCACGGGCCTCCACTCTGCCTCCCACAGCTCGGCCTGGGTGCGGGTGCCTGGCCCGGCCCGCCCAGCATGACCCATGGCCTGGGTCCTGGTGTGTCCATGCCCCTGGTTCTCGGCCTCGGGACTGGACTCAGCCTCCCTGGGGACACCGCTGGGGGGGACAGGGCCTGGGGGCAGCTCCGGCCCCTTCCCTCCCCGAGGCATGGGAGCCGCACTGGCCAAGAGGTGAGGCCTGGCCTGCAGGCCCTGGGAGCGGCCCGGGCGCCCTCTGCAGAGGGACAGGCCGGCCTGCGGCAGACCCCCCGGCAGCACAGCGCCTGGCTGGGCCTGGGGTCCTGCTTCCTGCCTCGGCTCCGCAGCCTCCCCAGGCGGCAGCCCGGGCACGCCTGGGTGTCCTCCCTTCCACCGGGACTCTGAGCGGGCAACCTCCCGGCGCCCCTGAGCCCCAGCGCCCACCCACAGGACCCTCTACAGGACGGCCTACCGCCGTAGCCCCTGGCTGGCCCTCCCCGGGCCCCGCTTCGCCTGCTGCCCCGGCTGGAGGAGAGCCGGCGGCGCCCCCGGGGCCTGCGTGGCAGGTGAGGCTGCCGCCCCCCACCTCGGTGCGGCCCCAACCCCGCGGCAGCGGGCACGTGGCCCGGCCCACCAGCAGACCCGGCCGAGGCCTGAGCCCTGCTGCCCACCCCCCACCGCGCCCGGGGCCCTCCCCGCTTTGGTAACAGAACCACCCCCCCAGCTGTATGCCAGCCGCCGTGCCAGAATGGGGGGAGCTGTGTCCGGCCAGGCCGCTGCCACTGCCCCGCGGGATGGCAGGGCTCCATCTGCCAAACAGGTGAGGCTGGGCCTGCCCGGGGCTCCGCTCTTGGCCCCTCCTGCACATCCTGGGGCCGTGGGGCAGACACGAGTTTGGGGGGGGCTGGGCCCACCCAGCGTGGCACCAACGCCACGGGCAGTGAGTGCCGCCAGCGGGCGGGGCCCACGGACGGACGGGGCCCCACCACAGGTACGCGCCCCTGCTTGGCATGCAGCCCTGAGGGCAGGCTGGGCAGGTGCCGGAGCCCGGCCTGGCTGCTGGGGGGCGGGGGGCCCCAGGAGGGCCGCTGGGGTCCCTGCCCGGGCGCGCAGACGGGCCGCCGAGGCCAGGACGGCACCTCCGCTGGCGACAGGGCATTATTACTTTTGGTACGCGCTGTGACACTTCAAACTCGTACCGTGAGTAATAATGCGCCGTCGGCAGCCCGCACCGCCGGAGGCCTCGGCCCAGCTCGCGGGGGCAGGGGACAGGGCCACCTCCGGCCCCAGGTGGGCCCTGTGCCCAGCCGGAGCAGAGGCTGGGCCTGCCTGGGGACGAGGCTGGCCTTGGGGCAGGACGGGGCTGCCTCACACGAGCCTGGTCTCCCCAGGAGTGGACAGCAGGGTGGAGGAGGAGATGCAGAGGCTGCGCTCCAGGGTGGACGTGCTAGAGCAGGTGAGTCCCGGCCTGGGGCGTGGCCGGGGGCGACGGGTTCAGCGGCCCGGGAGAGGGCTCCCCAGCAGGCTGGGGCAGCGAGATGGGACCGGGCCCCGCAGGCCAGAGCCCCGAGCCAGCTCTGGTCCACCTGTGTTTACCCCAGCGGCCTTGTGGGCCCCTCCCAGCTCCTGCCCCGGCCTGGGGCCAGCAGCCCCCGCCTGGGGCCAGCCCCTGCTGACCGCGGCCCCAGGGGTGGCGAGGGCCGCCGGCACAGCACGTCCCAGCCAGCCTCTGCCCGCAGCAGCTACAGCTGGCCCTGGGCCCGCTGCACGGGCTGGCGGAACCCGGCCGCCTCCTCGCCCACTCCCTGCAGCAGCTGGACCGCATCGACTCCCTGAGCGAGCAGATCTCCTTCCTGGAGGAGCAGCTGGGGTCCTGTGAGCCCCCAGCCCGGCCCGGGGGCGGGGGCAGGTTGCTGCGGGGTGCAGGGACGGTGCGTCTGACCTCGGCCCCCCCCCAGGCTCCTGCAAGAAGGATCTGTGACGGCGTGACCAGTCTCCTCACCCGGCCAGTGCCCCCCGCTGCGCCTGACCCCGGGGCCCACCTCCCCCCCCGCCGGCAGCCCCACACCTGGCGGCTTGGAGCCTGCAGGGCCGGGCCCAGGGAAGCTACGATGCCCACCGGGGTGTGGGCCCGGCTGCCTGTGTCAGAATAAAGCGAGACTAAGAGCACTCCGTGTCCGAGCGTGGCTGGAGGGTGCTGCCGGGTCAAGCGTGGCTGGAGGGTGCTGCTGGGTCGAGCGTGGCTGGAGGGTGCTGCCGGGTCGTGCGCGGCAGGCCCAGCCCGTGCCTGTGAGCCCCAGGGGGCTGCGCGGGGTTTCGGACGGCGACAGCCCCCCCGGCCAGTGCGGTGCCCGCGCTTCAGACTGCTGGGCTTGGGGAGGGCCGTGGGCAGGCGTGGGGACACCCGAGGCCCCGCTGCTCTGTCCGTGCTGGCACACGCCGGCCGCCCTCAGTGACCACCGTCAGTGACCACAGCGCGTGCACACCGAGGTCCTTTATAAAAGAGCGGGGCCGTCACCGCGCAGCAGAGCGGCCCCGCCCGAGAGGCCCAGGCCCCAGGCCCGAGAACCTGACCCAGCCACGGCCACCCCGAGCTGGCCCCGCCCGCCGCGGCCCCGCATGGCCTCAGCTCCGGCCTCAGCTCCACCCGCCTGCCGCGGCCCCACGGTCCTGCCTCCGGCCAGCCCGTCACCCCGGCTGCAGCTGGGAGCACAGGCTGGGGACGGTCGGCCGGCTCCGGAGCCTCAAGGGCTAGAGGTGCTGTCCGTTCTCGGCTGGCCTCGCCTCCCGCCACCCAGCCCAGGTCCCGCCTGGCCCTGGCCTGGGCTACTCGGCCGCTGGGGTGGACGGGCACCCGGCCCCGTTCTCCTGGGGTGTCTCTGACAGGCGGAAGAAGGTGGCCCGCATGGCCTGGTGGCAGGTGTCCATGAGCCTGGGGACGTCGGCCACGGTGAGGCCTGTGGTGGGGATGGCGTCCAGCACCTCCACCTTGATGGTCCCTGTTGGGGGTCAGGTGTCAGCGCTGGGCCGTTGCTGGCCTCTCCAGCCCTCAGCGCCAAAGCCCCCCGCCCGCCCGGCTGCCTGTGCACAGGCCCAGGTGGGTCGTGTCCAGTGGAGACTGGCCAGCCCGACAGCTGGGCTGGCCCTGGAAGTGCCGGCACCCCCTTGCGGTCAGCTGGGCGGCCTGGGAGGGCGGTTACCGGTGGTGAAGCGCTTGGTCCGGAGGTCGTAGAAGGAGGAGAAGGAAGAGTACACCACGGGGATGATGGGCACCTGTGGGGGGTGGGGGGGACTGTGAGGGGGTGGGGCCAAGGCCCGGAGGGGGGGCCGCCCCGCTCCCCCACAGTCTGCGTGAGCCCCCTCCTCCGGAAGCCTCCCGGCTGGCTCGCACCCATTCCCCACAGCACCTGGGACTGAGCGGCCGGCCCAGTTCGGCTGGGCGCGTCACCGACACCTGCGCCTCGCCAGCCCCCGGCTGTGGGTGTGGGGCAGCTCCACCAGGTGGGGGTGGACCCGCTGCCCTTCCCAGGGTCAAGTCCAACGGTGACTTCCACATGGAAAGTCATGGCCGGGTAATCATTAACCCAGCAGCACCGGGCGGGGCAGCCGGCGGGATCTGCAGCACGGTGGGCGGTGGCCTGGCAGCCTCCTGGGGGCAGCAGGGCGGGTGGTGGCAGCTGGGGCCGGGCTGCCCCGACCGGTGTGACCCTGCGCCCTGGTGTGCCCCCCACACTGCCTGCAGGGGAGTGACGTCAGTCCCAGCACGGGCGGTGCTTCCACTCAGGGGCCAGGGGTCAGGCCCAGATGCCCCCAGCGCCCCGGGCAGGGCCAGCTGCTAGGCCTGGCGCCAGGGGTCACTAGAGGTCACCCGTCAGAGCCAGGCGGCAATGTCAGCTTGGCAGGACAGCCCTGCCCTGCCCTAGCCTGTTCCCACGGGCCAGACCCCCACCCCGCTCCCCAGGAGAGTGTCAGCTGGAGCGCCCTGGGAGCCCCAGGCCCCTCACGCAGCGGGGCTGGCCTTGGCTCGGGCAGGCGCTGGGAGGCTGCGCCCACGGGGCCGCCAGCAGCCCGGTGCCTGGCCTTCCACAGGACACCCTGGGCCCCCCGCACCTGACCGGAGACGGGCCTGGCGCACCTGGGCCTGGATCGCCAGGTAGAAGGCTCCTTTCTTGAAAGGCAGCAGGTCCCCGTTGTCGTTCCGGGTGCCCTCCGGGTAGATCCACACTTTGAGCTGGAAGGAGAGGGACAGCTGCAGGGCTGGGCCGCAGTGGCTGCCCTCCCGCCTGCCGCCCGCCGCCCGCACTCACGTTCTCCTTGAGCATGCGCTGGCCCACCTCGGCCATCACGTGCACGGCCGTGCTGGACCGCTGCCGGTTGACGAAGAACACGCCCCCGAGGTACATGATGAGCCCCACGGGGCCCGCGTACAGCAGCTCCTGCTTGGCGATCTGCACGCAGCGCTTGGGCAGGATCTCCATGAGGCCTGCGGGCAGCGGCAGCTCAGGCTGGCCGCCGGGCTGCGGACGGGCAGGGCCTAGCCAGCCCGGCACGGCGGCGCCCAGCTGCAGCCGGCGGCTCGCGCCGCGCCGACCCCCTCCCGCGGCGCCCGCCCCAGCCGGCCTACCCATCATGTCCAGGACGCTCTGGTGGTTGGAGATGATGACGCAGGGCCGGTCCACGTCCAGCTTGCAGCGGCCCTTCACCTGGAAGCGGATGCCGTAGAAGTACTTGAAGCTCCGGACAAACCAGCTGATGATGCTGCGGGGAGAGGCCAGTGGCCGGCTGAGCAGCCCGGCCCCCAGTCCTGGCCAGAGGGGCGCTGCCCCCCGGCCCCCGCCCCAGGAGGAGCAAAGGGGCCGGCCCCACCCCGCACCCTGCTCACTCAGCCCTCCCAGAGGGGTGCGCCTGGCCCTAGTGGTGGACCCAGACGGCAGAGGAGGCCGTGGCCCGGGCCGGGCTGCTGGGTCTTAGCTGGGAGCGAGGAGCCCACCCCCCACAGGGCCGGCCGCGCCGGGGGAGGCCGGGGACATGTGGCGCCCCTCTGCCAGTGTGTCGGGGCAGCTCCCGACGACGCCCCACGAGCCTTCACCCTCCTGCAGGGCGAGGTCACCCTCAGGCGGAGGGGACAGGGCTCCCGGGTGCACGAGGCCAGGCTGCCCCCACCTCCAGGCAGCTGCCCAGGCCCCGGTCCGAGGGCCCCCCGTCAGGTGTCTGAGTGCCGAGAGCCTTAGGGACGGCGCTGGGGGGTCAGCCGGCGCCGGGGGGTCAGCCGGCGCCGGGGACGAGGCAGAAGACGGCGTTGCCCAGGCCTGGGCTGGGCAGGCCCCGGGGGCCCACGGGTGACGGAGCCCAAGTTCGACGCTCTGTGGTCCCCGCAGGCCCCTGTGCGTCCCCAGCCCAGGCAGCGGCTGGCTGACGTGCCGCCCGCCCGCCCACACTGCCTCCCGCTGCCTGAGCCCGTGCTGACCCAGGGGCCCGCCGCAGCCCGGAGCTGCCCGCGTGCATGGAAGGGGCGCTGGCCGGGCCCTGGCCGGGAAGAGCAGGCGCAGCTCAAGCCCCACGTGAGGCCGCAGGACGCAGGCCTGAGCTCCCACAGCCCCGACCTGCACCCGCCGCTGGTCTTGCTGGGCTCCGGCCCAGGACACAGCCCTGCAGGCGCCCCACAGACCAGAAGCTGGAGCTGGGACCCTGGCAGACCAGCACCCCCCTGCTAGCTCTGCGCCCCGCCCTGCCCCGCAGGTAGGCCGTCCTGTCTGCCGTCGGTGCCGCTCGGAGGGCGCGGAGGACTCACGGGCGCTTCGCGCAGAGGAAATGGCCAATGTCCAAGGAACATGGAAAAATCAGTCCGTCTCAGCCTCGCTGTGCGCTGAACCAGAAACTCGCCCTTTATCCTGGAACTGGCTGCGGGAGCCCACGACAGGTGTGAGCCCCGGGCCAGAAAGGGCCAGAAAGGGCCTCACGCCGGTAGCTGTCCTCTCCAGGAATCTGTCCCCGGTGCTCACGACCCCCCCCCACCCCCCCCGAGGCACCGCCGCCTCCAGCAGCAGGCAGATGCAGGGCCGGGCACCCCCGCAGAGGCGGTGCGGCCGGCTCACTGACCACGGCCTGTGACCCCTCAGCGCCACACTCTCGGCCGCCCGCGGGGAGGGCCATGGGCCCCTCGGCTGCTGGCGTCGGTGGCTCCGTTTCTTTTCTATTGCAGCAAAGTGCACGCAGCTCGCGGCTGTCCCCTCAGCCACGGCCAGGTGCAGAGCCCGGGGTTCTGGGGTGCTCCTCGGCCTACCCCCGCACTGCCGCTTCCAAACAGCCTGTATTTCCTGTCTGCCGCGTTTCCGAACTGCGGCAGGCACTGGGAACCCTGGGGTCCGGAGGCTCCCCCTCCCAGTCTGGAGGTGGCCCAGGCACAGGCAAGGTTGCCCTGGCAGCTGCTCCACCTGCGCCCTGGTCACACTCAGACCAACCAAAGGCACAGCGGCTAGCGCGGTCACGGTGGTGCAGAAGAAAAGGGCAGCCCGGAGTGGACAGTGGCAGAATGGCCCCCAGGGGGACGAGCCGGTCACTGGAGGGGGTGCAGGCAGCGCCGGCCGGCTCCTTGCCAAGTGTGTCTTCAGGTGTGCACGCAACTGGCAAGGAAGTATCACCCACGGCACCTTCCCAGGGGAGGAGGCGAACGGCTGTGCAGCGGCCGCCACAGCGGGCAGACCTGTGGGCGCCCGGGCAGTGCGGCCCCGACTGCGAGATCCGGGCTGGCCGCCGCATCCAACCGCAGCCCGCCCATCCCAGGAGCCGGCTCGGCTGCAGGCCAGGTGGCTCGCCCAGGCCACACAGCAGGGACCCCCTCGGCCTTGCCGCTGGAAAGCCCAAGCGGGCTGTGGGTGGGGCGCGCCCCTGCCCCCAGCCAGGAAGCAGGCCCTCTCGCACCCCGCGCCCTGCCTGGCCCAGCGGCCCTCCCGCCGGCTCAGGGCGGGGCTGCGCCTCCTGCCCCTGCAGGAGCCAGGGTAGAGACGGGCAGTGTTCCGGGCTGGCCTGGTCAGCTGACGCGGTCACACTGTCCCACGTATGCCAGCGCCCACCCCGCAGTGGCCCTCCCAGGGAGGCCACAGGGCCGGGCCGCGGTGGCCTGAAGCCTGGGCCCTGGGTGGCTCTGGAGGCGGCGCGGCCGGCGGTCAGCGCCGAGGGCCCTGCTCCTGGGTCTCGTGCGGCAGCCGCCCCTGGCCTCCGGCCGGCCGTGAGGACTCAGCTGCTGTGGGGGGAGCGCTGAGCTCGGCTCCCTTCTCACCAGCTGTGACTCGGGCAACAGCCGCAACCTCCCCAGGCCCCCAGGCTCCACTTGTGAATGGCGAAGGGGTGCAGGAATGACGCCCGAGAATCCCGGGGACACTGGGGGCCGCCCACCCCCAAACGGAGGCTGCGTGCAGGACACGGTGAGCAGAGCAGACCCCAGAGCAAACCCCAGCGGGTGGCCGCCCGCCCCGGTCAGCGCGGCCTGGCTGGGGTGGGTCAAGGCCAGGGCCCCGGCTGCCACTGCCTCTGCCCTCTGCCCCTGGACTCGGGCGAGTGGCTCTGGGCGGCCAGCTGCCCGGCTAAGGCTCGCCATCCTCAGCCAGACCGTCGGGCACACCCCGGAGTACGAGGGGCTTGCTGGGGCTCCCGGCTGGGAGGGCGCGCGGCCAGCTGCTGGGGACGGGACGGGCGGCCCCGTGAGGCTCCAGCAGACGCAAGCCGGGCCGGGCTGCCGCGCAGAGACCAGGAGTGTGGGGGAGGCGGAAGGGCCAGTCTCCAGGAGGAAGAGGAGGAAGGAGGTGCAAAGGCAGGTGTTCCTGGGGCGCCTTGGCTCTTTCGGGCCAGTGTCCCTGGCGTGCAGGAGCTCTGGCGTCACCCCAAGCAAGCCAGGGCTGCCCACCCCGAGGCCTCACTCTCTGGGCCTGGGGCTCTGCATCTGCGTGGCAGAGCTGAGTCCCTCTCCCACTGCGCACAGTAGGCGCTCAGCAGACGAGCAGAGACGGGCCTTAGGGACGGCGGGCGGAGTCCTCCCAGCAAGGCGCCCAGGGGCCCCTGTGGCTCAGGTCCTCTGGCCACTCCCTGCCCTGCCATTGGCTGCGCCCTGCAGCCCCCGCCCCTGCACACGGAGCCCCCTACACCAGTCCTTGGGGGCCAAGGTCTTCCCTACAGCCACCATGAGCCACTGGGGAAAGGGGGAGCAGGAGGGGGAGGCAGGAGGAGCTGAGGAAGGGCAGGGAGGGGCAGAGGGAGGGAGGGGGGCAGAGGGAGGGAGGGGAGTCCTACCCAGAGCAGCTGCCAGGAGGAGGGCACTGGGGAGGAGGTGAGCTTCCAGCAGACCCTCCTGGCCAGGGAGCAGACACCTGCTGCTGCTCTTCCGTGGGCCTGCCTGCTTTGGTGGGGCAGCAAGAAGCCCTGGGGTGCCCAGGTCTGGGGTAAGCCCAGGAGCACAGTGGGCACGGGCAGGGGGCCCTCAGGTCCAGCCTCCGTGTGGGCAAGGGCAGTGGGAGCACCCCCTCCCAGCAGCCTCGCTGTCCGTGCGCGCCCTGGGGGCCAGTGGGGCTCACCCAGGGACTGCCTGAGACACCGGCCGCAGCGGTCACCACGGGGCCTTCGGGAACCTGCCTTGTCCCAGGAAGGCCAGCCCACCGCCAGAACGCCCCTCCTGGCTGCTGCAGAGGGCGGGGCCCCCCAAAGGACCCGCTGGGCTGCCCCACCAGCCTCTCTGGTGGGCACGCTGCCCAGGGGGCGAGGGGAGCCGCCAGGCCCAGCTGTGCCTCTTTCTGGAAACAGGCCCTCCCTGGGCAGGGAGCACGGCTGGGGACACTGCTGAAGGGCAGCTCCTGGCTGCCCAGGGGCCTGGGCGTCCTGGGAGGACGCTGGCTGGCGGTCGTTGGGGCGGGCACATGCCGGCTGGGCCCTCCCACCTGCTGCTAGCCGTCAGCCCTTCTTGGCCTCAGGGCCCGCAGGAAGCCACAGAGCCCTGAAGGTGGGGCCCAGGGAACAAGAGTGGGGCCAGGACCAGGCCCCAGAGCGCCAGGAGGGGCACCCCAGCCGGGAACCTTCACCCACTGCACTGCAACCGCAAGGCAGGCGGGGCCCCAGGGACCACGGCGTGCCCAGGCCAGGGCCCTTGCAAAAGCCTCCTCGGCTCCAAACGGGGCAGAGTGAAGCGTTAGCACAGCTCGGTGCCGCACAGGGCCGGGAGGCAGCCCCCTCGGACAGCCACTCCCCCAGCCTCTGACGGCTCCCAGTCCCAGGCCGGTCAGCCAGCCGCCCCACCCTCCACCCCAGCCGCGGGGTAGCTCCGAGCTCCGTCTGCGCTCTGGGAGGCTCTTTCGGAAAATTCCAGCCGCCGCCCCCTTCTCTCCCGGGCCTGGGGCAGGAGCCCGAGGGCCAGCTCCGGCGCTGGCGCCGGTCCCCTTCCCGAAAGGAGGCCTTGGGCGCCGGCTCAGGTGCACGCACGGCGGTGGGCAGGCAGGATGGAGCGCGCTTCCCCGCCGCCCGCGCCGGGCCCGGTTCCCGGGCGAAGCAGGACGGAGCCTCCCCAGACCCCCCTCCCTGCCCTCGGAGAGACGCCCGCGCTGCGGCGGGACGCGGCGGCCCCAGGCTGGTCTAAAGTCTCCCCGGGCGAGGGCGCGGGACATTGTGACGCCGGCGCCTGCCGCCCTGCCCGCCTCCCCGCGCCTGCCCGCGGCTCTCCCCGGCCCGCGAGCCCCGGGAGGCGCGGACGAGGGCGGGGCAGGAAGGAGGGAGAGGAGTCAAGAAAGTTAGGGAAGCGGAAGCGGGGAGCCGCCCCGGGCTGCCCTGCCCGCGCTGGCACCGCGCCGCCCGCGCCCCCAGCCCCAGCCCGCCCCGCAGCGCCGGGGGCTCCTTGCCTCATGTTCTCCACGGTCCGGCCGCCGCGGTACAGCAGGCAGACGACCGCGGCCGCGGTGGAGGACGCGAAGCAGAGCACATAGTACATGGCCATCTTGCTGTAGAACTGGACCGTGCGGCTCAGCTGCGCCAGCAGCAGCAGCAGCAGCAGCGCCGCGGTCAGCCAGGGCAGGACCTCCATGGCCGCGGCCGCGCCGGGACAGCGCACCGCCGGCGGCGCCCTCCGAGCCCCGACGGCGCTGGCAGGCAGCTGCCTGCGCGGTTCCCTCCGGCCGGCCGCGCACGCGGACTGACCTGCGAGCTGGTGGCTGCCTGCCCGCCTCGCGCCCCGCCCGCTCCCCTTATTGCGAGGGCGGAGGGGCGGGGCGGCCTGGGCGGAGGGAGGACCCGCGAGGAAGCGCCTAGGTGCGCCCGCCCCGCCCCTCCACGCTCCCGCCACCGCCACCGCCAGGCACCCTGCGCCCTGCCCCGCTCGCTCGGCTCCTGCCACTCCGGTCACCGCCATCCTGCCGCCCCGCCCTGCGACCTTCCCACCCCTTTCCTCCTGCCGCTGGGGCACCCGCCTCTGGTCACCTAGCCTCGCGTCCCCGCCGCGGGGCCATCCCTGGCCCAGAACCACAGCTCCGAGGCGCGGGGAGGGCAGCCCAGGGGGTTGGTGGCAGGCCGGGTGGGCTCCCTGGAGGGGACGTCCGGATGGGTGTGTGCCGGCAGGCTGGCGTGCCCAGGCGCCAGCAGCGTCACCGCAGGCTGCTGCTGGGGCCAGCACAGAGAGGAGGTGACCAGGCCCTGGGCAGAGTCCTCCGCCAGCCCGCACAGTCCAGGACAGTCACGCTGCGGACAGGACCCCCACGAGGCGCGGCTGGCCCAGGTCTCTTTTGGGGCCCTCAGGGTGGGTGGACTCCAGCCTTCGGGGCAGTGGCCAGAAGCCCAGGGCCGTTCCCTGCGTCCTGGGCCCTGAGAAAAGCAAACAAGCCTGCTCGGCACAGCTGTGGCCCTGGGGCCTGGGGTGAGCGTGCCTGAGGGAGTGGGGTTCCCTGCTGGGGCTGGTGGCCTGGGCCGTGGAAAGGGGCAGAAGCCGTCAGACGGGTCTGGGAGGAAAAGACAAAATCAAAGCCAGGATGGAAGCTGCCACCCGCGTTGGTCCTGCCGCCCAGCCCAGGCCCGAGGAGCCAGCACTGCCCCCCCCCCCACGGCGGCTCCCCCGCCTCCTTCCGGCTCCCAGCCCAGGCTCCCCTCCACAACCCCCCTCCCCGCAATCCCCCCCCAGCTGCTCCACCCTCCCTGGGTGGGGCAGGGACCCTGGTGCCTCCCCTTTTCCTGGGGACCCCCGCTACACCTTCTGCTTTACAGCTCGCGGGGTGATGACTCAGCCAGGGAGTGGCGGGAAGGGGGTACCCTCCCTGCGTCCCTGCCCGCTGCCCAGCCCAGGCCCTGCCCGGAGCCCTCAATCTGAAGGCGGCCGCCTGCCACCAGCTCAAGCTCCGTGCCGGGCCCGAGCCCCAGCCCCAGCTGCGAGGGCTCCCGGCCCCCGCTGGCAGGGAGGCAAGCGCCCGAGGCGGGCCCAGCCTGGCCTGCTCCTGGAAGTTGCAGCAGCCAGGGCCCCGCCCGGGGACACACACCGGACTCCTCTCCCGCGGCCTGCCTGGGAGAGGGAAGCGGCGGCCGGGCAGCCTGGCCGGGAGCCCTCCCGGCCAGCCGTTTGCTCGAGAGCCGGCCGGAGCAGAGGAAGGGCCGGCTCTGGGCCCCAGGGAGGCCAGGCTGCGGGAGGTGGCTTGGCCGCCCTCGCCCTCGCTGCCCTCGCCCTCGCCCTTGGCCCCGTGGGGGCTGCAGGCCACACACTCCCGCCACCTGTAAATAAAGCAGCCCCTGAATCTTTCATGGGCCTGCGCTTAAAAATAGATGAGGTGAAGCCTTTGGGCCCAATTCCTCCTTTGTGGCGAACCCCCCAGGGAGGCAGGGGGGGTGGGGAGCGTGGAGCTGGCAGCCAGGGAGCGCTGGCCCAGGCTCATGGCCCAGGGGCGCGTGGTCAGGGCTGAGGGCCCGGGGGAGGCCTGTGGCCGGCAGCGAGAGGGGGTGCAGGGGTTTCTCCTCTGGCAAGGTTCTGGGGGGGTCAGGGCAGGGAGGACAGAGAGGAGGACAGTCGGGCCGGGCGAGGCCAAGAGGCACAGGAGTCGGGCCGGGGTTGAGGGGTGCGGCCGCCTGTGCAGTACCCCGCACCTGCCCAGAGGAGCTGCCCCAGGCCGCCGTCTGGCCCTCACGGCCATGCCAGTCGGCTCACGGCAGGGCCAGGCGCGGAGAGACCCCACACAGCCCAGGGAGGCTGGAGCCCAGGGCCAGAGCCCGGCCAGCCCCTCCACCCAGGGCCCAGCCTCCTCCCTGCACCCACAGCAGCAGGCAGGGGTGCAGTGGCCAGGGGGCAGCTGTGCACAGGCGCCGGCCTGCAGCAGCTCCTCCCTGCCGACTGCTGGCCCGCACCGCCGACCCCTGGCCCAGCTGGCACCCACACGTGCTCAGCCGCCCGCCAGCGTGAGGGCCTGGATGTGCCGGAGGCCAGCAGGGCGGCCCCACGGGGCACCAGGGCCCCGCCGCTGCCGGCAGAAGGGCAGCCACTTCTTCTGGACGAGAGGCCCGAGGCGCCCGGCCCCTTCTTGCTGCTCTTGGCTGGGCCGGGGTGGCAGCCCAAGGAGGACCCAGTGGGCCGGTCAGCCCAGCCTCTGGCTGGGCCCCAGGCAGGGGGGCCCTGCTCGGGCCAGGCCTCCTAGCCTGTCCCCCGGGGTGCTCAGGGCTGCTGCCCCTACGTACCTCCCGCCCCCTGCAGCCCCACTGACCAGGTGGCCTGCGGGACGGGCAGAGGCCTCTGTGCACGCGCACTCTCCACCGCTGGGCCTCTGAAGCCCTTGCGAGGCTGGGCCTGGGGGCAGAGGCGGGCGGGCCAGCCTCCGCCTGGCCTCGCCCTCACCGCCCCTCCCTCCTCCGGGCCTCTCTGTTGGGGCATCTCTGTGGGGTCACTTCCGCAGTCCCCTCCCTCGGTGCCATTGCTGTGCTCCTGGGTGGCCGCGGTGGTTGGCCTGGGCTTCTGTTCGCCCCGGCCAGGCCAGGCCCCAGGGAGGGTGCGGGAAGCTCGGGGGCCCACAGCTCAGCCCCCAGTGTCCTTGTTCCTGGAGCCCTCTCGGAGCTGCCCCGGCCCACCCCAGAGCCTGCCGCCGGCCAGCAGCCCCCATAGGGGACAGCCGCCGACAGCAGGGCCCGCTGGGCCTATCCCGCGCGTGTGCACGGCCGCTCCCCTAGAGGCAGGCTGGACACCCTCAGCAGTGATTCAGGGGATCCGCCTGTTCTGTTCCCTGCTGTCTCTGGGGAGTCTCTCATAACGGGTCCCTAGGAAAAGGGGAGGCGCCAGGGCCCCTGCCCCACCCAGGGAGGGTGGCGCTGAGCGGGGCGCAGAGGGGAGCCTGGGCGGGCCCAGCAGGTGGGCCCCGGGGAACTGGGAGGAGGCAAGGCGGCCGCGGGGAGCACCATGCTGGCTCCTTGGGCCTGGCTGGGCGGCCGGCCGCGGGTGGGGCAGTGGCAGCTTCCATCCGGCTCAATTTTGTCTTTTCCTCACAGACGCGTCCGACGCTTCTGCCCCTTTCCACGGCCGGCCGGAAGGAGCTGAGGCGAGGGCGGCCCTGGGCCTCGCTCGGCCCACCGGTCAGGCTGGGCGCTGCACGCGGGCGGACGCTCTGCCCTTCGCCTCTTCTGTGCCCCAAACCAGCATGTCCACGCCCCTTTCCGCCGAAGGTCTGCGTGATCTGTCTCGCCCCGGCGGGTGGCAGAACCTACTTAGAGCGCAGGTTTGGGGGTTCCGGGGTGCCCTCTCCCTGCAGTAAAACACTCTCACCCTGTCACCTCTGACCTACGCTCCAACTCCTCTACGCATAAATAAACCTTAAGTAAATAAACACCGCCAAGGAAAGGCCAGCACCCAGGGTGGGCGGCAGGCAGCAGTGGGGGGCAGGGTGCGAGGGCGGCCTGGGCGCAGCTGCGCGGGGTGTACACTGCTCGGACCCAGAGCCGGCGGCGGCTCCCTTCCTGCTGCGCTCTGCGCTCTGCCCCTTGACCCAGGCCACACCCCCGCACCCAGAGCCCCAGACTCGGGCCCCAGTAAGTGCGGGGTCCCTGCCGCCTGGGGGAGAGGTCGGTCTGGGCGAGGGGGGCCCCGCCCACCTTCACTGACTAGTGGCTCAGACCCCCCGTGGAGCGCAGGCTCTTGGGTCAGCGGCCGTGTGCGTTGGGCTGTCCCAGCTGCCCGAGCCGCCGGGAGGCTCAGTGGCCGCGTGCGCCGGGCTCGTATGACCAGGCGTTTCGTGCTGGCCCCAGGGGACCTGCTTGCACCCGGAAGGCCACGGTCCCCGCCCTGACAGCTGACAGCAGGCCGGCCCCGCCCTCTAGTGGACAGACCCGTGGGGCAGAGGGACGCGGGCCGGAGCTCCAGGTCCGCATGACCCCCTCTCCTCAGCGGGACATCACCCTGGTGGTGGGGCTCCTGAGTGGCCGCACCAGCCCAGGGCAGGCACGGGGCACCACGAGGGATGAGGGACGTGGGGCTTGGGGCAGCAGGCTCGGCGCTTCCCGCCGTCCTGCCCCGCCTCCACTCCCTCCCTCCCTCCCCGGCCCCTCCTGTCCCCCCACCACACTGGCCCCTGCAGGCCCCTCCAGTCAGGGCCCAGGACCGGCTGTGTCTGTCTGCCTGCCCACACGGAGCCCAGGACGCGGAGGCAGCGGGCATAGGCGCCCTGCAGGCTGAGGGCTGGGCTCGCCCCATTCTCAGCGCAGCCGAGGGGCCGTGTTGCCGCCCAGTGGCCCTGCTTGCCGTGAGTGTCCCGGGCGCAGCCCAAGGGCCCCTGCCGGGCCTCGCGCTGGCCGCTGGTGGGGACAGTCCCCCCAAGCCACCCTGGCCGCCACCCAGTCAGGGCGGGCAGACACTGCCGGGGCCAGCGGCAGAGGGCGGGCACACCTGCCAGCACCCCGGCTGGGTGGGCTGCGGGACAGGTGGGGCAGGCCCCTCGGGTCCGGGCAGTCCGCTCCCCCCCAGCCCCGACCGCAGCTGGGAGCAGACTGGGTGCTTGCTGGGCGCGGTTTGGGATGCTCTGCGGGTGCGGGGGCACGCCAAGTGGGCGCCCAGCCGGGCTACTTGTGAGCTGGTGCCGTCGGCCATTCCCTGGCACACCCCACTCGCACGGCAGGAGCGGGGCCCAGCTCCCGCTGCCATCTGAGAGAGGACGGTCTGGCCGCTGGGCCAGGGTGGTCCTGGGACGAAGGAGGGGCTGGCCGCACCGGCTTCTCCCGCCCCCTCTGCAGCCAGGTCCAGGGCACATTCGGGATGGGGGACAGGGGGGCGGTGGGGTCCCAGCCCTGGCCCAGGCCTCCTGCCGGCCCCACCCCCGATGCCACCGCCCCCTGGCTCCCTCAGTTCCCGGCTAGGACTCAGCGCTGGAGCCCCCTCCTCCAGGAAGCCCTCCCGGGCTCCTTCAGGGGCCCCTCTTCCTGTGCAGGACCGCCTGGGGCAGAGGTGGCCCGAGGCTGCACCGCCAGGCTGACCAGCTCAGTCTGCTCCTTCACGGCAGCTCCTGGCCACCATCCTGATCCTCAGTAAATCCAAGGAAGGAAAGAGGGAGGGAGGGAGGCAGCTCACAGGCGCGGGCCCGACCTTCGGCCTCCGCCCTGAGCAGGGCAGACCCCAGACGGGCGGGCAGCAGGCCATGGTGGGGGCATCTAGCACACCCACAGGGTGGAGGAGGCGCTTCAGCGCCTGCCAGGGCACATGCGTGCGCCTGGGCCGGGGCTCCAGCACGTGGGGGACGCGGGCCTCGGCCTGGCTGCAGGACGCCCCATGGAGAGCCCAGCATGGGAGGGGGGCTCCTTCCCTGGTGGTGCAGTGGTTGAGCACCGCACTGTGAAGCATCCGCGGCACCGCAGCACAAGTTCAATCCCCGGCCACGGAGGGACCCCCAGGGCGCGGCAGACCTCCCCTGCCTCGCCCGCTGCTCCCTCGGCAGTGTGTTTCAGCCAGTCTGACTGTTCTGCTCCCCACTCTGTCTTTGGGGAGTCCTCTCACCTCCCTGGACTCTGACCTGTACCCCAGCTCTTGTGTGCATAAATAAATCTTTAAAAAAAGAGAGGGAGCTCCTGGGGGCTCAGCTCCAAGGGGGAGCTCAGCAGAGGGGAGCCCGGGAGGGGAGGGCTGGGCTGGAGTGGCTTCGGGGTGCAGTAGGCTCCGGACGAGGGTGCACCCCCGGTGCTGGGGCTGAAGGAGCAGGTGCCTCCGGGGCCTGGACGCAGGGCACGCAGCGCGGCGGGGGGCCCCGAGCAGCTTCAGCCCAGGAGGCCGTGCCGCTGGTGGTGCTGAGGCAGGCAGGGGGCCCGAGCCCCCAGGACGCCCCCACTGCATCACGGGCCCCTGGACGGGGCAGCTGCGCCTCGCAGCCGGGCGCCCCGTCACCAGGAGATGCAGCTTCTGACCAGAACCGTCCGGGGCACCTGCCCGTCAATTATTAAGGGCGCCGGGCTGGGTCGGAGTCCCGGCGCTCCCTGGGGAAGAGGGAGTCTGGGCATCGGGCCACAGGCTGCTGGCACGTCCGGGGTCCCCCCAGAGCCAGCCCGGCGCCCGGCTGGAGGCAGCCGAGGCCTCGCGGCTGGGCGGTTTCTGCCATCAAGAGGAAGCACCTCCCGCGGCGTCTGTGGGGCCCCGGGAGTGGGGCTGAGCACCCCAGTTCTACTGCGAAAAGCAGGTCAAGAAAGTGGGGGCAACGGGATCCCCTTCCTGTAGGCGACCCCTGTGTGCAGCATCCAGCTGAGGCGGCGCCTGGTGGGGCAGAGCCCCACGCTGGGAGCCGAGGGTCCTGTGGGCTGGGGGGACGGGGTACCCGCGCGTCACCCCCTCTCCGGGCTGCCTCGCTGGGCTCAGTGCACGCAGCGGCGTCGGCCACTGGGACCGGACAGCTCAGGCGTGGGTTGCTGTCCGTTCCAGGCCACCCAGACGGCCCCCAGCCCCGCGGCCCCCAAGCTGGCCTCCGTCTCCACAGACGCCCCTCGCGCCCGGCCCAGGGCTTGCCCGCGGTGGCCAGGGCAGGCGGGCAGTCTGGCCTGCCCGGGCGCTCGGCCCCGCCTCACGGGGCCTGTCCCCCTCCGCTTCCAGGCCAGGCAGCTCGGCGCTCGGCTGTGGCCCGCAGCTGTCCAGGCACAGACACCCTCGCCTGGCGGCGGGACTGAGACGGGACCTGGGCAGGCCGTGCGGTGGGGCGGGCTGAGCGGCGGCCGTCCGTTTTCAGGTTCCCGGCAGCCTCTGTCACCACCCCCCGCTGCAGAAGACCCGCCGAGGCCACCAGGTCATCAGGCCCAGGCGGGCAGCGGGCAGACCCTTGGGCCCCAGGGCCGGAGTCCCAGCCGGGGTGGGTTGTGCCAGAGCCCCGGAGTCCTTTCCCAGACCACTAACCCCTCTCGGGGCCCGAGGCCCCGGCTGGCCCTAGCCACCTCCCAGGGCCCCTCCCGGCACAGTGGGGCCCGGCCCCGGAGGCAGAAGCCCCGGGCAGGCTGGGGACCCCGCCACTCCCCCTGCGGGGCTGACGGCACCTGCCCTGCCCTTAAAGGGTCGACGGCTAGGCTGCGAGGACCCCTTGCAGGAACAGGAAGAGGAGGGTCGGAGATGAGCTCACCTGGGGGGGCCTAACCCAAGTGTGCTGGGCGTGGAGGAGACACGGGAACCGGCGGGAGCAGGGCGCAGCGGCCTTCCTCTGGGGCTTTGCGGGAGCCGGACCCGCCGACCCCTGGACTTCAGGCCCCACCCTCCAGAACTGACCGCCGCCTGCAGCCACAGCCCCCAAGCCAGCGCGGGCTCAGACTGCCGGCTGCCGCCAGGGTAAGGTGGGGCCAAGCCCCTCACGCGCCCGTGGGCCAGAGCCTTGGAAGGTGAGCGCCTGGCAGGAAGCGGAGGGGGCGCTGGGCGCTGGGCGCAGTCCGGCTGGCCAGTCCTGCCGAGGGCCCTGGGCACCACCGCCCGCGAACGGCACTGGGGACGCCTCCTCGGCACCTGCTCCCCCTTCCAAACAGCCTCCAGTGGAAGAGGCTGTCCCGGCCCGTCCCTGCACAGGCGCACTGCGGGCGTTACCTGGGCCCAGCGACAGGCGCCGACTCCCAGCCAAGTCACCCCGTCCTGCTGGCCGGAACTGGGGCAGCTCAGACTCCTGCTCAAGGCCAGGCAGCTCCGGTGCCCTGGAGGCGGGGCCAAGACGGCAGGGCCAGGACGGCAGCCTAAGCGTAAAACCCAACACTTAGACCCACTAGGAGAAAAGAAACCAGCATCTCTGAGGGAGACCTCGGGTTCGGCGAAGACTTCTCAGCCACAAGGCGCACCTCGTGCAGAAGGAAGCGGTGAGTCACAGAGCCCCTGCCCCTTGCGGGGCTGCTATCACAGAGGGGCTCTGGGCCGAGGGGCGGGGTCTCAGTTCCTCCTGCTGCAGCTGAGTTCCACCGGCCAGGGAGGGGACCCACACAGGCCTCTCCTGCCTCCCGCTGCCCCCTCAGCAGTGTGTTTCAGTGGATCCGCCTGCTCCGCTCCCCACGCTGTCTCTGGTGACTCCTCTCACCCCCGCACCTCTGGTCTGCACCCCAGCTCCTGTGTGCATCAGTAAATAAGCCTGGAAAAAAGAGAAAGAAAGAGGCAATCTGGAGGAGACACTCTGCAGAGTGAGAAGGGGCGGGCAGAGCACAAGGAAGACCCGGCCTGGAGCCCCAGGCTGCGCCCGCAGAGAAGCACTGGGTGCAGGGCCCGGGCAGGGCGGCAGCTGCAGCGACCTCAGACTGCCCTGTCCACTGTCCCTCCCAGGCACTGACCCAGGGACAAGCAGACCTGCAGCTGTACAAACCCCAGACGTACACCTGGCACTCGGGGGTGCTAAGCTGGGCGCGGAAGCGCATATCCCGGCCGAGACAAGGGACTCCCTTGCTTGGCAGGGAAGGCCCGGTCCGCTAGCCCACGCGCAAGCCCCGGACGGGCAGGGGCGCGCAGGGCCAGGCCTGCTGGACCTCTGGATCCTCAGGCGTGGCCCGCGGCAAGCACCTGTGACTCCTGGCAGGTGCGTGGGAAGGTGTGTTAGGGCACAGCGTGCTGGTTCGCAGGGCAGCAGGCAGCCGCTGCCGCCGCGCCCTCCGGGGTCTGCGCACCCGGCCTCCCCGGGCGCCCCACGCCCGCCGCCTGCGCGGAAGGGCCCTCCCAGCCGCCAGACTGCGCCGGGCCTGCGGGCTTCCGGGGGGCTCTGAGGCCTCCAGCCCGCGAGGGCCGCGGGCGCACGGGGGCGGGGCCGCGGCGCCCTCCCCATCCCCTCTTCCCCTAGACTTGGGGGGCGGAGAGCGGCGGCAAGGCCCCCACGCACTGCCCCCGCGCCCCGCCCTCCGCGGCCGGCGCTCAGGTCCTCAAGCGCCTCCACCCCGCGCGCTCCAGCGTCCCCCGCTCTCCGAGCGCCCCCACACGCCGCTCCTACCCGGCTCGCCCTCGCCCCCTCCCGGGCCCTTCCCCCTTCCCTGCGCGCGCCCCCGCGCCGCCGGCGCCGCGGCGGTCGGAGCTGCGCGCGCCCTCGCGGGTGCACGCGGCGGCAGCGAGCGGCGGCCTGGCGGGGAGGGAGCGGCGGCCGTTCCGGGCCGGCCCGCGGGGCTGAGCCGATCCGAGCCGGGCCGCGCACCGGCCGGCGGCCACCATGCGGCGGCTGCGGCGCCTGGCGCACCTGGTGCTCTTCTGCCCTTTCTCCAAGGGCCTGCAGGTAGGCGGCCGCGCGCCCCCGGCCGGCCCGAGCCCACCCGCGCGGGGGCCCGCGCGGCGGCGGGTCGGGGGCGCGCGGCGGCCGGGGCCGGGGTGGGGGCGAGCGCGGCGCCGGCCCAGGGGCCAGGTTCCCGCGCGGGGGTGGCGACCTGGCGGTCCCGGTGCGGGAGCGGCTGGCGGAGCCCAGCGCCGCGGATGCCCGGCGACCCCGGCCGGAGGCCCGCACCTCCCCGAGCTAACCTGCCCCCAGGCCCGGGAGCCACGTCCTGCTCTCCTCGGAAGCCGCCGCCAGCGGGCCCTGGGACTCGCGGAGCCCGGCAGGGATGCGCCCCACCCGTGACCTTGGGCGAGGCACCCTCCGCTGCCGCATCTGCAGGGGGGCCCAGGCCCCCGGAGGGGCTGCCTGGAGCCCGCTGGCCGCGTTGGGCACAACCCAACCCCTGGGGGATCAGAGCCCCCCAGCCCAGACCTCTGCAGGACCAGGGCGCAGGCCTCGACCCAGGCCTGGCTGGCCACAGCTCCTGCGGGGAAGGACGTTGCATCTGCGGTGCCTGGCCTCGGCCCAGCCTGGCCGGGGAGCTGGGTGCGGCCCGGTGCAGCCCCTGGGCCGGGCAGTGGCCGTGCTCCGCCCGTGGTGGCCTGTATGGGCTGCCGGCCGCCTCCTGTTGCTGTGCTGGTGGCCCTGCCGTCAGGAGCGCGGGTGGGGCTGGGGGGCCCCCGTGAGGGAGGTCGGGGCCAGGGTCTGTGCAGGGCGGGCAGCAGGTCAGGCACTGCCCCTGGAGGGACGCCGCGGCGGTCAGTCAGCACTGGCCGGAGGGCCGGGGAAGGCTGAGCCCGGACGGGGTCTGAGGGGCGGCCCCACAGGCGGTCCCCTGTGGTCACTGCGAAGGGCCCCCGCACCACCCTCGGGCCATGTGGCCGAAGCCCCCAGAGGCCTGGTCACTGCAGCCTGGGAGCTGGCCGCACACCCCACCCGCTTTCCTGTTTTCCTTTTGAACAAATCTGACGGAAACAGACGCAGCAGCGAGGACGGCGGCCCAGGCCCAGCCCTGTACTCGCGAGGCCTGTCCGCCGCCAGCTGCCCGCGCCCTTCTGTGGCGGCCCCTGGAGGCCGGCCCGCGCGTGCCTGCCAGAAGCGGGGACCGGAGAGGGGCGCCAGGGGCCACTGGCCCGGGACCCAGGTCAAGCGGACGGAGCGCGGCCTATTCACGGGAGGCCCCGCCGAGGGCAGACTGGCCACGAGGCCCCAGCCTCCTGCCTCTTCCCGGGGCTGGGGGCCGCCCTCGGACACTCGCCCGGCCTCGCCATTGGCCACAGGTGTGGTCGCGGGCTGTGCTCTGAGGTTCCCGCCGCTCCGCTCACTGCCGGCCCTCGGAAGCCCGCAGGAGCCCGGGGAACCTGTACCGGCTGGCACCCCAGCACCCCGGCACCCCGGGCGGGCGGCCCTGCATGTGCTGGGCCGGAGGCCCTGGCAGAGGGTGGGCGTGGCTGGCCAGCGCCTGTGGTTTTACTCTGTCGCGACAAGGGCCCATCCCAAATCCCTGTGCCAGGCCCCGCCAGCCACACACGCAGGGCCGCTCGCTCTCCCCAGCTCCTCCGCTCCCCCGCCCTCACCGCAGGACTGCATGGCACCAGCCCTGCCCGGCCTCGTGGGGACGGCAGGACAGGAGACTTGTAGAAGCAGATTGCCGTGAGCAAAGTAGAGCTGCCCCCACTTGACATGCTCTCTGTCTGCAGGAGGGCAGGTCTGGGGCACGGCAGGCCGCACGTGCCGGGGGGGTGGGTCCCCGGCCGGCGGCCCCCTCACACGCCCCTCCCCGCAGGGCCGGCTGCCGGGGCTCAGGGTCAAGTACGTGCTGCTGGTCTGGCTGGGCGTGCTCGCGGGCGGCTGGATGGCCTACACGCACTACGCGTACCATGCGGGGCTCTGCCGTGGCCACGTCTGCCGCGCCCTCATCGTGAGTGCCGCCCCGGCCCCCAGGCCCGGCTCTGGACCCAGGGCCCCCGCCCTCTGCCGCCCTCCTGGGCCCAGGCGCCCTTGCGGGCCGGACTGGGGCGCTGGTGCGTCCCAGGGGGCGGCCTGGGCCTGCTGCCTGGCACGCTGCCTTCCCTTTGGCTGCTTCCCTTTTGCTGCCTCCCTGGAGTGTGACCTGCCCTGCCCCTCCGACCCCACCGGCCTGGCTCAGGGCTGTGCCCGCGGGGAGGGCAGCTCTGTCACGGGGGCCTAAAGGAGCCGAGTAGACTGCTGACGGCCCTTGTCTGAATTTGGGGGCTGGGAGGACCCCTGCGTGCAGGAGTGGCAGGGGTGTCTGCGCTCCGGGCGGGGCAGGACTCGGAGTCCGGCTGTCGCCATGGCCTTGGCCGGGTGGGCCCTGGGGAGGGCGAGGGGTGGGGGCCCCACGCTCGCGGGGGCGGGCGTGGGGTCCGGGGGGCGGGTGCGGGCGCGGGCTGGGCGGTGGCCGCTGGCTGGGAAGGCTGCGGGCAGCGAGGGGCGGGCTGGCAGAGCTGGAGACACGAGGCCCGGGGCCTTGGGGGCTCTGCCCTAGGGCCGGGGGTGGGGCCCAGCCGGCTCTCCTCCTCCCCAGTGTGACCAGTACCGCAAGGGCATCATCTCGGGGCCCCTGTGCCAGGACCTGTGCAGCCCACGCCGGGTGCAGTGGAGGGCCTGCCTCTCCTCGGAGCCCGGCCAGCAGGTGAGCGGCGGGGCGGTGGCCGGCCTCTCACTGCGGGCGCTCGGAGTGTGCACGCAGCGTCCCGTGGCCCTGTCCAGGTGTACAGCGGGCTCTGGCAGGGCCAGGAGGTGACCATCAAGTGCGGCATCGAGGAGAGCCTGCAGGCCAAGGCCGGGCCGGACGCGGCCCCCCGGCGGGAGCTGGTGCTGTTTGACAAGCCCACCCGGGGCACCTCCATCGAGGAGTTCCGGGAGATGACGCTCGGCTTCCTCAAGGTCAGCGACTCCTGCGCGCGTGCCCCGCTGGAGCGGCAGGCAGGGGCTGTCGGGGCGGGTGGCCCGAGGTTCCAGCCAGACCAGTCCGGGCGCGCATGCGCAGGGGCGGGTGGGAGCAGGTGAGAAGCGGCCAGCCCCGCCGGAGGGCCACCTGCGCAGTGCCCGCCGCCCGCAGCCTCCCTGGTGGGGCAGCTCTGAAGAGGCTGGTCAGGGTGGGCTTCCGGGAGGCGCCCGCCCTCTGGTTGTCGGCCCGCCGCGGGAGGGGCCTGGGGTGCTCCTGGCACCCCGTGCGGGTGGCCCTGCGGCTCCGACCCGCATCTCCCCCTGCCCCCCAGGCGAACCTGGGCGACCTGCCCTCGCTGCCCACGCTGGTGGGCCGGGTGCTGCTGCTGGCGGACTTCAACGGGGACAGCCGGCTGTCGCTGGCCGAGGCCAAGTCGGTGTGGGCGCTGCTGCAGCGCAACGAGGTCCTGCTGCTGCTGTCGCTGCGCGAGGGCCACGCCGCGCGGCTGCTGGGCTACTGCGGGGACCTGTACGTCACCGAGGGCGCCCCGCCGGGTGCCGGGCCCGCGGCCGCGCTGCCGCCCGCCCTGGCGCGCTGGCTGGGCCCCGCGTGGCCCTGGCGCGCCAAGGTGGCCGTGGGGCTGCTGGAGTTCGTGGAGGAGCTCTTCCATGGCGCCCACGGCACCTTCTACATGTGCGAGACCACGCTGGCCAACGTGGGCCACACCGCGCGCTATGACTTCCGCATGGCCGACCTGCGGCAGGTGGTGCCCGCGGCCGCCGTGCGCCGCTTCCTGCGGGGCCGCCGCTGCGAGGGCGCGGCCGACTGCACCTACGGCCGGGACTGCCGCGCGCCCTGCGACCGGCTGCTGCGCCAGTGCAAGGGCGAGCTGCTGCGGCCCAACCTGGCCAAGGTGTGCGAGCTGCTGGGCGACTACCTGCTGCCCGGCGCGCCCGCGGACCTGCGCGCCGAGCTGGGCCGGCAGCTGCGCACCTGCAGCACGCTCAGCGGGCTGGCCAGCCAGGTGGAGGCGCACCACGCGCTGGTGCTGAGCCAGCTCAAGACGCTGCTCTGGAAGAGGATCTCCAGCACGCAGTACGCCTGAGGCACTGGCGGCGCTGCAGGGACCCGGGCGGGGGATGGCCCACCCCTCTGGACACTGGTGGCCAGGGCATGGGCCCCAGGCCAGGGAGCTCGGACTACAGGTGGCAAGGACACGGCCCCAGAGCTGTAGATGCTGTAAGTGCCTCGCCGCATTAAAGCTTCTCCTGCCCGCTGGGCGCAGTCAGCAGCCTGTCTAGGGACTGTTCTTAAGTGACTGTCCTGAAGCACAGGTGCGGGCCAGCAGCCCGGCTTCGCCCTCTCGGCCCCATTTCAGCAGCCCAAGGACAAGACCAGACACTGGCTCACCCAAGAATCCCTTTATTCATTTCGCCAACAGAAACACCAGCATCGAGCAAACTGTTGGACAGACCGCAGCACCTCTGGTCTGGCCTGGCTCACCCAAGCCCACCCCAGCAAGTCCTCGCACCCCCTCCTCTGACAGGGTGGTGCAGCTTCTCTCCACCTCCGTGCACCCACCATGGCCCCAGGTGCCCAGCATTGAGTGCCATCTGCAGCCGCCCCGCTTGTCTCCTGGGCGGGCAGCCGCCTTCCGTGCCCTCAGGGATGGCCCTTTCTTCGGGAGGGCTGTTCCGCCCTCGCTGGTCGACTCGGCTCCTCCAGGGAGAGGCTGGAGACCTCAGGTGCAGGGTGGCGGCGTCTCTGGAACGCAAAAACAAGACCTTAGTGCCCCTCACTCAACACCCCTTTCTGGTGGAATCACCCCCAAAACCACTCACCTGCATCACAAACACCACCCCCACCATCTGCCCAAAGCCAAACCCCGCTGGGGCCCACGCAGGCCCCTGTCGCTGGGCTGGCCCTGCCTCGGCTGCCACCCAGCCGTGCACCACCCACCTCGGCCCCTGCCACCCGCTGGCAGCGCAGTGCCAGGCATCCTGCCCCCACCTTGTAGGCCAGAACCACCAGGGCCACTGTACCTCTCATCCCACTGGGGCTGAGCCCGCAACCTGGAGGTGCACAGATGGAGGACAAGTACACCCCAGACTGTGTGGGCAGCGCCCTCAATCCCCTGGCTCACCTCCAGGGCCTGAGGATGACAGCAAACTGGGCCCTGAAGCAGCGCTCCTGCTTATAAGCTGCCCTGCCCCCAGTTTCAGAGGCCACTGGAGCGGCCAGACCATGCCCACGGTGTTCTGCCGCTGACCCAGAGCAGGGGGTCAGCCCCCGCCAGGACGTGCACTGACGCCCGTCCCTGCCCTCACCCCACCCAGGAGCAGCACCAGCGCCCCCCACCCACAACCAGGCCTGACAAATGCGTAACAGTGCAAGAGCAATGTCAGGCTACAAGCCATTCTTAGTGCTCACTGTTCTAAGCACTGAGTGTAGAAATAGCCACTTTCTCTTCGCCCCGCGTGGCAGGCACAGCAGAGATGCTGGTCTGTGTGCCCCAGGCCCCAGGTCCGCAGGGCGCAGCCCCCACCCCGTCAGCCTCCTCCCTGGGGGTGGGACGTGAAGGCCATCCAGGGGAAGCTGCCAGCCACTGGTGAGCTGGGGACAGCAGGCCTGCGGGGCTGGACAAGTGACCCTTGGGTGCCCTTCCACGGCTCCTTCCAGATCCCAGGTGGCGCGAGGGTGCGGGGGTAAGACACAGAAGGAAGTCCCTGGGGCTGGAACCAACCTCACAGCAGTCTCGAGACTGACCACTGGAACGTCCCTTCCAGCTGCAAGCTCGCGCGACTGGCCCCAAGCGAGGAGCGGGGTTCGACCACGAGCGCTCTGGCGTTTCATCCCCTCGGTCGGTCACCTCCGACGGCTCCTGCAGGCCCGGCCACGAGAGCGACAAGCCAACCCTGGCGGGCGGCCGAGACGCCTACTCGCCCTCCCGCTCCGCCGGCGGCACCGAGCACCTGCCGAGTCCGGGGCGGCCTCGCGGCGGGAGGTCCGGCAGCAGCTAGGGAGCAAGCGCGCTCTTCAGATGGGGCGCGGGCGAGGCGCGCGCGGCCCGGCGTGTCAGACTACCAATCATCCGGCGGCTCACGGCCAGAACGCCGGACGTAGACCAGCCTGGGTTCTCTCCGCCCCTAACGACACACGCGCGGCACGGCAGCCGCGTGTGCAACGCCTCCAGGGGCGGCGGCCCGACCAAGCCCTGCCCGCACCCGCCCGGGCTCCGCCCGCACCTCGCAGGCTCCGGCCTCGCGGCCCGGAGCTCGGGGACCCGCCGCTGCCCGCCCCGGGGAGGGTGGCCGTGCAGGCGGACGCTCCAGTCACGCTCCTCGGCGCCGCCGCCCATCCGCCCGGCAGGAGCCGGCGCCGGCGGCCGCCCCCCGAGCACGCTGGCCCAGGAGCCGCCCGCGCGGCGCTCGGACACCGGGGACACGCGGCCACGAGGCCGCCATCGCCGCCGGAAAGGGCGCGCGTGCGCAGGGAGCGCCCTTTATAGCGCGTACGGCGGCCCGCGAGGGCCACTCCGCCCGCCCGGCCCCGCCCCCGGCCGCCGCCGCAGCGCCCTCTAGCGGAGCCTCCCGGCCGCGCGCCCCTCCCAGGCCGCGCCGCTGGGCCGAAGGGCGGCTCCCTCGGGCCCCCCTTGTGGCCGGGCGGAGGGTGGGCAAAGCCTGCAAAATGGAAAGCCCCTCCACGAGTCCGCGGGCACCCACACCTGGCTCCCGCCCGGCTGCACGCGGTCGGCAGGCTGGGACGCCCCACGCACGCGCAGAGCCCGTCCCCGGCGGGAGGGAGCCCAGGCGCCTAACCCTAACCCTAACCCTCTGGGGCGCGCCTGCAGGGCCGGGCAGAGCCCGCCGGAGACCCACGCACACGTGACCCTGTGACCCACCCCCCTGGCCCTTGCCTCCCTGCCTGCTCTGGGGCCCCACCTCTGCGGGCGCTAGAAGAGTGAGCGGAACCCTCCTGGGGCCGTCTCCCGGGTCCAGCTAGGCGCCTGGCCTAAGAGGAGCGGATGCAGCAGGGCCCCGCCTCTGGGCCCAGGGCCCGCGTGGTTCACGCCTGGGGGCTCGGTGGGCTGGGACTGAGCTTCGGTTCTGGGTACCCCTGAGGCGCCTGCTGCGAGCTGGACACCGGTGCCAGGAGGACACAGCACCGGGCCTTGGTGACTCCAAGCAGATGGGTAAAGGGGGAGTCCCAGGGCCCTCGGTGGCTTTTATTGCTCTTTACAGCAGAGGCCTCCAGGTGCACAGCAGGCGGGGCAGGAGCCTGGCTGGCCCCGCGTACCTCACTCTCTGGTCCTTGCTTCTCTCATCGCTCTGCTTCTCTTCCTCTGGCGTCCCCGTGACGCCGCCCTCACACGCCTGTGTCCCCGCCCAGCGCGCCCACTGTGCTAGCCCACTCAGGCTGCGTGCAGCACCGCAGGTGTCGGTCATCACACTGCTGGCGGGAGGGCACTTCCCATTTGCCCTACAACACCCCTCACTCCCCTGGCCGCCCTACACTTCCCATTTGCCCTACAACACCCCTCACTCCCCTGGCCGCCCCTGCCCCGTGGGGTGCATGCAGTGTGGGGCTGGCAGCACCGCACCCCCACTGGCGTGGGCAGGGGACCCCTGTCCTGCAGGATCCGGCCTTGGTGGCTGTCGGTCAGAGAAATCAGGTCCCTCCACCTGCCCACCGCTGTGATGACGGACACCTGCGGTGCGCGCACTCCAGGGTGGGCTGTGCAAGTGGGGCACCTGAGCTGGACGCGGGCTTAGATGGGCGGCGTCATGAGGACGCCAGGACCCACAAGACCGCCTGACAGTACTGACCAACGCAAGCAGCAGCAGGAGAAAGCAGCCAAGAGGATGGGATGCACCGGGGCTGGGGGCCTGCCGGCCCCCCGGCCCCCCTGCCTGCCATGGACCGCCCACCTCTATTAAAGCATGAAAAGCCACTGAGGGCCCCAAGACTCCCCTTCCCTGACCCGTCTGCCCAGAATCATCCCGACCCTGCCCAGTGCCGCCTTCCTGCCGCTAGTGACCCGGCACCAGAAGGTGGACGCTGGGGCCCTGCTGCCGACCCACCTCAGCATGGAGCGGGGCCTTCCAGTTCGCCCAAAGTCCCCCGCTCCTTCCCTCCGCCCGCCCTGCCGTCCTGGGGAGCAGGGAGGGCTCTTCTACCTAGAGGAGGTGGTGCCCCAGCCCTGGAGTGTCTGTGTGGACGCCACACGCCAGTGCGGGCCCAGCACCGAGGCCTGGCACCCTCCCCTCCTCTGCTGCCCCGGCTCGCCGGCTGCTGCCCTGCGCCCGCTCCTGTGCATGGGGGCCAGGCGTGACCGTGGCCGGGCCGCCTGGTGTCCAGGCCTGGGCAGAGCCCAGCGAGGGGTGGGGGTCGCCTGCTGGGGTGAGGGCAGAGCACCCCAACCCCTCCAGGCAGGCCTCATTTTCAGCAAAGGGGGACAGTGCAGAAAGCAGCCTCGTGTCCAGGTGCAGCGGGGCCGGTTGCGGTGCGGCGGGCCTGAGGGTCCTCGCGCTCTGGGGTCGCCCGCAGGGCCCTGTGCAGGAGCTGGCTGTCCTCAGGGACAGTCTCTGGCCAGCCTCTCTGTAGGAAGCCCGTCCGGCCAGCAGCGCTGGTCACCTGTACGCCGAGCTGATGCGAGTGCTGACCCCACCCCTCGGCACTGCCACACAACCGGGGCTGGCGGCGCTGGAGGGGCCTGCGGGCTCGTCGGTCCACGCGGACGTCTGTCCTTCCGGCACGCGTGGTGGCGATACCACTCAGCCCCATGCCTGGCCACCGCCCACCTGCCCCTCAGGCTGGGTGCCCTGTTCAGGCCTCGCCAGGCCCTGCTGCCTGGGCACGCCGGCACGGCTCCTGGCAAGGGGTGCTCAGGGGCCCCCACAGTTGGGCCCAGTGCGTGGCCACGAGGGGCGCCTTCCTGGACAGCCCTGGGCACCCGCGCAGAGGGTTCTCTCGGGGCCAGGCTGACAGCCCCACCGGCTGCAGGGGCCGCCAGACCCAGCTCGGGAGCGACGGCTGGGCGGGCCCCCGCTCGGGCTGGCGGTGGGGCGGCCAGGTGGTGGCGGTCCAACCGGGCGCTCCCGGCCTCCCCCTCAGGCCGCACACCCCGAGGACACAGGTGGGAGCGCGGGGAGCGCAGGGGCCGGGGAGCTCACGGGGAGGGAGGCTGACCACTCGAGAACAGTTGGGCGGCTTTTATTGGGCGGCAGGGCGGGCGCCTCCCTCGGCCGGGGGGCCCGGGGCCTGCAGCCGGTACAGAGCCTCCATCTGCCGGCGCTTCTCCTTGGCGCGGGTGATGGCGGTGCGGAAGAGGCCGCAGAAGAGCTGCACGGCGGGGGCCGAGTCGTCGTTGCCGGGCACGGGGTAGGTGACCAGGCAGGGGTTGCAGTTGGTGTCCACGACGCCCACCGTGGGGATGTTCATCTTGGCCGCGTCCCGCACGGCCACGTGGGGCTCGAAAACGTTGTTGAGCGTGTGCAGGAAGACGACGAGGTCGGGCAGGCGCACGCCGGGGCCCAGGAGCAGTGGCGCGTTGGTCAGCAGGCCGCCCTTGAAGTAGCGCGTGTGGGCGTACTCGCCGCAGGCCCGGGCCGTGGTCTCGATCAGGTGCGCGAACCGCCGCTGGCGCCCCACCAGCAGGATGATGCCGCCGCGGTAGGCCACGTGCGCCGTGACGTTCAGGGCCAGCTGCAGGTGCGCTGTCGTCTGCTCCAGGTCGATGATGTCCTGGCCCAGGCGGCTCCCGAAGATGTAGGGCTCCATCAGCCTGCGGGGCCCCCGTGGCGTGAGCGGCGCCCACGGCCCCTCGTCCAGACCCTGCAGCTCCCGGGCCGGGGCACTCCCGGGAGGCGCCGCTCTGCGGGGCACACCACGGCCAGGCGGCGCGGCGGGTGCCCGAGCACGAGGCCCCGTGCGGTGGACGAGCCCTGGGGGCCAGGGGCCGGCCACTTACGAGCCTCAGGAAGCAGCCTGACCCTCTGCGCACCCCCTCGTCCCCCAGGCCCCCGGGGAGCCCGCCACGCCTGCGTGCCCACAGGCCAGCGGTCCTCGGCCGGCAGAGGCTTCTCTCTGCACTGTGGTCACGACCACGGTCTCCAAAGCCCAACTGCCAGGCCCTGGGGCTCCAGGCTGCCGGCCGGAGGGGTCAGGCGCGGGGGACCCCAGGGCATGGCCCGGCCGGCCCTGGTCTGGGCCAAGACGCCTGCGCCTCGGCAGGCGCTGAGTCCTCTCCAGGGCGTTCTGTCCACGCTTCGGTCCCCCCGCCCCCGCCCGGGTCCTGCTCCTTCTCTCCAGAGATTCTACCCCAGGGCCCCCCACTTCTGCTTGCCCTGCCTCCCGGAAATTCTCCACACGCACACTGGACTCCAAAGTGATAATGTCCCCATGCACTTGCAGGCCACTCCCTCACAGCCCCACGGGGCACATGTGGGGGGTGGGGGAGACACCCCACGCAGGTCCATGGTGACTGTCCTCCTCAGGGAAGGGCAGCAACACCCCACTGTCCCCTGGTTGGAGGTCCCCCTGCCTCCACCTCAGTCCCAGGGAGTGGGCTGACCCCCAGGGCCCTCTCCCCACCCAGCAGCCCCCCGCCGNACACCCCACTGTCCCCTGGTTGGAGGTCCCCCTGCCTCCACCTCAGTCCCAGGGAGTGGGCTGACCCCCAGGGCCCTCTCCCCACCCAGCAGCCCCCCTCCGTGGCTCCAGGACCCCCATCCCGGACCCCCACCCCTACCGGCCATACCTGTGCCTGCAGCCGGCTTTGTGCCCCAGGTGCACGCGGGCATCGAAGAGGGTCCTCACCGAGAACAGCTCCTTGAGGTTGAAGAAGTCCGCGTGCTTGAGGGGCTCCCGGAGGAGCGCGTCGCTGAGATCTAGGGCAGAGAGGGTGCGGTGGTCCCCACGGCCCCACCCGCGGGCTTTTCTGGCTTGACCACAGCGGTGCTTAGGGGCGAACCTGCCTGGCACCAGCCCTTGCGGGCCTTCCCCGGAAGGGGGCGCGGCGGGCTTCGGGGGTGCCTGGGATACCGCCCAGCGGCCGGGGATCCCCACGCGCCGAGGGCGGCTCGTGCCCAGTGTCCGCCCCAGGGGCGAGCGGGCCCGGAGCGGGGAGGTCTGGTCTCCGAGCCCCCCAGTGCGACCGCCCGGAGTGGGGAGGGCGAAACCCGGGCCACGGCCGGCGCCCCGCTCCCTGCCCGCCTCGGGAGGCCCGGCCTTACCGCTGGCGCCCTCGGGCTCGCCGACCGCCGGGGCCGCGGCGCTCCCGTGCGTCCTGCTGAGCCGCCCGGCCGGGCTCGCGCTCGGGCCGACCCTCAGCCGCAGCCACGCGGGCCGGACCCCTGCGGACAGAGCGGACTCAGGCGCGCGCCCCGCCGCCGGGCCTGCCCCGCGCCCCCGCGCGTCCCCCGCGCGCTCACCCGCGCCGAGCAGCCGGGGTAGCAGCGGGCCGGGCGCCATGGCGAACTCGCGGCGCGCGGGCCGGCGCCACCTCCCTCCCGCCGCGCACCGCCGCCTGCAGGCCCGGAGGCGCCACTGCGCCCGGCCGCCACCGCGGAGGGCAGCCGGAGCGGAGCGGAGGGCGCCCCGGCCCCGGTGGCGCGCCCGTCGGGCGTGGGGCGGCCGCGCGAGCGCGAGTGCGGAGGAGGCGCGCGCTCAGGGGCCCCGGCCGGCCGCGAAAATAAAAGGGGGCTGCAGCGGCAGGAAGGCGGCACAGGAGCAGGGTCGGGATGGTCTGGGCAGATGGGTCAGGGAAGGGGAGTCTTGGAGCCCTCGGTGGCTTTTCATGCTTTATTAGTAGAGGAGGCCAGGTCCACGGCAGGCAGGGGGCGGGGGCCGGTAGGCCGGCAGGCCCCCAGCCCCGGCGCATCTCACTCTCTCGGCTGCCTTCTCCTGCTGCTGCTCGTGTTGGTCAGTACTGTCGGTCCTGTTGGTCAGTCCTGGCGTCCTCATGACGCCGCCCCTTTAAGCCCGCGTCCAGCTCAGGTGCCCCACTTGCGCAGCCCACCCTGGAGTGCGCAGCCCTGCAGGTATCCATCATCACAGCGGTGGGCGGGTGGAGGGACCTGATTTCTCTGACCCGACAGGGGCCCTTGAGCGACTGCAGGAGCCGCTGCGCTACGGGGACCCGCTCACCTCCAAGAGCTCTGTGCCCCACGTCCAACACGATCTCCTCCTTCCCAAGATCGTTTTATTTATAATAAATAATTTAGGAAGATTCCACAAAATTCGACAAGCCTGAAGCCTAAATCCAGACTCACGTGTTGGGGCACGAGGGTACCGGTCCAGAGCGCCCCTGGGTGCCCGCGGGCAGCAAGCCGTTACCTGCACGTGGTGGACTTCAACCCCGTCATGGACTGCCCAGCGCCGCAGGTTTCAGGGCCCTGGAAGTCCTCCTTCCACTGCGTCTGGGACTTGGGGGTCGCCCCCGAGTCCGGCCTTGTGCACTCTCTCTAGGACCGCACTCCTTGCCCTGGAAGGTTCTGGATCCCACATTTCCACCCCAGGGTCCTGGCTGGGGGCGCGGCGCCTTTAAGGACCAGACCCCGCCCCCTCCCCCGCCCCGCCCCGCGGTCGCTTAGCAACTGGACGCGGATCCCGGCTCCAGTGCCGCCCAGAGGCAACTTCCCCGCTGCTCGCTGCTCCTGCAGGATGTCCCAGGAGGGCCCCCCAGAGCGCGCGGAGCCGGCGGAGCCTGCTGCCCGGCCCCCCGCGCCCCCCGCGGAGAAGACGAGCGACTTCTACCGCGTGAGCGAGGACCTGCCGGCCAGGTTCAACAACCCTGCGTGCTTTCGGGGCTACGGGTGAGGAAGGTGGGGGCGCAGGGTCTTGTTTGACTTGCAGGGGAAGCGTCCTAGTGAGGGCATCCGTGTGAGGGCGAGCGCCGTTGACCCGGCCTGGGAGGGCGCTGCCTTCCCAGCTGGACACCCCCCTCACCTGCGCCTGGCCTCCCCAGGGGCTCCCGGGAGGGGCGCGGGGGCCTTCAGGACGAAGGCCAGGGTGGTCCCAGCAGCGGGGTCCCCCATGTACACTTCAGGGGCAGGGGCAGGAGCGGGCAGGGCTGGAGCGGGGTGTCTCGCCCCACAGGAGCAGGGAGCGCGCCTCCGTGTACAGGACCAGCAACCAGGACTACGGGAGCCGGGCGCCCACCGTGCACGAGATGCCGGTGAGCGGGCAGGCGCGGCGGGCGCGCAGGTCCACTACCTCCAGCTCAGGGGCCTGCTGCCACCAGCCGGGGTGCCCCGCACCATGCAGTGGGGCTCCCGTTGGGTGGCAAGGCTGTGGGCTTTTTCTTGCCAAACAGCCGTGGCCCGACAGCGCCTGCTCGTGGCTTGCTAGGGTTAGGCTCTTGTGAGAAGATGGCCTGTCCACGGGGTCTCCAGGCGCCTGAGAAGCGGACAGAGCGGGTGACCCCGTGCTCCCGGGGCCAAACCCGCACACCCACCGAGGCCCCAAGGGCTCCCGCTGCCCTGCCGCCGCCCCACCCCGGGGGGAGCCCTTCCCGAGTGTGGCTGCCCTCTCTGGCCAGCAGTCCCAGCTCCTCGGGGGACAGGCAGGGAGCACAGGCCTACAGCCCCTCCCTAGCTTCAGGGGCTGACCCCAGACCTGGCCGGGGTCCGCGCTGGGACGGGGCGAGCCCCTTTGCCTGCAGAGTCAGAACTGCGCTCCGGGCCGCCTTGAGACAGCCGTGGAGCCCCTCCCCTCGGCGCCTGACCCCTGGGCCAGGCCGTCCACCCGGCTCACGCATCGCAGGGCCCAGCCACGGCTCAGGCGGTCACGCCTGAGGGCCTCAGCCCCACCCGGCCTTCCCCAGGCCAGGGCAGCAGGGTGAACGCGCAAGCCGAGCCGCCCAGGCGGGAGCTGGGGGAAGGTTCTGTGCAGGGGAGACGAGGCTCAGGGCCGGTGGCTGCCCCGGTGCCCAGCCGGTCACCACGGCCCTCAGGCCTGCCCCCGGCGCTGCGGCTGCTGTCCACCGTCCCCGGCAGCGCTCCGGCCACGCTCCCCGGACGGCAGGACGCTGCCGCCCGCCCCAGCTCTCTGCCTCCTGGGGACAGGGACGGCATTTCACCCCGATTCCCACTTCCTTTCCCCGAGTGCCCCCAACTGCCCGCTCCCCGCCGCCCTATCATCCGCTTCCTCTTCACTTCCAGAAGGTGTTTTACCCCAATTCGAGCAAGTTCTCCAGGCAGCGGGCTGCCGGGGGCGTGTCCCAGAGCCACGCCCTCAACGTGGGCTTGGACCGCAGCCTGGTCACGGGGCCCAGCAACCACATCAGCCCCTACGACCGGCTCAACTTCCACCCTAGCTTCAACGTGCGCCAGCCGTCCATCTGCAGCTGACGCGGGCCGCGGCCGCGGCGCTGCCTGGGCACAGCCCACCGGGGTCGGGCAGACGTCCTGCTTCCCGGCAGGTTTCCCCTGAGTAGAAGAATGTGTGAGGTTTGGTTTTTCATTAAAACGTTGCCATGTCCCAAGGTCCTGCCCTTCTCTGGGGCCGCGGGATCGGGCCAGAGGCCCCTGCCTTGGAGGCCGCTCTCCGCCCGCTGGCCACAGGAGCCCCTCCACAGAGGGAAGGGCCACGGCAGGGTCACCTGGTCTCCGTCCGCCAGCACCCGACTGGCCGCGGCTCCACGTACTGGACGAGGGCGGGGCTGGGTGGCCGGTGCCTGCGCGTTCTCGGCGCTGAGTTTATTAAAGTTTCCGCAGGACTCGTAAAGTGGCGGGCGGCAGTTCCCAGGGGGCAGTCCTCATCTCCCACCCCTGCCCCCCGCCACGGAGGCCGGCGCTGTGGACTGGAAAGAAGATGCTGACTGGCGTCCATGCCGGTGCTGGAGGGGCTCACCCCAAAAGGCCCTAGGGCAGCCGTGCCCGGTCATTCTTCATCACAAACGCTTATTGTGACGCTCAGCGTTGTAGGCGCTTCGGCGGCCTCTGGACGTCCAGGCGGGAGGGAAGCGGCTGGGGAAAGGGATGTGCCAGCAGGGAGGGCACGCGGGGACGCCTCGCCCACCGAGCGTCCAGACCCGCTGGGGCTCCCTCTGCGGCCGCGGGAAGCAGGTTGGCCGCTGCGGTGGGGGCCAGGGCTGCAGAAGCGCTGTCCCCAACGCGGACCTGCCGGCGCCGGCGGCACACGGGGTGCCCTGCACACCCGCAGGCAGGCTCTGGGCAGCTGCACCCCGCGGCTGGGGCAGGCTGGGCCCGGGGGGGGTGCCCCGCACCCTCCTGCTCCCCGGGGCAGGGTTGGGCCCGACCACCAGAGCTGCTGCACCCCGACCCCTTGCTCTGCGCGTAGTAAGTATCCAGAAGGCGGGAGCGACTGGGGAGCGCAGGCCCCATGCCACATGCAGGCCCATGGCTGGGGTGCCCGGCCCACCCCACTCTGCCTTGTGGCTGCCCGCAGCGCTACCCTCGGGCCTGGGGCGAGAGGACAGTGTCCACAGGCCGGCGCTGGGCAGGAGCCTCTGACCCAGGTCCTGGCCGCCCTGCCTGCCCCCTGCACGAGCCCGCGGGCCTCAGCGGCGCTGCTCTCTGGGGCCTCCTGACCTTTCATCTATGCACGCGAGAGCTGGGTGCAGGCCAGGGGCGCGGGGTGAGAGGAGCCCCAGAGACAGAGCGGGGAGCAGAGCAGGCGGACCCACCGACACGCACAGCTGAGGGGCAGCGGGCAGACGGGGGGTGCTGCTGCCCGCGTGGGTCACGCCCTGGCTGGGCCACACTCAGGCCACCCGGCGACCCCGAGACTGAACCCCCAGGCCAGGGAGCCTTTAACCTCCTGAAACCTGGACTGCATTGAGGGTAGGAGATACGGCCGGGGAGCTGGGGGGTCACATGAAGGCAGGGAGAGGGGGCAGCGGGAGGGGCACGGGGAGACCCTCAGCCTAGGTGAGGCCTCCAGTTCAGGTGAGATACTCTCTGCCCAGGTGAGGGCCCCTGCCCAGGTGAAACCCCCCGCCCGGGTGAGGCCCAGTGTGCAACAGACCAGGGCGTGGGCATGAGCACACCCGGGCAGAGGACACCGGGGCAAGCCCCTCAGCAGCACCCCCCCCGCACCACCCAGGAGAGCCCCGGAAGGCCGCGCAGGTGCGGCCCGAAGCCGTCGGGAGGGCCACGGTGAGTGCTCAGAGGCACCACTCCCTCCTGGTGACTAAGCGGCACCCCTGGGTGCTAGGCGGGGCTTTCAGCCACCCCAGTGCAGGCACAGCGCAGCGCCTCTTCTGCAACAGGAGATGCACCTGCTCTTGGGCATGATGGAAGGTCCCCCTGCGGGCCCCCGCCCCCACGGTGAGGCCAGGCTGCGGCTGCACTGCCCGTGGCTTCGTGGATGCACTGACCCTGGTCTCGGAGGCTGCGCCCGCGGGCAGCAGGTGTAAGGTTTCGGGTCTGGGTGCGGGGGCACCGCCCCCACGGGGCCTGCACGGGGCCAAACGCAGTGACGGCTCCACGGCAGTGCTTGGTTTATTAAAGACCAGTCCTGACAGACAAAGCAAACCGACTGTCCGCAGTGCCCCAGCGCTCCTGCGGTCTGGGCGGGTGGAGCAGGGCCGCTGCTCTTCTGGAAGCCGGGCCGGGCCGGGGGATGGCGCCGGGCGGGCTTTGTGGGCCCGGCTGGGCGCTGGGGCGGGTCTGCGGGCCGGGGCGGGTCCCTGCGGGCCGGGGTGGAGGCGCAGGGAGTTCAAGCAGGCGGCCCCGCCGTCACCTCGCCGTGCCCCGTCCTGGGGGCTCGGCTCTGACCGTGGGCCGCAAACTCGGCGACCCGGCAAGTCCACAGGAAACGCCCGGGCACAGAAACGCCGGCTCGGCCAGGCCGGCAGCCGGCTCCGCGTGCAGGGAGGGCGCCGGGCCACAGTCCCCTGGAGGGCCGGATAGGAATGAAGTGGGGGCCGTGGTGGCCACGTCAGGCGTGAGGCTGCGCCGTCAGAGGAGGACAGGGCGTGAGGAGGCACGGGCGCGACTGTGGGTGCCGGCCTCCGCCTGGGCCTCCCCCGGCTACGCAGCTGCCCGCCTGCGGGCCTGTGTCCGGCGCCTCCCGGTGGGGAGCAGAAGACGCTCGGCCGCTCGGCCGCTCTTCCCCACGGACGGCGGCCCCTGCCCCGGGCCCAGCGGCCGCCCACGCTCCCGGTGGCCCACCCGAGCGCCCACCAGCGCTCTAGCCCGGCCACGGCGGCCGGACAGAGGCCAGGCGCCGCGGTGGGGACGGCCTACAAAATCAAGCAACTATGGTTTCCAAAAATATCTCTTTACAGCACTTTAAATAATTTACCAAAAAGCTACAAAAACCCTCTACCAGGACGCGTCTGCCGAGCACCTGCAGCCCCCGCGGCCGGCAGCTCCCGCGCCGTCAGGGCCAGCCTCGCAGGCCGGGGCGGCTCACAGCTGCGGGACACTGCCCCTGGCCATCGGGCTGCCGCCTCGCCCCTCCACGGAGGCGTCGCTGAGCTCGCTGGCGTCGCTGCCCAGGCCCTCCGGGCCCTCCTCATGCCACCCCGCTGCCCTCTGCCTGTCCCTCGGGGTTCCCCCATCCCCTGAGCCCCCGTTCCGCCTGTCCGGCAGGCTGAGCCCGGCCTGGGGCTTCCCGGGTGGCCAGGGCCCACCGGCCTTCTTGATGAGCGCGGGCGAGCTGCCGAACACGGGGCTGGGCCCGGCCTGCGCCTCCCTGAAGGCCGAGAAGGACGGGCTGGCCAGAGGCAGGCTCAGGGGGGCGCTGAAGAGGCTGGCCGGCGTGCCCCCCCAGGAGACGCTCTTCCCGAAGTGGAACAGCTGCCTGGGCAGCAGCGGGGAGAAGCCCGCGAAGGGCAGGCCTTTCTTGGGGTCTGCCAGCAGGCTGGGCGTGCCCCGGGCCTGGGCACCCTTCTCCCGCTCGCTGCCCGGGCCCCCCCTCCACGCCGGGCCTCTGCCTTCGGGGCCCAGCGCCCACACGCTTTGCGCCCGGCTCTGAGGGGCGAAGTCTCCCCAGGGGAGGGCTGTGCCGGCCGGGGGCCCACCCTCCCTCTTGCAGGCGGGGCCCCGGGTCAGCAGGCCCCGGCCCTGCCAGCCCCTGGGGAAGGCCGTGCTGGCCGCACCGCTCGGCAGCTGCCCGAAGGCGCCGTCCCCGGCAGCGGGCTCGGCCCCGCGGGGGCTCGGGTCTCTGTGGGCGCACGCGTCCCTCCGGCCGCCCCGGGCACAGGCCGTCCCGCTGCCGCTCCTGGCTGGGGTGGCGGGGAGGCTGGCCTGCTCGGCCCGTGGGCTGCTCCTGCCCCCCAGAGCGGGGGCGCTGGCTGGGCTGGGTGCGGCGGCTCGCCCTGCGCCCCTGGGCGCCTCAGCCAGCTGGGAGGCCCCCCGGCCCCGCTGGCTGCGGGTGCACACGCCGGGCTGTGCGGCCGGGGGCTTCCTGCTGCCCACCCCGGGGGTGGCCGGGCCCCCTCCGCGCCCGTCGGCGGCGCTCGGGGACTCCCGGGCCTTTGCGGCCAGAAACTTCCTGATCTCCTGCTCGATGCTGTCGTCGCTGTCCACGGAGCTGCTGTCCTCAGACGGGGCGCTGGGGCTGGCGGCCGGCGGCTGCGGGGGCCCCGCGTCGCAGGGGAGCAGCCCCCCTCCGCTGGCCCTGCTCGGCAGCCGCATGACGGAGGGCGCCGGCTGGGCCCCGGCCGCGCAGGCCGGTGGGCCGCCCTCCGCTCCGCTGCAGGAGAGGCTCGGGGGCTCCGGGCCCGGGCTCCCGGCGCCGTCCCCGGCGGGCCCGGGGGGGCAGCCCCGCAGCAAAGGAGGGCTCTTAGCCGCCCAGCCCTTCTGGAGGCCGCCCGCTGCACCCAGGAGCCGCGCCTTCCTCCGGCCCGCGGCCTGGGGGTGCTTCCACCGCTTCCTGCGCTTGGACCGCAGCAGGTCCCTGATGGCCGTGTCCAGGTCCTCGTCGCTGTCCAGCGAGCTGCTCTTGTCGCCTGAGCTCGCCTTCTGCCCCCCGCCCCTGGCCCTGGCTGCTGGGCCCTGCCCGGGCGCTGGGCTGCCCCTCGCCTCCGGGGCCTGGTGCCCGTCCCCGAGCCCCAGAGTCCCAGTGGCCGGCGGGGGCCTGCTCTCGCCCGCCCTGCCCAGGCTGGGGTCGGCGTCCCGGCGGCTCTCCTTCGCCCCCTCCCTCAGTTTCCTGGGGCTGGACAGCTGCGGGGCGAGGCCGCCCCTGCGTTTCCTCTTGCAGCCGGGTGGCAGGCCGGGGGGCTGAGAGAGCGGGGCCTTGGGGCCCCCGGGGTGGCTGGGGGTGCCGGGGGCCGCTGACCGGGCCTTCCGAGCCAGGAACGTCCGGATCTCCTGCTCGATGCTGTCGTCGCTGTCCACGGAGCTGCTGTCGCTGCGGGCGCGGTGGGGCGCAGCCGGGGGGCCGGGGCCCGGGCTCGCAGGGAGGGGCCCGTGGCCGCCCTCCACGGGGGCCGGCAGGATGGCCTTGGAGATGTCCAGGATGGCTTCGGCGCACATCAGCTCAGCGGAGGTGTCGGCGCGGCTGGCGGCCCGGGCCCTGGGCTCGCTCCTGGGCAGGGGGCTGCCGGCGGGGGCGGCTGCCGGGCCTTCCCGGGGCGGCTGGCAGGGGCGGTCGGGGTCCAGGCCGCCTGGGCCGAGGTCCACGGCCTTTGTGGCCACTGGCTTCTTCTTGCCTGGTGTTTTCCTGGGGGTTTCGGGCAAGGCACTTTGGGTGGGGGGGCTGGGCCCCTGCTCCTCTCCCAGGGGGGCCCCGCCCGCCCCCTTCCTCTTCTCCAGCTGGTACCGCCGAATGGCCTCCTCGATGCCATCGTCGCTGCTGGACTCGGACGCCTCACGCGCCCGCCCCGAGCTCTCCACCTGCCTGCCCCTCCTGCCCAGGCCCGCGCCCCTCCTGGCCTCCTGGCCAGGGCTCTGCGCAGCCTCTGGAGGGCGGCTGGGCGTGGCCGGCTTGGTGCTGCCCGGGCTGCCCAGCCCGGGGCTGGCCCTGCACCGGAGGTGCCTGGGCTGCGCCTGGACCTTGGCCACCCTCGGGGGCTTCCGGAAGACGAACTCCCTGCAGGCTCCGGGCAGGCCCCGCGGGCGTGCCCTGGCCGCAGGTTCTCGGCCGGGCCTGAGCGCCGGCTTGGCCGCCCGCCCGCCGGGCCCCAGCCCCGAGTCCGCAGCGGGGTCACACCTGGCCCGGTGCTGCCGCTTCTCGAGCAGAAACGCCTCTATCTCCGCCCGGATGCCCTGCTCGAAGGAGTCCTCGCTGCTGGCGCTGACCGGGGAGGCAGCGCCGGGGTCCTCAGTAGCGGCCACGCGGCAGCGTCCGGGGCCCGGGGCGGGCCTGGGGGGGCCTGGGGCCGTCGCGGCACCACTCTGCAGCTCAGGCTCGCCCCGGCGGTCCCTGCCTGGCGTGCTGGCCGGCCGGGCGGCCCCGCCCTTGGCCTGCAGGTAGGCCTGGATGGCCTCCTCGATGTCCCTGTCCACCGAGTCGTCGCTGTCCGAGTCCAGCGCCAGGGGCGCGGCGCCCACGGGGTCCAGGGCCGCGGCGGGGCTGCGGGCGGGCGGCGCCGGGGGGCTGTCCGGGCTCTGCCCCGCCTGGCCGCGGCCCAGAGCGGGCCGGCCGCAGCGCAGCCCGCTGAGGAGCATCTGCACGCGGGCGCTCACCACCGCACGCCTGCCCTCCGGCGCCTCAGAGCAGCGCCCGGGGCCCCGGCAGCTCCCGGGCGGCCCAAAGGCCTCCCACGGGGACTGGAGAGCAGCCACAGGGGGGCCGTTCGTGAGGTACATGCTAGCGGTGGGCAGGCGTGCGGAGGCGGCCGGTCTGGCCCTCACGCCCGGGGGCGCGCGGCCGTGGACTCCCCGCACGGAGCGGCCATGAAGAGCGGCCGGCTGGGCCGGTCGGCGCCGGGCCCCGTGGCGGGCCTGGGCGGGGGCTGGGCGCCCCAGGCCTCAGTCTCCTCGGCCCGCCGGCTGCCCCCTGCCCGGTGCCGCTGTCCCCCAGAAGCATAGGCAAGGCCATTTGCGCCCCTCCTCCGCCACGCCGGGCTTCATCTTCTCGGCACCAGCAGGCTGTAGTCGCGGGCGTGGCGGTCACGGGGTGCCCGTGGGGCCGGGGGTGCACCTGCCCCCGCACGGGCTGGAGGGGGCGATGGCGAGGGGCCCGGGCTGCAGGCGGCTGCGGGGCTGGTCCATCCTGGCCGGGCAGGCGGCTCCTGGAAGAGAGGTGGGCGCGTGAGCGATGCGGGGACCAGGCCCCAGGGCTGCCAAGCGACTGCCCTTTACTGAAGGGCAGCTGGCCGGCCAGGGACCCGGGGCCCCACCCACGCGCCTCCTGCGCCCGCGTGGCCATCACCACGGTCTCCGCGGCTCCCCCCGACGCAGCCCGTCAGCAGGATGCCCGGCCAGGCCTGGGGACCCCCGCAGCTGGCTTGGCACGGCTGGGGCCGCGGGCCACCTAGGAGGTGAGGGGCGTCCCCTCTCCTGGCCCTCGGCCTCAGACAGGAACACTGAGCAGAGAGATGGGAGGGGTGCCCCAGCTCGGGCAGAAAGGGGGATGCTGCCCCCGGGGGTGCGGGCCTGGGCCGGGCGCTGGACCGACAGCCCCCTCCACCAGGGCTGCCTTCCAGGCCGGCCGGGAGCCACGAGCCACCGACCCACTCTCCGGGGGAGACCAGCGCCCGCCGGGGCACGGATGGCCCGGCCCACGTCTGCAGCGACTCCGGGGCATCGGGCCGTGGCCAGCGCTGGCCAGTGTCTGGGAAGGAGACGGCCCCGTCCAAAGGCTGCACCTCGAGGGCTCACCCCAGGGGAGCACTTGTCACCGTGCCCCCACCTCGGGCTGGCTCGGAGGCGCAGCACGCGGGGTGCAAGGCCACCTACCGTCCTCAGGCCGCTGCGCCCACCGTCCTCCCGTGCAGCACCTCCGGGGAGTCCCCAGACTTGGAGTGGAGGGGCCCTGCGGGCACCCGGCCGCCTGGCTGAGGGCGGGCTGTGGCTGCCCCGGAACGCACACTTCTCAAACAGCAACAAGGCCCCCAAATGAGGCTTCGGTGACTACAGGAGGTAGCAAAATCGGGGCAAGGAAGACGCTCGGGGCTCCACTCAGCGGCTGCAGGGGGAGCCTGGCCCAGTTACCACCCGAGGGGAGGCTAGAGACACGGCCCGCCCCCGCGGATCTCTGGAAAACCCCAGAACCACTGACAGAAATCCCCGGCTGAGGCTATGCGGCTGCAGCACTGTACCCCACCAGGCCTCCCGGCCGGGGGGTCCCTAGCCCAGAGCCCCGAGTGCTGGATCTGGGACGCGCCAAGGGCATCCGGCCGTCCACGCCCGCCTCGCGGAGAGGACAGATGCCACGGCTTTGTCCCTTCAGCCCAGCCACCTGCTTGGACGGGCTCCAGGCAGCTCCGCGCTTACCTCTCAGGTAGGGGTCTGCGGAAAAGGACAGGCGGGCTGGCCCAGAGGCGGGTCCACACCCCGGCTGCAAGAGAGCACCCCGTTGCCTGGCCGCCAGGTCAGGCTGCCCCGTTGCAAAGTGCCCCCCACGGGAGCCAGGGAGCCCTTGTAGCTCACCCTCCCTTGACCTTTCACCTCCTGCCCCCCACCACCAGGCTTGCCCGGGCCCTCACCTGGCCTGGGAGGACCAGGTGCCCGGAGCAGCAACCTGTGGCTCGCCCTCAGCCGCCCGGGCGAGCCCCTGCCCCAGGCCGGCGGCTCCGCGGTCTGCGGCTCGGCCGTCTATCTGCGGCCCCCGGAGCGCCTCCCGCGAGCTGGGTGCCCGCCCGGAAGCCGGCCAGCGCAGGCCGAGCCCGCGGCCTTTCCGCCCGGGCAGCCGGCCCTCCCTGGGGGCGGCACCCGGGGCCAGGCCGGAAGCGCCCCTGCCGCGGCCTCACCTGCGCCTCACCTGGCCCGCGCGCCGCGCCCGCCTCCAGGAGCGCGCGGCCAGAGGCGCGGGTGGGCACGATCCCCGCGGGTCAGGTCACCGCCGCCCGCCCCGCCCGCCCGGCCGCGCGGCCGCCCCCCCGCCCGCCCCGCGCGCTCACCTCGGCGGCGCTCCGGGCCCCGCCGCCCGCCCGCGCCAGGCCCGCCCGCGCGCGTCCCAGGGGAGGCGGAGGCGGCGGCGCCGGGCGGCGGGGGTCGCGGGCGGGCGCCGGGCGCCGGGCTGGCGGCGGGGGCGGCGGGGCCCGGCCGCGCCCCGCCCCCGGCCGCGCGGGAGGGGCGGCGCCGCGGGGAGGCGCGGGGCGGGGCGGGGCGCGCGGGGCGGGCGCGGGGCGGGGCGACCCCCCCACGGCCGCCCCTCCCGGACCTACCCGCGGCGGCGGCGGCGGCGGCAGCCGCGCTCCGGAAGCCGTGCCCGGTGGCTGGGCATCATGGGAATGGCACGGCCGAGTTCCGGGGAGGCGCGCGGCCCGGCCGGACCCCCGCCCGCGAGAGCGCGCCCACCTGCCGGCCGCGCTGCCGAGCGACCCGCGCCCGCCCCGCGCCCGCGCCCGCGCCCCGCGCCCCGCGCCGGGGTCTCGGGTGGTTTCTGGTGGTGGCGGCCGCAGGCGTGGCCTGCCCGGGTGGCGCCCCGTTCCCAGGGCCGCGTGCCTGCTCGGTGACCCCGAGGTGGCAGGTTCACAGCGGCGCGCACCTGGGCCGAGGAAGGGCCCGATGGGCTCCTCGTCTGGGTGCGGGGGCGGGGAGGGGCTACCTGTGGGTGCTGCCGCGCCCTGCGCCAGCCCTGTAGCAGCCAGCTCCCTGCGCTGCCCGGCCACGGCCCCCAAGCTGTGCGTGCCGAAGGTGCAGCCCAGAGCCCAGCTGGCCTTGCCCTGGGGTTTGCTGAGTGCTCTGTCCGCACCCCTGGCCCAGCACCCCAGGCTGGTGGAGACAGCGGTAGAGCGGTCACTCCGGGGGGCCCTGTCTCCCCAGCCTGCCCTGACCGCCAGGTTCCTAGTCTGCGCTGTCCAGACCGCTCCACCCTGGACGCCTTCTGGTCTCCCATGTGTGGTCAGCGGTCCCGGGAGGCGCCCAACGCCCCGCTCTCCATGGCACCTGCCCCGCATGGGTGGCCGAGGGCTGGACGCGGTACTGGAGCCGCTGCGTCCGGCCTGGCTGCCAGGGCAGCTCTGGCCGAGTCCAGGGCCCTGAGGGTCCGAGGCCAGAGGTGCCTCCTACCAGGAGCGAGGGGCAGTGTGTCTGCTTGACAACCTGAGGTGTTTGGGGGCCAATTCCACGAAACTTATTAAAACAGTGCCGTGCTTCAGCGAGCCTGTCTTTTAAGATTTTATTTATGCATACAAGACTGGGTGCAGGCTGGAAATATGGGGGTGAAAGGAGCCACCAGACAGTGGGGGCAGAACAGGAGGATCCACTGAAGCGCACTTCTGAGGGGGCAGCGGGAGGCAGGAGAGGTCTGCGCCCTGGGGGGTCCCTCCCTGGCCTGGAAGAACTCAGATGGCTGTGGATGCTTCACAGTGCTGCACCTTAACCCCTGTGCCGCCAGGGAGGCCCCAGCCTGTTATATATATATTTTAAAAAGATTTATTTATGCATACAAGAACTGGGGTGCAGGGCAGAGGTGTGGGGGGTGAGAGGACTCACCAGAGACAGAGTGGGGAGCAGGACAGGCAGATCCACTGAAATCCACTGCTGAGGGAGCAGCGGAGAGGCAGGAGAGGTCTGCTGCACCATGTGGGTCCCCTCCCTGGTGGGTGGCGGGGATCGAACTCGCGCTGCAGTGGCTGCGGTTTGCCTCATAGTGTGTTGCATAATCCACTGCACCCCCGGGGTGCAGGTTTTATACTTTTTGCAGGTTTGCACTTGTGTGGCAACTAAGCAGTTAACTACGGGCTTGGGCCGTGGAGGGGAGGTGAGCACAGCTGCCCGCGCAGGGAGGGTGGTGGCTGTTTCAGGCAGTTCCTGCCGACAGCAGGGACCTTCGGTGTCCAGACTCCGCTGTGGCTGTTTTCCTTCGCTCCGGGGTGAGCGTTTTGCCGCGTGCGCCTCTGGCCGGTTCCGTGCTTCCATGCGGACCCGTCTCTGGGCTGCCCTTGCTCTGCCGGCCTCGGGGTGAGGCGAGGGCAGTCTGTGCAGCCCTGAGCTTTCACGAGCTCTCACTTGTTCAGTGGCTGCGTGCCAAGGCCGAGGCCACTTACGACAGAGGCCGCGGAGCCGGGCCGCGCGTGAGGGGTGACCAGCGGGCTCTGGAGAGGGAGTGTGTCCTGTTTCCTCTAAAAAGCCCGGACCTTCAGACATGTACACACACCCGTGCACACACACACAGCGCACACACGTACACAGTGCACACACGTACACGCGCACACGCACACACTTGTGCACACGCACAGGGCACACACGTACACAGTACACACAGTGCAACACACAGCACACACATTTACACACGTGCACAACACACTGCACACACGTACACAACACACACTCTCGCACACACATAGCACACACATACACAGTGCACACACATACACATGTGCACATACACAGCACACATGTACACTTGTGCGCACGTGCACACGTACACAGTGCACACACGTACGCTTGTGCACACACGTACACAGCACACACATACACTTGTGCAGACATGCACACGTGCATACACGTACACAGCACACACGTACACTTGTACACACATGTACACACCATACACAGTGCACACACGTACACAGAGCACACGTCCACTTGTGCAGACACGCAGACGTGCGCACACGTACACAGCGCACACGTACACTTGTACACACATGTACACAGCATACACAGTGTACACACGTACACAGCGCACACGTACACTTGTGCAGACACGTACACAGCACACACACAGTGCACACACGTACACAGCGCACACGTACACTTGTGCAGACACACACACGTGCACACACGTACACAGCACACACGTACACTTAAACACACACGTGCACAGCACACACACAGTGCACACACATACACAGCGCACACATACACTTGTGCAGACACGCACGCATGCACACACATACACAGCACACACATACACTTGTACACACATGTACACAGCACACACGTACACTTGTGCACACACATACACAGTGCACACACTTTACCTGGAGGAGGCCTCGTCTCCTGGCCTCATGGCTCGTCCCCTTCGTCTAGCGCTCTGCGAGCTGGGGCTGGGCTGGGCTGGGGTCCGTTTTTGCCCACGGAGGCCCCTAAGCTGCAGCTTCTGTGGCTCGAGGGTCAGAACCCTGCAGGGGACTCACGTGTCCTGACACGCGGGGCCTCCACGCTCCTCGGGACGGCTTTTGTCTGCTCGGCCGGCGGCTGCCTGGGGGGACGGAGGGGCTGTGGCCGCCCTGGCGGCGGCTGTGGGCACGGGTGAGGGCGGGGGCTGAGCGGCCCTCTGTGCCCTGGCAGGGCGGGGCAGGGGCCGCCCTGGTCACCCGCAGGCAGTGCACGTGGAGCTGTGCAGCCGGTCACGCCCGGCTCCGGGGGCAGTCTCCCTGCACGTCCCTGGCGGAGGAGGCTCGAATCTGCTCTGGGGGGTGCCCCCAGGAGGCGGGGGACGTGCAGGAAACCGCAAGTGGGCAGAGCCGACGGGCGCGCGTGGGGCGGCGCCACTCGAACTCAGGGCCGCCGATGGTGCTCAGGAGGGCGCCTCGGGGGCCGTGTCGTGCCCCGGCACTCGGCCCTGCCCGGTGACTGCCGCGCCGGCGTGAGAGCTGCCGGCCTCGGACGCGGTGCCCGGCCTCGGACGCGGTGCCCGGCCTCGGACGCGGTGCCCGGCCTCGGACGCGGTGCCGGCCTCAGGACGCGGTGCCGGCCGCAGGCTCGCGGCGCAGCTCTGGTGCAAAGTTGGCCTTTGCTTCCTCAGGCGTGTTGGGGCGTTTTCTGCTCTGGTCTAGTTCCACGGCTGTGGCCGAGCGCTGCTGTGCCTGCGGAACACAGAATCGTGGGCGTGGAGGATGCCCGGGCCCGCCCTGCTGGGAGAGGGCAGCCCCGGACTCAGTCCACTTCCTCCGAGCACGAGTGACCCTTTTGTAGTGAAGCACAGGAGACTTGAACCCCTCCCTGAACCTTTAGTCTCCCCAGGGCTCGGGAACGCAGGCCCCGCCCAGCGGCCCCTCCCACAGAGTAGCCCAGCAGACCCCCCCCCCTGGGGGCACCCCCAGGGCCCCAGCAGACCCCCCATGCTGCACTGTGCACAGGGTCTCAATTACACTGTTCTTCTCTCAGCAAAGCCATGAAACGCAGTGACTCGGCCTGGAAGTCGGGCCGGCGGGACAAGCCAGGGACGGCCCGGCACCGCCCCCTTGGCCCCGAGACGCTATGTCAGACTGGTGGGGCGCCTGTCCCTGCCGGCTTCCTCAGACAAGACACAGACCTAACTCGGCTTGCGGGCTGGGCTGCGGCTGCTCACCGGCCACCGCCTGAGGTCCGGAGGGCCGAGGGCCGGCTCCGGGCTTCTCCAGACCGGGCCTGCGTCCCAGGGTGGAGGAGTTGCCGGGCGCCGGCCTCCCCCGCAGCGGCTGGCCGTGGCACCCCTGGCCTTGCTCTGGGGCGGCTCCTCGGGCGCAGTTTGTCCTGTCTGGGCTCCAGCTGCAGGCGGCTGCGCTGGGGCCAGCACCCCCGCCCTGTGGGGCGTCTGAGGCTGCGGGAGCAGTAGGAGCTGCCGCTGGAGAGACGCCAGCCGCCCCTTGCCCTGAGCACCAAGGAAAGGGTGTCCTGTGCTTGCGCAGATTCCCGAGACCACCAGCCCGCGGAGGAACTCGGAGCCGGCGCGGGGCCTTCTGAGGGCTGGGCCGTGGGAAGCAGAGACAGGCTCCACTCCCCACGCCAGCCTCGGGCCATGGGGTGTCGGTGTGGCCAGCGGATGCAGGTAAACAGCCCTGGCCGGTGCAGCTGGCGGGGGCAGCAGCCCACCCCGGTTTTCATGTAGACAAGAGCTGGGGTGCAGGCCAGAGGCGCGGGGGTGAGGGGACTCCCCAGAGACAGAGAGGAGGGCAGAACAGGCAGATCCACTGAAACCCACTGCTGAGGGGGCAGCGGAGGCAGGAGGTCTGCTGCGCCTGGGGCCCTCCCTGGCCGGGGTGGACTCAGGCCGCTGAGGCGCAAGCCCGGGCTGCAGGGAGGCCCTTGTCTTGCTTTCTTAGTGGAGCCGCTGGAAGAGCAGCTTGGTCTTGGGTGAAGGACACGCGAGGCCTCCCACGCTGTCCACGAGTCGACGGTGGACGGTGGCTCCTGCCCACCTGGACGGCCGCGCACACGCCCTTCGGGGGACCCTGTGAGGCTTATTTTTCCTGCCTCGCCTGCCGGGTCACTGAGCTGGGGGTCTTCGTGGCGCCTGACAACAAGCCGCAGCGGCCCTCCCAGCCCAGGTGAAGCGGAAACTGTCTGAAGCTGCGCCGAACCGAGCGGTGGAGGAGGCCGTGAACAGGGCGCAGGAAGGGTCCCCACAGAGCCGCGCTCCGGCCAGCTGCGCGGCCTCCGATTCCGGCCGCCGGCACCTCGCCGCGGGCAGGTCTTCCCTTCGAGGGGGCCCGGCCTTGGGGTTCTGTCCCTGTCTCACAGCTGCCCCCGAGCGCGGCCGAGGACAAGGCCGACCGGCTTCTCGTGCCTCTGGCTGCGTCCCTGCAGGCCCAGAGAAAACGTCAGGCTCTTCGCCTTCCGCCGTCGGCCTCGACGCTGGACCCCGCGGCCTGCGCCGTGCCTGGGCTGAGCCGGGCGTGGGGGGCAGCCTCACCAGGACGCCGGCAGCGAGCAGAGAGCGGGGGGCGGGGGGGGCAGCAGTGGCGGAGGCACGAGGGGCTGGAGAGCCCAGAGGGAAGATGCGCCGGGGGCGGGAGCCTGCTAGCCCCCTGGCCCCGGCCCCCGCCCGCCGTGGACCTGGCCCCTCTCGTGTAGAGCAATAACACCCCGAGAAAGCCACCGAGGGCCCCACGCCGTGTCCCTGCCCAGCGTGCCCACCGCGCTCGCCCACCAGGCTGCGCAGCGCCGCAGGCGTCCGTCACCGCACCGGGGCGGGGGCGGGAGAGCCGACACTTTCCCACTTACCCTACAACCCGCCCCTCAGGGTTCCCGGCCACGGCCACATAAAACCACACAGAAGCGTCCCTGGGCGTGTGTCAGCCCTGCGGCCGCGACCCACAAAAGCAAACGACACAACCGCACGGCGAGGACGCAAGAGGTGACAGGACACAAGTGGCCCGGGCAGGGCGCCGACGGGGCGAAGGGCGCGGCCACGGGCACCGGCACGTGCGCACTGCAGGCACTGGCCACGCCCGCGGGAGCCACCCACGCGCCTGCCGGTCCTCGGGCTTCCTGGCCTCCTCTGGCCGCGGTCTCAGCCACAGGCCACACGCCGCGCCCACCCCAGGTGCGCTCGCTCTCGGGACGGCGATGCTACTCCGGGGGTCGTCGCCCCACCCCAGGGTCCTCTGCCGTCACGCCAGCTCGCGGCTGTCGCAGCCCACGTGACACGCGGCCCCGCGCTCAGGCCAGCCGGTGCACGCGCACGGCCGGGGTCCGCAGCTACAGCTCCCCTGCGGCCTCTCCGGGCCCCCTTCGGCTGTGGGCCCCACCACGAGCCACGTCCCTCCCCGTCCCCCTAGCTCCTCAGCTCCTCACCCTCACCCAGCAGCAAAGAAGGCGTCCCCACGGGTGGTGGAGACTCGCTGGCCTCTGACCAGACTTGGGCCGCTCACCAGCCGCTCGGGGCTTCCCAGTCCCAGCGCCAGCTTCTGCCTTCTCCAGCTGGCTCCTGACCCCTCTCTGCCCGGTGCAGGGAACATGGCGGGGCGTCCTCCCCCAGCCCACCTTGGGCGCTTCGCGTGCCTGCCCCTTCCCTAGTCTGGCCGCTGCCGCTCTGGGCTGTGGCCTGGGAGTGCCGGCAGAGCGCAGGCTGCAGCTGGCACTATGGCGGCAGGAAGGTTGTCGGGTCAGAGAAATCAGGTCTTTCCACCCTCCCGCCGCTGTGATGACGGACGCCTGCGGTGCGCGCACTCCAGGGCGGGCTGCGCGAGGGGGCACCTGAGCTGGACGCGGGCTTAGATGGGCGGCGTCATGAGGACGCCAGGACCGACAGGACCGGCCAGCAGCGAGAGCAGCAGCAGCAGCAGCAACAGAGAGAGAACAAAGCAGCCGAGAGGGTGAGATGCTCCGGGGCTGGGAGGCCTGCCGGCCTCTCGGCCCCCCGGCACCCCTGCCTGCTGTGTACCTGGCCACCTCGGATGTAGAGACAATAAAAAGCGTAAAAGCTGGGCCTCCCTGGTGGCGCAGTGGGTTGAGCAACGCACTATGAAGCAAACCACAGTCACTGCAGCGCGAGTTCGATCCCTGCTGCCGGCCGGGGAGGGGACCCACATGGTGCAGCGGACCTCTCCTGCTGTGCCCGCTGCTCCCCTCAGCAGTGTGCTTCTGTTGATCTGCCTATTCTGCTCCCCGCTCTGTCTGTGGTGAATCCTCTCACCCCCCCACGCCTCTGGCCTGTACCCCAGTGCTTGTATGCATAAATAAATAAATCTTTAAAAAAAAAAAAAAAGCGTAAAAGCCACCGAGGGCCCCAAGACCCGTCTGCCCAGAACCAGCCTGAACCTGCCCAGTGCCGCCTTCCTGCCGCTACAAAGGTGTACGGAGCAAGTTCGGGATGGTTTTAGCCGATGGGGGTGAAGGAAAGGAGTCTTGGAGCCCTCGGTGGCTTTTAGACTTTATTGTCCGAGGTGGCATCAGGTACACGGCAGGCAGGGGCCCGGGGGGCCGGGGACTGGCAGGCCCCCAGCCCTGGCGCATCCCACCCTCTCGGCTGCTCCTCTCTTTGCTGCTCTCGCTCTCACTGCTGCTCTCTGGTCTGCTGCTGCTCTCGCTGCTGGCCGGTCCTGTCGGTCCTGGCGTCCTCACGGCGCTGCCCATTTAAGCCCGCGTCCAGCTCAGGTGGGCCCCCTCGCACAGCCCGCTCTGGAGTGCGCGCACCGCAGGTGTCCGTCATCACGGCGGTGGGAGCGTGGAGAGACCTGATCGTTCTGACCCCACAGCCACCAAGGCCCACCGGCCGGGCCTCTATTCCCATCTCCTGGGTGTACAAACCGTACCCTCCACCCCCAGGGTCCCAGAGACGTGACATCCACCTGCCAGGGCCCCCGGCCTTCCGGCGGGACTGTCAGTCCAGGCCATCAGTCCTTTCCTGGCGTCAGCGGTGGGCGAGCTCCGACCATGGACTGCGGTCCTCTTCCTTCTGGTCTGCTGCCTCAGGCGCGTGGGCTGGCCCTCGCGGGCATTTCCGCCTCCACTCGAGGTCTTGTCCGTCAGCTCCTGGATTTTGGTCACCTCCTGTGCTGCCCTGTGCCTCCAGGCCGCCGCAGGCCGCTCAGTCCCTCCGGAGGCCTTCGGAGGGCGCCACACTGCAGGGGCAGAGAAGAGGACCGGGCTCCTCAGCCCTCCAACGATGGACGCCTGGGCGCTGCACGCAGCCCGGGGGCGAGCGCGGTGGGCGCACCTGGGCGGGCCCGGGCGTCCGGGCGGCGTCACGAGCATGCGGGCAGAACAGGCGCAGCAGTAGTGGGGACAGCAGGAGAGCAAGAGAAGCAGAAGCCGCAGAAGAGAAGGAGCCGAGCAGCCGGGGGACGAGAGGCGCCGGGCCGGGCCTGCCGTGCACCTGGCGCCCGAGATCACAGCGCAGCACGACCAAAGAGCCCCGGGGCTCCAGCACTCCCTGCCCCGCCGAGTCACCCGAACCTGCCCCGCGCGTGGGCACCGCAGCCGCCCGGACACAGCCGCTGCTCACTCAGACCCACCACGGTGGGGGCCCAGCGCCCTGTGCTGGCCGGCGGGAAGCGCCTGGAGTGGGAGCCGGGAGGTCGGCAGGCTGATGGGCTCCTGGAGCAGCGGAGGGGTGCCCCCCCAGCGAGCCCGCGGAGATGTGGGGTGGGAAGGCCGGGCCCTGCCTGACACGGAGTGAGAGGGCAGAGCCAGCCTGCTGCCCCCGCCCCGGCCCTTCCTCCGCCCGTCGGGGAGTGCGTGCGCGGGCCCTGCCTGGTGGCGGCCAGCGGCTGCGGACTGGGGCTGCTGGCCGTGCGCGTGCGCAGGTGCGTGCGTGTGCGTGGGCCGTGCACCACGTGCGTCTGCGGTGCACACCTGTGTGCCGACGGGCATGGGGCGGCCGGAGCCGGCGTGTGGTTTCGGGGAAGCGGGCAGGTGAGTGTGAGGTAGAGGAAGCTGCCAGGTTCTCCCGCCCTCCGCCACTAGCGCGATGACAAGCCCCTGCGAGCGGCACGGGCCCACGGGCGCAGCGGGCTGCCGCGTGTAAGCGGGCGCACCGGGCAGGTCTCCGCCGAGCAGAGCGGTGGCAGGAGCTGAGTAGGGGCAGGACTGGGGGGGTTGGGGGGGCCAGGAGCCTGCCAGCCCCGTCTGCGCGCACCTGGTGCCTCTGGTGCAGAAAGATCCATGAAAGCCTGAAAAAGCCGGGCCTCCTCCTTGCCCCTCCGCGGGATCTTGGGGTCCTGCCGGGGCCTCCCGCTGCGCTGCTCCTCCCGGGCTGCGGTTCTGCCTCAGCTGCTGAGGTGGGGGGCGGTGGGGCAACCTGGCGGGCGGGAGGCCCAGACAAAGCCTGTGACTGCGCCCAGGCCCGTCCCAGAGGCCGCGGCGGGGGAGGGGGGCGCGGGGGCCGGGCGGGGGGCGCGGGGCGCAGGGGCCACGGGGCCACGGGAGCCCAGATCACCTCGCCTCGGGCTCAGCCAAGAGCAGTGGGGGCGGTGCGGTGCGCACGGCCGGGCGGCCTGGCGCTGGACTGAGCCCTGTATCCTGGGCGAGCAGCGCAGCTGGCAGGGGTCGGGCGCTGGCCCCCCCCTTCCTCCCCACCTCCGCCCCCCCTTCCCCCCCACCCCCGCCCCACCTCGCCGTGGGGGTCCCAGTCGGGCTGCACAGCTGCGGGCCAGCACCCGGGGGCCTCAGTCAGGATCGGCTGTGCCTGGGCCCTTCAGCCGCCCCCAGGGGTGGCCTCCCCTTCCTCGCCTGTAAAACCTGCACCCTCCTTGGAGCACCACCTCCACCTCCCTCCTCGGCCTGTCCCCCTCCCCCTGGCCCTGCCCGGCCAGGCACGGCCGGCTCAGGCGGCAGAGCCGGCCAGTCCGCGATTGTCCACGAGAGGGCGCTGTGCGCCCGCGGATGGCTGCAGCGGCGGGTGAGGGCGGGGCCTCTGGGCAGGCTGCGGCGGGGGCGGGGCCTGCGGGCGGGGCGGGGCCACCTGGGCTGGGCTGCCCGTGTGATGGGGATGGCCGGGGCGCGGGTGTCCAGCTGCTCTTCTGAGGCCTGTTCCCCGCCCCCCAGTGGACCTCAGCTGGCCAGGACATGCTGCATCGGTGTGGGGCCCTCTGGGAGCCCCACCGGCCCCTCAGCCCTGTTGTGTGTCCCAGGAGCAGCCTGGGCAGGCAGCCGCAGGGGCCTGCGGCCGGGGCCTGGTCCAGGCCTGGGGGGCGGCGGGGGGGCACAGGTGTCTTCCCAGGTGGTGTCTGAAGTCCTGGGGGTGGGGGGGGCCAGCAGGTGCTGCGGTGGGTCCAGCGGAGACGCCCCCAGGCTGGAGCGGGATGGGTGCACCCTTGGCCGGCGGGTGGTGTCTGGCAGCCAGCAGGGCTGGCCGGGGCCCCACACAGCCCGGCGGGCCCTGGGGTTGCCGCCGCTGTGCTGGGGTGCGGGCGGGGTCCCACCTCCACGGCACCCTCGAGCCGCCCGGCAGCCCACCAGAGCGTCTCCCGTCCACCGGCCGTGTGCAGCAGCGGGTGACCGAGGCCCGCCGGTGGCCTTGCCAGCGCCCTCTGCTGCCCCCGGCCCTGCAGGCGCCCGGGCCCTGGCGTGTGGCCCCGACCCCAGGCGGGCTGTGCCCACCACGCCGAGGCCCCATGCTGCCCGCGAGGGGCCCCCAGCCCGCGGCCCTGGCTGTGACAGGCTGGCCCCTTGTGTCCCGGCGTGCCCAGGGGACGACGGCCCGGCGCGCGCCTTCCTCTGGGGTCGCCCCCGCAGGGACGGCTCCGCCTGGGCTGGCCGGGTGCCCGCTTCCGGCCTGGGACTGCGCGGGCCGAGGACACTGTGGCCGTTCCAGAGCCGGGGCCCGGGCCCGGGGCCTCGCCGCCTCCCGCCCAGCCGGGCTGACTACAGCAGCTGGCCGCCAGCGGACGCCTGAGGGCAAGGCGGATGTGATTTAATCTGCTCCAGGCCGGCCCGCTGTCCCTCCCCCCCACCCGAGAAACTGGGTCACCCGCAGCGCAGGCGCCTTAGCTGGCTGGGGCCGCCGTGCTGCCCGGAACGAGGCCCTTGCTCTCAGCTTGGCCCCGGGCCAGCCCCGGACACGTCAGGCCGGGGGGTCCGGGGAGGGAGCGAGGCCTCGAGGGGTCCCCCACCCCTGCGGAAGAGGAAGGGCGGAGGGGGGTTCGCTGGGGCGCCCCACCTGGGTGGCAGCGTGGGGTGGGCAGTCCCCGGCCCTCTCAGGGTCACCGCCCGGCCTGAGCCAGCAGGGCCAGCACCCGGGTCCAGGTGTCCGCTGGCCAGAGCCAGGCGCCGGGGGCCTCTGGGGAGCCTGGAGGGCAGCTCCCCAGGCCGGCTGTGAGTGCTGGGGGCTCACTCAGACTCGGCAGGTCCCGTTCGTGAGGTGGACGTGGGGCGGCTAGCAGGCCCACAGCGGCGGGCACGTCCACCCGCTCGGTAAAGGTTTTTCTTAAGTGAAGCACCCGCCAGGGTGGAAGAGGGAGGTCGGGGCAGGACTGGCAGCTTCTGCCCTTGCGGAGCCACGGAGACGCCGACGGCGGGGCGGGGCGGCCGTGCCGGTGCGGCCCGCGTGCTTGCTGGTCAGGAGGGCTTCCTGGGGGAGGGCGGCTGGGCCGAGCGGCGGAGGCCAGTCTCCCGGCCAGACCGCTCCCCGCGGCGTCTCTGACTCGAGCGGAGGCGGCAGAGAGCCGGTGCGGCTGCCCCGGGCGGTGCCGCAGCCTGCCCACGCACGAGCCGTCTGCCTCGGCCTCCTCCCCAGCAGACGGGCCCTGGGCTCCTCGGGGGGCGCAGGGTCTGGGAGAAGGGGCTGCGCTGGGGCCCGGCGGACGGGACACCGCGCTTCTGGCGTGGGGGCCTCACTGGGCGCTGACCGGCAGTGGGTCAGCGCGGCCTCGGAACGGGCACGGCGTCGGGGAGTTGAGGCTCGTCCCGGGGCCCCGGGGGGCTGTCTTTCCTGTGCAGCCCCGGGCCAGCCTGCGGGGGCTGGGTGCAGGCCGTGGGGGCTCGGGCAGGCAGGCAGGGCCCTGTCTCGGGGGGACGGCGGGGCGGCTGGCGCCCCAGCGCAGCAAGGTGGGCGGCGGCGCAGACGGGCGTCCTGAGAGGCGGTGGAGGTGCTCTGGGCAGCTGCTGGCTGCTGGGCGCCGGGCGGGCGGGGAGCAGAAGGGCCGCGCGTGGCTCCCGGGGCTGCTGCGGGCTGGAGCTGCGCTGCTGGTGGCGCGTGCGTGGGCGGCCGGGCGCGCGGGAGCTGGCCGGGCGGGGCGGGGCGGGGCGGGGCGGGGGGGCCGGGCGGGGCGGGGGTGGCGCCCGCTTGCCTCCCCGCCCCCAGCCCCGCCAGCGACTGCCCTCTCTGCTTCTTGGTGGGGTGCTGGTCGGCGGGGGCTCTCGNGGGGGGGGGCCGGGGGGGGGGGGGGGTGGCGCCCGCTTGCCTCCCCGCCCCCAGCCCCGCCAGCGACTGCCCTCTCTGCTTCTTGGTGGGGTGCTGGTCGGCGGGGGCTCTCGGCGCCTGATGCCCCACGTGCACCTCAGCCCGCAGAGCAGAGCCGCAGCAGAGGGCCGCGCCCGCGCTTCCACTCAGGCCGGGCGGCCACGGGGCGGGGCGCTGGGCGTGTGACACGCAGCCGGGGCAGTCAGGCCTCCGCGAGGGCAGCCGGCCCGGCACCCACCGCCACCCGGCTGCTCCCGCCCTCGCCCCTCCTGGACCTCACAACGCGGTGTCCGTGTGTCCTCGGCCACTGTCCTCGGGCTGGCCCCCCCGGGCTCCTCCCTCCCCAGGCCCCCCTCGGCTCCCCCCTCCCACAGGCCGGGAGGGAGGGGCTTGGGCTGCCTGCCTGGTCCACGGGGCTGGCGCCTGCTCGGTGGGCACCCGCAGGCCCACCCTGGCCAGGGAGCTGGACACGGGACTTGCAGCCTTCGGGGGAGCCTCCTCCAAAGGGGGGATGCAGTCGGGGGGCTGGGGGGGCTGGAGTGCGGGCCCGGGAAGGGCGTCCAGACTGGCTGGTATTCTGGCAGCGAGGGGCCGGCCACGGGGTCGAACGCCTCCAGGGTCTGGTCATCCGTGGGGTTGTGGCCTCCAGGGTGGGCGGGCGGGGGCCCCACTTCCAGTGCCATCCCCTGGTTTCGGCAGCTGGGGGCGGGGCTGGGGCTTGGGGCCGGGCAGGCTCCGGCTGCCAGCGGGCAGGGAGCGCCGTGCCCTGGAGAGCCGGTCTTGGGAGGCGGATGGATGTGCAGGGGGACGTTGGGGGTCCTCGGGGAACCGGCAGACTTTTCGCGGGGAAAGAGCCGTACACCAGGTTGTAGCTTGCAGCTGGTCGACAGGCAGTGTGGGGGCCGCCCCCGCGGGCAGGGCAGGGAGGGGCCTGGCACGCTCGTGCTCCCCGCTGCAGGCCAGCCTGCCGGACACCCCCGGCCGCTCCCCACTGGCCCAGGGGTGCCCGGGCCACCCCGTGTTCCTTCAGGGCGGATCCGGCAGTCCTCAGCATGACCTTGGCCTTAGTCCGGGAACGTGACTGGGGGTCAGGGAGGTGCTCTGAGGCTGGGCCCCCCCACCCCGCGGGCACCTGCTGGGCCCTTCTGGAGTCCACTGCAGCCCAGGGCAAAGCCCGGTGGGACCGGGGCCGGTGGCCCAGGCGGGGGTGTCTTCCTCTGTCCCCTCCTGGGTGAGCTGGCCGCTGCCGCCATCGTGTGTGCTCACCAGGTGGGGGCGCTGTGTGGGTCGGTCACCCCGGGGCACCGTGAGGGGTTCAGGAAGCCCCCTCTGGGACGCCTAGGCCTGCTCCCGTCGCCCCGGGGGGGCAGGCCTCGGGGTGGCCCTGCGCCCGCCAGCACCCAAGGCGCTGCCTCGGACCCGTGTCCCGCGCCAGGGCTCCTGCCCAGCCCGCCGGACCCTCGGGGGGGCCGGCCGGAGAAGGGTGGCTGGAGGGCCCAAGAGCCACTCGTGGGGCAGCGCTGCTGGGCACGCGTCCACCAGGCCCCCTCGGGCTATCCCGGGCGAGTCGGGGGCACTTTCCGGGGCGTTGGCAGCGGCGCCTCGGGGAGCCGCCTCCGGCGCCGGCGGGCGGACGGCTCAGTCGGGACACGAGGGCGGAGGGGCCGGCCTGCTCTCTGGGTGGCCGCGCGTGCGGCCGGCGGCCCCCGGCCGGCAGAAGCCTGCCTGGGACGCCGCTGAAGCCCTCGGCGACGCCCCGGTGCCGGCCGCTCGTGCCCACGACCGGTCCCGGCAGGGAGCTGCTGAGGAGGCCGAAACCGCACCCGGTCACTTGTGTCCCGGGTCTGACCTTGAAGCGGGAACGCGCGGGAGGCCCCACGGGGACGGCTCGCTGCCCTGGGCCGCACGCGGCGTCCGCGCGGGAAAGGCCGGGCACCTGCTGGCCCGCGGTCAGGGGCCTGGCCGGGGTGGGGCCGCCAGCCCCGAGGCGCAGAGGGGGCCGTGCCGGCCCTGCCCTCCCCGGGGCTCGCTCTGGCCGGGGCTGGGCTGCTGTGCAGCGGCGCGAGTGGACGGGAGGGGCCGGGAGGGCGGTGCCGGCCGCAGGCCCCTCCCCGCCCTGGGGCTTCCCAGTGGGCGCCTGCAGCTGGCCCTGGGCCGCAGCCGTGCCGGGAGGGCGGCCAGTGGTGTCTGGTCAGTGCGGGGCCCCCGGCCCTGACCGTGGCGTCTCTAGGATGCGCTGCTGCCTGCTGCCGCCCCGGCGCTCCCCCGCCCAGCCCTGCCTTCCCGCACGACGGCCTCCAGGACCGCCCGAGGCAGGGCGCCGGTATGGGCCTCGCTGGACAGCAGGGACACGGGGCAGAGAGGCCCGGGGAGTCCCCGCGCTCAGACCTCCCGTCACGGCCCCGGGGTGGCCGCCAGCCCCCCAGGGGGAGGCAGGGCCTGTGGGCAGCTGTGTGGCGGCCGCCCGGGGCTGTTCCGTGCGCCACAGGCCGGCAGCTGGGCGGGGGTGGCCGCAGCCTCGGGAGCGGCAGGACGGGCTCCCAGGGGCCTCCCGGCGCCCGTCCTTCCAGGACCCCGGTAAGCGGATAAGCAGGAAAGAGATTTAATTAGGAGCCGAGCGGAGGAGCTGTGATTAGCGAACGGATCCTTTGATGCCCTGGTTCGTGCAGTTAATCACACAGATTGCAGGGGGATTAATGTCGGGCCCTGCTAATGATTTTTTGGGGGAAGAATAATTCTGTTTACACAACAAGGCCTGCAAGAATGATTGGGGTGAGGAATACGAGGCAGCGGCGACCCCTCCGGGGGGCCCCTGCCTTGGCGGGAGGGGCCTGGGGCCAGCGGAGGCGGTGTCAGCCTGCGCACTGGGCGGGCGGTGGGGCTGGGCGGGCGCTGCCCGCCAGGCTCTCAGGACCGCGCGGCTCCCACCAGCTGCCCTCCCTGGGCGCCCCTCCCACCCCCTGCACGCAGGCGTCGGAGCACCAACACCTGCAGGGCGCAGGAGGCCACGGGCGGCCAGCGCAGGCCGCGGAGCTCAGGGGAGCCAGCGGGGGGGAGCCTCAGACCACAAAGGCGGGCTCCTGTGGAAGGCAGCACAACAAGCACGCCAGACCCCGTGCACCCCGCGTGCACCCCGTGCGCCCCGCGTGCACCCCACGTGCGCCGCGCGCCCCGCCCGCCAGTCAGCACACGGGCTCCGGCGCTCCTGCGGGGCGGGCAGCCCGGGGCCGCCAGCGCCGGGATGGACACGCAGCGCTGAGGAAGCCAGGGAGCGTGGGTGCCTGGTGCGGCGGCAGCCAAGGCTGAGGGCCCGTCCTGGGGTCACGAGGGGGACGGAGCAAGACACCCGGAGCTGGCCAGGCCGGACACGCTTCCCTCCCGACGCCCTTGGGCCGAGAGCGGCCGGCCAGGCCGGCCCACTGCCCATCCCCCGTGCCTGAGTGAGCCCTGGCCGCCCGCTGTCCTGATGGCCGGGAGCCCGGCACCCGCCACTGCCCAGGGCGCCTTGGCCACCGGCCGCGGTGACCTCTGCTGGGCTCCTGCTGGCGCGGGGTGCCGCCCCGGCGTGGACGGCTTTCCTGAGACGATTTCCCTGCTAATGAGAATCCCAGGAAAGCTCATTAATCTCGACAGCCCTAATTAGGGCTCACGGTGGTTCTGCCGAGCCGAGAGCTGCTCTCTTGCTGGGCGCAGGACGGCGGCTGAGCTGTGGGGCGGGGCAGGGCGGCCGAGGTCTGGGCGGTGTGGGGAGCGGGTCCGGGTGGGGCGAGGGCCCCCGTCTGCGTCCCACACCCACTGCTCCCGGCCTTGCGGGCGAGGACGCCCCTTCCTGGAGCCGTGTGGCCCGCCTGGCCGGGGCTGGCCAGACCCAGCCTCAGGGCCCAGAGACGGCACCTGAGCGCGGTCAGAGCCCCGGCAGGGACCTCAGGGCCCGGAGCTTCTCGGGAGGAGGGGCGGGCCTGGGCGCAGGCCGGCCCCACGCCATGCTCCATCCCTCCTGATGGCCTCTGGCCACCTCCACCTGCCCGCCCGCCTCCCGCCCTCTGTGCACACCCTGCCCGCCTGCTCCGTGCCCGCGCTCCCCTGCCCCTCCCACGGCCTCGTCTGTGCCTCCCTGGAGCTCTGGGGGCAGGGGCTGGCGGGGGTGGGTGCCGCGGGCTGCAGCGGGCCGGGCAGGCGGTGGCCTCGGCTCCTGGGCCTCGGGAGGGCCCCACGTGCCCCTGGGCGTTGGGGGCTTCTCCCCCGGCGCCTCTTGTCCTGGACGCAGGACTGGCCAGTGCAGAGGACGTCCTGACCTCAGTCCTTCGGCTCAGCCCTACTGCAGAGAGGCCCAAGCCAGGCTGGGGGCGCTCTCCGAAGGCTGCCTGCTGGCCGCGGCCGGCACGGGGACCTGTCCCTGCTGCAGCGCTGGGCCTCCCCCGCGTCCCGCCTGCCTGGTCATCCAGCCCCCGGGGCGGTGCCGGCTGCCCAGGGAGCGCCGTGCCCGGCTGCCCAGCGCCGGCAGGTTTGTGGGGACGGCGCAGGGGAAGGACGAGGCTCCCGCCCGTCACGGGGCGTCGCCGCGGGCTGCGGGCCCGTCCCTGGGGCAGCAGCCCCGACCTGGAGCCGAGCGCCGCGGCCCGTCGGGCCTGGACCGTCCCCCTCGCGGTGTGCAGCTGGACGCCAGGCAGCCGGGCGGGAGCCCCCGAGCGCTTTGAAGCGCCATAGCTGATCGGCGACAGGCGCCTCTGCCAGTCTCAGGGGAGAAGACAGTAACTCGAGCAGAGAAGCAGCTGTTGACTGAGGAGCGGCGTCCGGCTCCCCGCTCCCTGCTCCCCGGAGCTGCCGCCGCCCGCACGCCGGTCATGGCCGGACCTCAGCTCTCCCGGCCAGGCCCTGCCCGCCTGGGCCCTGCTCCCCGCCAGCGGGGTGTCTGCACCCCAGGCAGGCCGCTCCCAGCTTGCGGCCCCGGGGGGCGGGGCCTGGGCCCACGCCGAGGACAAGCTGAGGTGGGGCCCAAAGGCCACCCGCTTCCCCGTCAGAGCTGGTCTGAGGGCCTTGCCTGGCAGAGGCTGTCTTGCCCCTGCCCCGGGGGGCCAGCCAGGGCCCAGCAGCGGCACCCCACTTGTGGTATGCAGCCCGGCTCGGCCCTTGCGCTGCCTCGGCCCTGGGGACCACCCGGAGCCTCTGTGGGGGGCCGCCCCAGGGCACCCGGGAGGGTGCAGGCCTCACCGACAGGCAGCCTCCTGCTTCCTTGCGGGCCCTGCGTCTCGGGCCTGCCTCGGGCCCAGGCCTGCCCTGCGGCCACCCTGGAGCCTCCAGGTGCCCGTCGGGAACGGTGGGAGCAGTTTCCGGTATCTGCTCTCAGTTCCTGGCTGCGCCGCTCTGCTGGGCCCGACTCTCCCGTGTGAGGGCGTGCGGGCGCGGCCCTAGATGTGTGAGGGCGTGCGGGCGCGGTCCTGGGAGACAGCCCTCCGTGGGCTCTCACCAGCGCCAGGCCACCGCAGGGCGTCCCTGTGCCCGTGACGGCCGGCGCCCCTCAGGGCCTCCGCTGCGCGGCCGGGTGCCTCGGCGGCAGGCAGGGCTCCGGCAGGGCGGGGCCGGGGCTGTGCGGCTCCCTGCCTGCTCCGACCGCCCGCGCCTGCCGCTCCCGCAGGAGGCAGATGGGGCTGTCAGCCCTGCTTATGCCCGGCCTTCCCGGAAGCAGCCAAGCGTGCCGGAACGGGAGGGCTCTGTGGCAGCTGCAGCTCTGGTGGCGTCTCAGGGGGCCGGTGCCATTAGCAGGAGTAATGTGCAGGCCGAGGAGCCGGCCCCACCCGCCGCCCAGGCCTGGCCCTCCCGGGAGCCGGGCCGGCCGAGCCGCTGTCCAGCCTGCGCTGGTGGCTGTGGCTGAGGCCGCTCTGGCCCCGGGGGCCTCGCACCCGGCCCCTCGCCAGCTCCCCAGTCCGGCGGTGCCGCCCTTGGCTCTCCAGCTGCCCTCCTCCCTCCCCCACCCCAGAGACCAGGGATCTCGGTCATACACTCCCCGGGGCCAAAGCAGGCGGGGAGGAGGAGCCCAAGTCCAGCCTGGAAGGGGCCTTGCAATCCGGGCTGCCCTCTCGCTGCGGGCAGCGTCCAGCGTTCTCCGCAGCCCCGGCAAGTGGGTCATTTCAGAGACGGGCTCCGGGTCGGTGCACAGCTTGGCTGCTTCCCCTGGACAGCGCTGGCCGCCGCCCAGCAGTGCCCAGCCGCATGTGAGCCACGGCTCTGGGTTCCGCTGTGTGTGCCAGTATGGCCACCAGGGCCAGCTGAGAGCGCCCGCCCCGCCCCAGAGGATACCCGACCCTGTAGCCTCCGCTCGCCCCGGCCCGGCCCCGTGCCCCCCGCGCCCCACACTGGTGCAGAGGCGCGCAGAGCCGCTCCGGCGTGAGGCGAGCCCGCCTCGGACAGGGGCAGCGGGGCGCGGGCTCTGCTGAAGCGTCAGTAAAAGCAGCGTCCGAGTGGGCTCAGTAAAAGCAGCGTCCGTGTGGGCTCAGCGCGACAGCGCCCTCCGCCCTCACAGTGGCCCCAGGCCAGAAGCAGGCGGCGGAGGGAGGCCCGGGAGGCGGGCCCGGTACCAGCACTGCCCAGGGCACCTGGGTCCCGCAGCCTGGACCCCTCCCTGCCTCTGAGCCCCACCTCCCGCCTGGAGCCTGCCCCCTCCCTGGACCCACCTCACCTGCAGCCCCAAGGAGGACAGGCCCCTACGAGCCGGGGCTTTGCTGGGATGAGACGGCACCAAGGCCGGCCACGCCCTGTGCTGCCCCTGCTGCCCACCCCTGGAGTGTCTGCACCTGCGGCTGCAGGGGGAGGCCGCGGCTGCAGGGGGAGGCTGTGGCTGCAGGGGGAGGCCGCGGCTGCAGGGGGAGGCTGTGGCTGCAGGGGGAGGCCGCGGCTGCAGGGGGAGGTCGTGGCTGTAGGGGGAGGTGGCTGTAGGGGGAGGCCGCGGCTGCAGGGGGAGGCCGCGGCTGCAGGGGG
>JAGFMF010011628.1:1012165-1038359 GCA_019455555.1 Galemys pyrenaicus
TGTGGCTGCAGGGGGAGGCTGCGGCAGCTGGGGGAGGTCGTGGCTGCAGGGGGAGGCCAGGGCTGCAGGGGGAGGCTGTGGCTGCAGGGGGAGGCCGTGGCTGCAGGGGGAGGCCAGGGCTGCAGGGGGAGGCCTGTGGCTACTGGGGGAGGCCGCGGCTGCAGGGGGAGGCCGCGGCTGCAGGGGGAGGCTGTGGCTGCAGGGGGAGGCCGCGGCTGCTGGGGGAGGCTGTGGCTGCAGGGGGAGGCCGCGGCTGCTGGCTGAGACAGGCGGGGTTGGGCAGCGGGGGACCGTGCCTGGGCGTGCGGTGGCCCGGCTCCAGGTCCTGGGGTGCCAGCTGCCCCCCTGGCTGGCTCAGAGTCCCGTGAGTGACTCGGGGACACAGCAGGCTGGCAGAGGAGGAGCCCTGAGCCCCTCCCAGGGGCCCCCTCCCCACTGCCACCCCGGTGGGGACCCAGCTCCCCTGCGCGCAGCTCTTCTCCCCCTGAAGCGGACCAAGAGAAGGGGCGCTTCTGTAAGGAGACCCCGGCTTTGCAGATCCCGCCACCCCAGCGGGTGGAGCCCTGGGCCCTGCCCCGTGCGTGGAGCCTGCCGCCCGGGCCTGGGCGCCATGAATATTTCATGCCCGAGAGGCGCTGACATTTTGCTGGATGGCTTCAATTAGCGCAGAGCCTCCTTCCCATGCTAATGATCAGCTTGCTTACCATAATGGCTCATTAATCCGCGCCCAGCGAGGGGCCGCCCCCGCTGCCTGGACTAGGCGCAGCCCCTGGCCCAGGCCCCGGCTGCGCGGCCTCAGCTCTGGCGCAGGGCCGGCCTCTGTGTCCCGGAGCCGGGGCCTCGGGAGGGGCGCGGCGAGGGTCACGGGCCGGCCTCGCTCCGCTCCGTCTGCCGGTGCGGCCTGGCCGAATCCCCAGAGACCGGCTGGGAGCGCAGGGAGATCCGGGCGGGCTGGGAAGGGCTCGGGCGAGGTGGGCCGCGGGGCAGCTGTTTCCAGACAGGGTTTGCATCGGGCTGCCACGCCCTGCGCCGAGGCCTGCCCTCCTGGCCAGGGAGGGGCCTGACCCTGAGGCGGCCCGCGGCCACCTGCCAGAGGCTACGGCTTGGCCTGGTGCGGCGCTGCCCACAGCCTGCCCGGCACTGAGCCCGCCTCTGTGGCCGTGACCGCTGGCACGGCTGTGGGCAGCGCCGCAGGCTGAGGGGGCGCGTCTGGGTGGGTCCGGGCCCCTGCTGCGGGGCTGCCCTGAGGACCGGACCCCTGCCTGCCCCGGCCCAGCAGCCCCGAGGGGCCCACGGCCGGCTGCTGCCCTCGCCCGGGCACCGGCGGGCACGCTCCCCGAGGACCCGCGCGCAGCTCCTGGCGCTCCCGAGGCTGCCCCGTCCTCTCTGGGCGGCATGGCTCTGCTCCGGGGGACGCGTGAGCTGGGCTGCAGCTCTGTGGGGTCTCGCCGCCTCCCGCGGGTGCGCCCTCTCCCCAGGACGCCCTCCGGGGCCTGCCGGAGCCGCCCTCCACACCGTGGCCCTCGGCTGGCCCTCTGTCCCCGTCTCCCGGCGCTGGTCTCTGGGGTCCCGCTGGGCGCTGGCGCAGCGGGTGCCCCTCTGGGCGTGCGGCCTCGGGGGCCACGCAGGGGCCTGTCCTCCCGCAGCTCCCCGCCCTGCGCTGCCCCGGGTCCGCCTCCTCGCGATGAAGCCGAGGGCCCGGAAGGTCTGGCTGTGGCCGTGGCCACCCTGCCCTCCTGGCTGTGCTGCCCGGACACCTGCCGGTCTGGCTTGGCCCTGTGGTGGGCTCCGGGTTGGGGGCGGCGGTGAGCGCCTCGTGTCCACTGCACTTTTCTGGACCCGGGCTCGCCCCAGCACTGTCCTTGGCACGCCGGGCCACTACCCGCCCCCAGCACCCCGCACGCCCCGTACTGGCTCAGCCTCAGACCCCAGCTGCTGAGCACGCTGCGGCCAGGCTGGGGTGACCCTGGCCCTGGCCCTGGCCCAGACCCACAGGCCCCGGCTCACTCTGACAGTGGCCCGGCTGCAGGCGCCTTGCTTGAAGCCTCTGCTTGTTCCCCGGCCGGCCGGGGGCCCCCAGGGCTGGTCCTGCCTCGCTCCTGCCGGGGTCTCCTGCTCCCGTCCCAGCCTGCGGCGGTGGTCTGTGGGCCCCGGGGCTCAGCTCGGGGGTGCCCTCCTGCGGCTCGGCGGCCCCAGCCTCTAGTCCTCAGGCTGCTGGCTGCGTGTCCGGTGCGGCCCGTGAGAGCCGTGGATGCCCCAAGGGCGGCCACCACCCTCCTGTGGGCGGCACCGAGGTGGAGCCCCTGTGTGGGTCCTGATTAAGGGCGTATCTCCTGGCACCAGGTCCCCGACCTTGCTGGGACCCCAGCCTGGAGCTGGCGGGGGGCCGGGCAGGAGGTGCGTTTGGGGGTGCTGCCTGCTGGCTGGGGGGGCAGGACCCCTTCCTGGCGGCCTTGGGGCTCCGGCTTGTCATGTGAGGAGGGAGGACACGGCAGCTGACCGGCAGGTCCGGGCTGGGTGGCCACGGGGGAGCCCCGCCCAGCGCTGGGGTCCGTGTGCTCCAGGCCGGCCGCCGGCCGGCCCGCCCAGACCGCAGCCAGGCTCCCTGCGCGTCCCCTGGCCCCCTCGCCCGCGGGCAGCCTGGCCGGCACCACGGCCCCTGCGGGAACTTGTCCGAGTCGCGCTCGCGACCGCCGCCCGCCGAGTGGGGTCCGGGGAGGGGCCGCTGTCCTCCTGCAGGGCTGCGGGCTCTTCCCACACAGCGGCGGCCGCTGCGCACCTGAGGTCCGTGGCCACCCTCGCGTGTCCCGTCCCCCAGAGGGGACACGGAGGAAGAGACCGCGTCCTGCCCGACGCGACGGCCCCGGCCGGCCGCGGTGGCCCCGGAACTGGGGTCAGCGGCAGGCCCACGGGGCCGCCCGCGCCACCCCTGCACTGACCTTCAACCGCGCGGCTCGGGTGCGGGCTCTGGGCCACGCCGCCTCCCCGCAGCCGGAGACAGCTCCGCGCCGCCTCCTGGTGTCGCAGGCGTTTAAATCGCCATTTTATTTAAATTTATGTCCGCGGATGCAGGCGGAGAAAGGGCCATTTCAGTCAGTTTCTGCTTTATGGCTTCTGGGGGCTCGCACCGGCGGCTGCGCCGTCTCCTGCTGCCCGTGCCGCGGCTCGAGCTGGCAAGGGTTCTGCTTCCTAGCGGGGAGCTCTTGCTTTGAGCCCCCGTTTAGGCTGACCCCTGACCCCGGTTGTAGACTAAGACTGGGTCCTGGCCGAGGCCCTGGCGAGGCGCTGGTGCTGCACGAGCCGGGCGGTCGGCTCGGCTGCACAGACGCTGGCCGGGCTGGGGGCGGCGCGGTTCCGGGCAGGCGATCGCCAGAGCTGGAGGAACATCTGCCCACAGGCCGCGCTGATGCAGGTGGCAGTGGGCAGCTGTGCCGACACCCCCTCCTCGTGCACAGAGCAGCAGCGGCCCTGGGGACCCTGGGCATGGCTTGGGGGGCCCGGGGCAGCCCAGCTCGGGCTCTGGGCAGCCGCTGAGCCCCCCGGTTCCCTGCAGTTTCTCTGAGCCGGGCTTGGACTCGGCCCTCTGGGGGTGGTCTGCAGGTTGAGGGGTCCCGAATGGAGAAGGGCTCGGCAAACCCCTCCTTCTGGAGGGGCCTGCAGTGGAGCGCCAGTCCTGATGGCTGGGCAGGAGGCCACCGGGGCGGGCGCTGGCTGCTGCAGAGCTTTGTAGGGGGACAACCCGCCAACACCAGGTCCTGCCCCATCCCAGGTCCCGCACACTGGCCGGTCGCTGGCCCCCACGCTGGCCAGACGGGCGTGAGCCGGGCAGCGGCGCCCCTGAGCCGCCAGAGGGCGGTGGGCGCGAACAGCCGGTGCTCCTGCTCTGGGACCCTCCAGTCCCACCTGCTTTGGAGCCAACTGGGGCTGCGGCCCGCTGGAGCGAGGTTCGCTTGAGATGTCTCTCGGGGGCTGCAATCTGGGGCAGAGACTGAAGGCCCAGGCTTCCTGCTGCCAGTGCTGGGGCCTTGCAGCCTAGCGGCGCCTCAGCTGCCCCGGCGGCACCCACAGCGCCCTGGAGGGCCGTGGGGCTTCCCCAGAATGGTGCTGGCGACCCCGCCTGGGGTAGTCTGGAGAGGCGGGGGAGAAGGCCCAGCCTCCCCATGTGCACACACATGCTCACCCACACAGGCCCGTGCACACACAGGCAGATGCACATTTACATACCTGCACACAAGGCAGACACACCTGTGCACAAGGCAGATGCACACGTGCACACACTGGCACACAGGCAGATGCACACAAGGCAGACACACACCTGCACACAGGTAGGTGCACAAGGTAGTTGCACACCTGCACACACCCGCACAAGGCAGGTTTTGCACACCAGTACACATCTGTACACAGGCAGATGCACGTGTGTACACACCTGCACACAAGGCAGATGCACAAGGTAGTTGCACACCTGCACACACCCGCACACAGGCAGGTGCACACGTGCACAGACACCCATGCAGGCCCTCAGCCCTGCGTTCGCCAGGGGGAGGTGACCCAGCCCCTCCTCTTTCCAGGACCCAGGGCACCGGCCTGGTCCCCGTCCAGCCGTCTGCACCTGCAGCTGACTTCTGCGGCCTCCCCCTCCTGAGTGTGGCGCCCCGGGAGAAGGGGCTGTGTGCTCCACCTGACACCATCCCCCCCCCCCCCCCCCCCCCNGGGGCTGTGTGCCCCACCTGACACCACCCCCCCCCCCCCGCCTCCTAGGAGCGCCAGATGGGAGGGCGCCGGCGCCCGGGTTGGCAGACAGCGTCTCTCAGGTCTCTGGCGCGCCTCTTGCCGCCGGCACTGCCCTGCGGGCTGCACATCTGGTGCAGACGCCACCACCTGCCGCGCCTCCCCGCTGAGCTGGGCACCGCTGCGGCATCGGGACAGCAGACTCCTACGAGGGTGCGGGTCCTGTGGGTGCCCCGCCCCGGAGGCCGGTCCTGCAGGCCCGTGCCCTGGCATCGCCGACCCTCACGCCGCAGCCCCGTTGGGAGCCGACTGCAGCCCCGGATGGGCAGCTGCTTCCCCAGGCCACCGGCTGAGGCCGGGCCGCCGCCGCCGCCCCTGGGCCGTCGCAGAGCGCGTGGGCGGCAGCTGTGCTCTGTGGGTGTCCCCGGGGGTGTCACCCTGCCCGGCCAGGCTGCCCGCCTAGGGCTGTCCCCTGCCTCCTGCTGGGGCTGCGGCTCGGCCTGGCTGACCAGGACCAGCACCTAGAGGCCAGGACGGGCGTCCCCACCAGCAGGCTCCAGGGTGTTGCTGAGGGTTTAAAAAGATCTTTAAAAATAGGCGCAAAGTCCCGAATTATCCTGGCAGGTGCTTAGCCACTGTCACGGGGGCCCTGGCGTCATGTGGCCGAGCGGGGGAGCGCTGGCACTGGGGCTGCTCTGGGCCGCTGGCCAAGTCCCTCTCAGATGGAGAGGTGGGGTGCAGGGTGCAGGTGCAGGTGGGAGTGGGGGCTGGGGTGGCTGAGTCCTGGCGTCCTGGGCTGCCCCTTGTCCTCACCTGTGCAGTTTCTAACATGCCCACCAGATGGCGCTGCTCCATGTCCCCGGGCCGGGGAGGCCAGGAACAGGTCAACAGTAGGGGGGGGGGGCGGGGGGGAGGGGGGGCACAGGAGCCCCTCCTCCAGGAGTGTGAGACCCCTCACCGCTGGCTCCTGGGAGCCCAGCACTGATCCCGTCCCCNGGGGGGGGGGGGGGGGGGGGGGGGGGGGGGGGGGCACAGGAGCCCCTCCTCCAGGAGTGTGAGACCCCTCACCGCTGGCTCCTGGGAGCCCAGCACTGATCCCGTCCACTTGTAGTCAGAGAAACACAGCTCCGAGCAGGAGCGCCCCCTCCCTGTGGAGCTGGCACAGTGCAGGCGTGCGCAGGCGTGTGCAGGTATGCGTGCACCTTGTGCGTCCTGTGCATGCGTGGGGTGCCTGGTGTGTGCGTGTGGTGTTCCGTGTGTGTGTGTGGGCTCCAGGGAGGCGGTCCCAGCCCAGGCCCGTGCAGGCCTTGCGGGTGCTGGACGCTGGGCTCTGGGACCTGCCTTGGCCTCTCGGCCTCGGTTTACTGCTCTGCAAAGTGGGGAGCCCACACCTGCCGGTCTCCCTCCCAGGCATGTGGGTCTCCTACCATGGGCCTGGGGCCTGCACCTTGCTCAGGGGCAGGGAGGGCAGAGGCAGGGCTGGGGTGCGGCCGGGGCTAGGGAAGTGTTGGTGGCAACGCGGGGGCCGGGCCGTGGCCTCTGGGGTCCGTGCCCGCTCCCCTGCTGCCCTCTCCTGCGGCCGGCCCCTCTGCCCGCAGGCGCGTCTCCTCGGCCCCTCCGTCCCAGCGGGGCCCTGCTCCGCTTCCCAGCCCTTGGGGCCCGCCGCTGGGCGGGCCTGCCCCTAGGCACTGTGCGTGTCCGCAACAAGGTGGCCGTGGCCTCGGGTCAGCCTGGGGCCGGGTGCGGGGGTGCGGACTGGCATCGCTTGCCGGTCTGCTCTGGCTGCCGCGGTCCCGTGCCAGGCTGCCGGCTGGACGCAGGTGTGACCGTGCTGAGCCGGCGGCAGCGTGACCTGCTCAGGTCCTTCCCTGAGCCCCGTGGGGCCCTTCAGTCACCCTTCTGCAGAAGAGAAGAGCGTGGCCGAGCAGGGCTGGTGCTGGGGTCCCTGGGCCGGGCGAGGGGCCAGTCCTGCCCGCAGCCACCCCGGGCGACAGCGTGGACGCGCGGGCCAGACGGGGAGGGGCCCCGTGGCCCACCACAGTGGGAAGCAGGAGACGCCCCCGGCTGCGCCTGGACAGTCCTCCAGACGCCTCCCGCCCCTCCTGCTGTGCTCTAATGCCCCGGGGCCAGCGCCGGTGCCTGCACACGCCCGTTGCTGCCGGGCCCTGGCCTCTTGCCGCCTCCCCGCCCCCGCCTACTCGTCAGCAGCCAGGGCCACCTTCTGGGCCCTTCCAGAGCCGCCCAGAGCCTCCCGCAGCCCCGAGCGCTTCCGCCCCAGGCCGCGTGGCGCCTCTCCTGCCCACGATTCCTGCGCCAGCGGCCCTGCCGGGCTCGGGCGGCCACTGTGCCCGCTGGAGCCGTCGCTGCTGTCCTGGAGCCGTGTCTGGTGCCGGCTGTGCTCTGCCGAGTGTGCCCAGCGTCCCCCGCCCTGTGGCCTGTGCCCCCTCCGGGTCCCCGCCCGGGTGGCCCGCGTGGACTGGACAGTGGTGTGCCCGCCGGCCCGGCTCGGGTCCTCTCACTAGATGCCATCTGCTGGCTGCGAACCCCCACGCCACGGAGAGCCCAGTCAGCGGCTCGGGTTGGCGGTCACTCAGAGCTGACGCCCGAGTGGGGCTCCCGGGTCCTGGTGCTGCGGCCCGCTCTGCCCGCTGGGGCCTTGGGGTCTCATTCAGGTCTCTGGAGAATTCACACGCATCCAGACCTCCCAGGAAGCTGACGGGCCCCGCTGGCTAAAGCAAAACGAATCACCTGAGGCGCGCGTGAAGTTTTAAGCCGCTCGCCGCCGTATCCGGCGTTTGTTTCAGTGGCCTCTTGCGCCGTCCTTCCGGGCCCGGCCGCTGCGGCCGTGGGCCTGGCACGCTCGCCCGATGCCGCCTGAATACCTCATCCGCCAGCTGCGGGCAGGGCGGTCGAGGCCGCGCTGGGCAGGGTGTGCGGGTTTGCAGCCAGCGGCCACGGCGCTGCGGGCCCCTGGCGACGGTGGAGGCGCAGCCCTGGCGGCCTGAGCCGCGCCCCGTGGGGTCCCGGGAGCTGGTTTGGCCCGGGCCTCTGCTGCGCTGGGCCCGGAGCCCCGGGAGCACTGGGCAGGGCGAGGAGCCCACTGCTGCCGCCCCAGGCGCACGTGTCCCTGGCTCTTGGGGGTGCCCCCGAAGGCACTCCACCAGCAAAGCGTGTGGAAGATGCACTCTGCTGGGGCCTGGGGTACACAGCGCACACAGCACTCACACCTGCACTGCACACTCACACCCACCACAGCCGTGCACACAGGAACACCCCCCGCAGGCCCACACACAAGCACCTCCCCCCACACACACCACGTCCAACACGCACGCACACAAACACATGGGCACCCCAGGCGCACACCTCCCACGTGCGCAGACGCACACTGACGTCTCTGTACCCACAGGCACACGCACACACGCCTCCACACGTGCATCCCATCCACTCACACCCCCCCACATATGCACACCTGTGCACACACATGCCCACATATACACACCTATGCACACCCCATGCATATGCATACCTGCATACACACACACCCTTCACGTGCATGTACAAACTCACATATACACAGCACACACTCCCATATACATACCTGTGCACACACATCCACATATACACACACCTACACACCTGTGCACACACCCTTCCCTACATATCCTGTGCACACACATGTCCACATGTCCACACACCCACACATACACACCCGCGTGCACACGCCTGCACACTCACATGTGAACCTATGCACACCCTTGCATATGCACACCTGCGCACACACACCCTGCCTATGTATCCTGTGCACACATGCCCACATATACACACTGTGCATGCTCCCATATACATACCTGTGCACACACCCACATATACACCCCCCACACATACACACCTGTGTGCACACACAGCTGTGCCCCCCCCCCTCAAGCAGGCTCCTCAGGGCCCACGCTCGCCGTGGCTGGACGGTGAAGCTGTGTCCCCAGCGGGAAGCCTCCCGGCTGTCTCCAGGCCCCGTGTTGGTTCACAAGCTTCTCGCTCGGCGCGTCTGGGCCTCAGAGCCCGGAGTGGGGTTTGTTGCCACGCTCCACGTCTGCACGAGATGCGGGTCGGTGTGAGCAGACCCAGTCGGCGGCAGACTGGGTCTCGCGCTCGGGCTGTCCCACGCGGGCGGTGTGGCGTTGTCTGCTTCCTGCCAGGGCTTGGAGTTTTGTCTCCCGCTATATTTGGGTCCCCTGAGAACCTCCGTGGGCGTGAGGTGGGGGCCCACGAGATGCTGGCCCATCAGCCCCACCTGCTGGCAGTGCCGGGGCAGCCCCACGGGGCGCTCGGGGTGCCTCGGCCTGTGCGCGTGGGCAGGGGCTGGCCGCGCTCGGGCCTGGCCGTCCCGGACTCAGAGTCTGGCCCGCAGCCCGTGCTGCCGCTTCTGGGTCCTGGATTGTTCTGGAACCTTCGCTTTCCTTGCACAATGTAGAACCAGCTTTGCAATTTACAAAAAAGTGTTATTTTGCCTGGGATCAATTTGAGCAAACTGACATCTCCAGTGTGGAGTTTGCAGCCCACGAACACGACGGTGCGTTTGTCTGCGTCTTCTCTCATCTGCTTCAACCGAGCCGAGCTGGGCGGTCCCACCCACTGCAGGGTTACTTTTATTCTCGGCTCCTCGGTGCTCTCAACGGCAGTAACCTTTTAATTTTCCGAGTGTGTGTTGCTACCACAGAGAGTTAATTTTTGACCTTGAATCTGGCAGTCTCGTTCGCAGTCTTTTCTACACGCGCAATCATAAGACCTGCAAATCATTTTATTTCTTCTTTGAAATATCTGTGCGGCTTATTCCCGCCTCTTGCCTTATTATCTGGCTGATCCCCTGCAGGGCTGGGTGGACAGGACGGGACGGGACTGCACAGCTCGTAGCGGCTCCTCCTGGACCCGGGCTTGAGCGGCACGCAGCCTGCACAAGTGCCCGGCCGGCATGACAGGGTGGCCGCTGTGCTGGGGCGGCTGGCGTGATGGCCTGGCCGCTGTGCTGGGGTGGCCAGCATGATGGCCTGGCTAGCATAACGGGGTGGCTGGTGTGCTGGGGTGGCCGCTGTGCTGGGGCGGCCGGCGTGATGGCCTGGCTGGCATACTGGGGCGGCTGGTGTGCTGGCCTGGCCAGTGTGCTGGCCTGCTCACCGCAACGTGCTCCCTTGGAGGCGCCTGCGCCCGCCGCTGCCCCATGCGGCTCCTCTGTGACGAGGCTGGTTAAGGTTCCTCTCTCAGCGGCCCTCGGCTCCGTGCCACAGTCACCGAGCGGACGTCACGCGGGCCTAGGCCTCCCGTGCCTTTGTCCGCGGGAGGATCTGCGTCTGGTCCCTCGTCGTCGCCGTGCGCGTCACCAACAGCCGAACGGCACCCGGCCGCGGTGGGGCGGACGCGCCCGTGGGCGGCGGGCTGGCGCGAGTGTGCTGGCCGTCACGCGCAGCCCCGTTCTGGGGGCGCTGGCCCCGCGTGCCGCCTGCGCCTTTGTGTCGCAGGCTCCGGGTGCGGCTTGTTTTTTAAAGACTGATTCACGCACACAAGAGCCGGGTGCGGCCAGAGGTGCGGGGTGAGGGAACTCCCCGAGGCAGAGCGGGGAGCAGAGCAGGCGGAGCCCCTGAAACATGCTGCTGAGGGGGCAGCGGGGAGACGGGAGCCGTCTGCTGCGCCCGGGGGTCCCTCCCTGGCCGGGCTCGGCCTGCGCGCGGCGGCTGCAGACGCCCCATCGGGCTGAGACTGAGCCCCGCGCCGGGAGGCCTGTGCTCCTCCGAGCCCGTGGGGCCGCGCCCTCCGGCCTGGAAGGGACTCCGTGGCCGGCGCCTGTCTGCTGGCTGATGGGCTCATGAAGAACGCCGGGGGGTGTTTCTCTGGGGACGACGCGAAGCCGACTCAGTCCCCGGAGTGGCGGACTCCCGAGGTCTCTGCGCATCGACGGGCCGTTGGGTGCTTTCACTCCGGGGATCTTGCTTCACCCCGGCCCCCGCCAGCGTCCCCCACGGCCTCTCAGGCTTGCTGGTTTCCCCAATCGACCCGTTTCTCGGGCCCCTCTGATCTTCTCTGCGTTAGTCGTTATGTGACCCCTTGCCCAGCCTGCCGTTCCTTTCGGAGGCACCTTCGGCTCTCACGCGTTCAGCTTCTCTGAGGCAGCCACTTAACACTGCTGTTTTCCCCGCACACCCGCCGCGCGTTCCTCCTCCTGTCGGACGTGAGTGTTCTCGCCGCCTCCCGACGGCAGAGACGCCCGTCTGTCTGGCCGCCGCCGCGACGGGAGCCACCGAGCTGCCACGTCCCCGCGTGGGCCCCGCCTGTGCCCCCCGCGTGCCGCCGCTGCTCTGGTCCAGGGCGCAGCCCCGCGCTCCCAGAGCCAGGCCGCGGACGCGCTTCCCCCGGGACGCCACCGAGTCCACGGACGTCCCCTGGCCGTGCAGAACCGGCGCTGTCTCGGTGCTGGCGCACGGCCCCGGCAGGCTGCTCTGCCGTCCTGGCCAGCTGGCCACGGCGTGCCCAGGGTGCCGTGGTGCAGGGCCAGCGCAGACTCAGGCCGCCCGCCCGCTGCCCGCCAGCGGTGGACGCCGTGTCCTGCTCGCCTGCGGGTGGCGGCCCCTCCCGGAGGCGTGGGCGTGCGCAGTGGGCGCACCTGGGCCGAGACGCGGGGCGTGCGGGCGGCGTCACGAGGACGCCAGCGGAGAGAGCGCAGAAAGAGAGGAGAAGAGAGGGAAGGCGCGGCGCAGGGACAGCATGAGCAGCAGCAGCCCGGAGGGGAGATGCGCGGGGCCCCGGCCCCCGCCTGCCGTGCACCTGGCCGCCTCTGATGTAAAGAGCAGTAAAAGCCGAGAAGCCGCCGAGGGCTCCAGGCCTGCCCTTGCCCGGCTGCCGGGTCACGGAGCACCTGCCTGCGCCCTGCAGGCTCTGCATTCGGCAGCTGCCGCCCTGTCCGTCCCCACGCCAGCCCGTCGTCATGCTGTGGGCTTCTTGCTGTTCGGGACGGGCAGTGGGGAGGGTCCAGGCAGCCCTTTCTCGGGCCCCCGTGGACGAGCAGAGCCCAGTGTCCTCTGGGCCCGAGCCGGCGGCGGAGGCCCGTGCAGGCAGTGACTTCCTGCTTCCTCTCTGTGCGGCTGGCGCCCCGCCCCGTGCCGTGCCTGGGCTCCCTCTGCTCAGCCAGGCCCAGTGGCTCGGAGAGGCCTCCAGCGTGGGCAGGGCTCAGGGCGGGCACCGGCCCCACTGCTGCCTCGGCGCCACGAGCCGCTGGACCCCTTGCGCCGCTGCTCCCCTGCAGGGGTGGACGGAGGTGGCCAGGGGCCCAGCAGGGCCCGACTCGGGGCCCAGACGGGGCAGACGCGCTGAAAGCCTTGTCTTGAATCCAGGTTTTCAGAAGAGGAAACTGAGGAGGAAAGCGCTTCTTGCACTCCCCCCGTTCTGGAAGCTTCTGCGAATCTGAGGCCCCTGCCTGTGCGCCCCATCCAGGCGCCTCTGAACCGGCACAGAGCAGCCCCAGCAAGGGCTGCGCCCAGGGCCTCCTGCGGGGGGGCTCTGCTCGTCCCCCCAGCCAGGCCGCGGCCCTGCTGCCCTCCCCCGTCCAGGAGAAGATGGAGGCCGAGCCCAGCCCTGGGCGGTGCGGGCAGCCGGGGCCCGCCGCCCGTGTCCGGCCACTCCCGCCTGCGCTGCGCCCCTCGCCCTCCTGGCCCCGGGGCCGGGTCCTGCCCTCGGCCTCCTGGTCTCCCTGAGCCCTGCCAGGACCCTGGAACTCGCCTGTCTCCTGCGGGGCTCCCCGAGCCCGCAGGCCAGAGAACGCCCGGAGGAGGGAGGGGACCCCTCGCCTGGCCTGCGGGGGCAGGAGCTCGGCCCGGCAGATGGCCACTCGGAGCCCGTGGCCGCCCAGGTGCCGCTGCTCGGCCGCCTCCCAGGGCAGCGGGCCAGGGCAGCTGTGGCCGGGGGCAGCGGTGTCTGGGGCCGGGGCTGGCTCGGCCAGGGCGGGCGCTGCGTGTGGACGGCGGGCGCTGCAGGCCACGGCCAGGCCCGGTGTCCCTGGGAGCGAGCAGCAGGCGGGGGAGGCGCGGGCACCGCGGCTGTCGCGTCTGCAGGCTGCATTTCTTCCGAGGGAGAGCTCTGGAGCACGTGGGGAGGCGCGGGCATCTGTCGGTCTGGGTGGTGGGCACATGGCACGCTCCTTGCTGGCTCTCGTGCGGCCTTTCATGGTCAAGCGCCTTTCAGAGGCGCGCAGGGAGAGCGGGTGGGCACTGGGCTGGGCAGCGGTGGCCCCTGCGTCTTTGAACAGCGGGGTGGGGGGGCGGCGTGAGGAGCTTGACGAGGCCCCTCAGCCCCAGTGTCTGGTTGGGGGGTGCTGAGGACGCGTGGAGGAGGGGCGCGGCGGCCGCGTGGGTCAGTCCCGGCGGGGCCGCACCCTGAGCCTCAGCACCCTTGCCTGCACCGGGGCACCCTGGGGGGCTGGGAGGGCGGAGGGGCTGTGGCAGCGCAGGCCCCACTCAGCGGCTCCTGGCTGGTGCCCTCCGTGTGGATGGACATGGGCAGCTCCTCCGACGGCCCCTGCCTGGCCAGCAAGGAGAGATGGCCCCGGGCTCGGGGGGCAGAGCGGTCCCAGGGAGCCCGGCCCGGCGGGCGGGACCGGTGTGGTCAGCGCCTGCGGCCGCCGGCCAACCCCCAGCCCTCCCTGAGGAGGCGCCGCACAGCAGAGCCCCTGGCCCCTGCAGCAGGGTGCCTCTGGGGTTGCGGACGCGCCCTGGGCTTGGGGGGATGTGGTCAGTGGGCGGTGACCGACTCTGGACACACTCAGTGGCTCAGCCAGGAAGAGCCCTGTGGGTTGGAAGTAGCTGTGAATGTGCACGCGTATGCGTGTGTGCATGCGCATGTGCCTGTGTGTTCATGTGCCCGCACGTGCCCCTGTGTGCATGTGCCCGCACCTGCATGTGTGCAGTGTGTGAGTGTGCACACCTGTGTGCATGTGCCCATGTGCCCCTGTGCGCATGTGCCTGCACGTGCCCACACATGCGTGTGTGCAGTGTGTGGGTGTACACACGTGTGTGCATGTGCTGTGTGCCCGCGTGTGCCCCTGTACACATTTGCCTGCACGTGCCTGCATCTGCGCGTGCCTGTGTGCACACTTGTGTGCATGTGCCTGCGTGCCCATGTGTGCCCCTGTACGCATGTGCCTGCACGTGCCCGCACCTGCTGTGTGCAGTGTGTGGGTGTGCACACGTGCCGGGGGCTGTCGGCTGGTCCAGGCTTCCCGTGGGTCTGTGTTTGGGCCCTGTCCGCCCGGCCCCAGTCCCTCCTCCCGCCCCTGGCTCCCCCTGCCCTGCTCAGCCCCGCAGCCGCTGGCTCTCCTTCCTGTCCTTGGTCCAACAGCACTGAGCCCCTGCCCTCTTGCCCCCTGGGCAGCGGCTGCAGCCTCACCCAGTGTCAGTGGACGCTTGGGCCACGGGAGCCAGCGTGGTTCTCGGCCGAGGCCGCTTCCCGCCTGCTGCCCCTTCGCAAGCTGAGCTGGGCCACAGAACCCGGCTGGGTGCCGCCGCCTCCAGGCAGCCTCCTGGGTGTCCTCCCTCTGCCTGCCCGGGAGCTCTCCTGTCTCGCAGCTGTCTGGGTTCCAGGGGTGTCACCCCCTGCAGAGGCCGCTGCTCTGTCCCCACTGATGGCGGTTCCGGCGGCCCCAGGGCCCACTCTGGGCGCCTGCCCCTGGCCTGGGGCTCTGAATAAAGCTCGCACAGTGTGGTGCCAGCCGCGCACGCGCGTGAGCCTGTTCTGAGCACTGTCGTGCCCCTGAGGAGACTGGAGGACACTGCCTGCCCCGCCCACTGGCTCGAGAGCAGCACGAACGGCCAGCGGCCCCGCCCACCAGCACCTGTCTCTGGGAGGCCGAGGGCGGGCGGGAGGCCCTGCTGTGCAGCTGAGCACCGAGGCCGAGTCCTCGAGTCCCAGCGCCTCCCGCCCCCCGCGGCACGTCAGGGAAAGTGAAGGAGGCTTCGCGTTTGGGGTGCTCTGGCTCCCTATTCTGTTTCTGCGCCTCTGAAACCCAGTGAATTGCCAGATGCCGTTTCCATGGCAACCTTCTCTCCTCCCGGCAGTGGTGATGCTGGAAAGAGAGTTTTCAGCTTAATCTTCCTGGAGGTCCCCGAGCACCAGACACTGTTGGGGGGCAGGCAGAGCCCCCCGCCTGTGCCAGGCACCAGACACTGTTGGGGGGCACGCAGAGCCCCCTCCCCGCCTGCGCCACCCCCGGCCTGTGAGCCTCCTGGGTGTGCTTCCTCCTGGAGTGAGCCCCCAGCCCCAGCTGAGGTGAGCTGGAGGCTCCAGCCTGGCCCCAGGGTGGGTCCAGGGCTGGGGGGCGCGGGCCTGAGGGCAGGCTAGGCCAGACTCAGCCCCCGGCCCCCACGGCCACGCGGCTGCCCCTGCCTCTCATCGTGGCCCTGCTCCCCGAAAGCTGGCGCTCCGGGCGCATCCTGCAGGCTCCTGAGGCCAGAGCAGGGAGCGCGGCCGGGCAGTGGCCCCTGCGCGCCACGGAGCTCCCTGGCCGGTGGACACGCGGTGGCCTCTGCAGCTCCTGCAGCCGGCGCTCGGGGCCTGTGGCTGGGTGCCGCGCGGACCCTCAGCCACGGCGGCGGTGCCCTGCTGCGGCCCAGCCTGGAGTCATGTCCCGCGTGGCGTTCCTGCAGGGGGGTGGTGCCTGGACACGCTGTCCACTGCAGGGGGCGGAGGGCCTGGAGAGGGTCCGCGGCCCAGGCCCTGCCGTGGTCTGGGGAGGGGCAGCCTGCTCTCCTCCCTCCATCCGCGCTGCTACCCCGGTAGGGCCCGTGAGCCGTGGGCAAGACGGCCCTGCGGGGCGGCCGCGGGTGGTGGGGAGAGGGCGCGGGCGCTGGCTGGCTCGCGGCAGCTCCGTGGGGTGGCTGCGGGGAGGGCGGTGGTGTGAGGCCCGGCAGGCCCGGCACCCACACCTTGCAGTGACCGCTGCGGGCCAGGGCGCCCAAGGAGCGAGTGCGGGAAGCGAGGAGGCGTGAACCAGAGGCTGCGGGAGGGCAGGCGGAGCCGGCGCGGGGTCGCGGGCAGCGGGCAGCCGCGGTGACCCCGGAGGAGGGTGGCCAGGCCCTCCGAGGCCCAGGCCCAGCCATCCTGACTGGTCACTCCTCTCCTGAAGGCGAGGGGCCGGGTGGGTGGCAGCGGGGCGCAGGTGTGGGCGCCTGGGCCCCGCTGTCTGGACACGGCTGTCCACACAGAGGCCAGCTCCGCCTCAGGCCCAGCTTCTGCGGACGCGCCGGCCAGCCTGCCCCAGCTCTGGTGGGGCCCGGGCCCTGCCCCTGCCCACCCCGCTCCAGCGTCCGGCTTTGCCCACGGCCGTCCACTCCCTGGAGGCGGCGGCTCCGTTCGAGGCCGGTGACGGGAACACGCGGCCGGCCCGGGGCCTGGGGGTGGCTGTTCCTGCAGCCTGTGAGCGCCTGGCAGCCCCGTGGGGGCCGACGCCTGCTTTCTGTCCACCCAGAAGGCGCTCTTGCTGCCCAGGCCGGCGTCTGCCGTGTCTGGGGACAAGTAGACATGACCCCCCTGGGCGGAGGGGTCTCTGCCAGGCTCTTTCTGCCCTGCCGGGATGCTGCTGGACGCCCCGGCCCCGTGAGGAGCCTCTGAATGCTGTGTGGGGGGAGGGGCGTGGGCTGGGGGTGTGTCCACGTCCGGCCGCAGGGCCCAGCCGGGCAGCACCGTGCAGGGGTCGGACCAGCTGACGGGAGAGCAAGTGGTGCCGGGCGGCCGGGCCTCCCCAGGGGGCCGAGGCCACTCGGGGTCTGTGTGTCCCTCTGCTCGTGTGGTCGAGACGGCCGGTCAGCTTCAGCTGACCCCGGGGCTGGCACGGGCACCCCGGGAAATCTCCAGGACCCCGTGGGGCCCCGGGACCTGACCGTGGCCGCCATCTCGCCGGGGGTGTGGCCCCGGGAGTGGCCCGCAGCTGGCCGCGGCCAGGTCCCGGGGCAGGACGGTGACCGAGGCCGGGGCGTGCGGCCTGCAGTTTGCCCGGGCTCGCCCTGGAGCGTGGGGATGGGGCGAGGGTGTGGGGAGCTAACTCGATCATTGGAACAAGCAGTGCTTCTCGGGGGCCGGTCCCGCTGCTGCCAGCCGGGAAGTGGCCCCAGGAGACGCGTTTGGCCCCCAACAAGGCGGGGCAGGTGGGCCGGGCCCTCAGGCCGCAGCCCCCGTTCGCGCCGACAGACTCACAGCGGCGTCTGGAGCAAGGGGAGCCCGTGCCCGTGCAGATGGGTGCTGGGGGTGCGGGGAGCCCCCGGCTGGGGCGGTCGAAGGTGTCGCTGGGTCGCAGCCACGGACAAGAGCCTCGGGGCCCCGGCCGCCCGCCGCCCCCATCAGGCCCACTTGTCCTGCGCTGGGCCGCAGCGGGGGTGGGGCCGTGTCCTGCGCACCGGGGTCACGGGGCGCTCGGGGCTCCTGAGCGCGCGTGATGGACCCTCACCGCGGCCCTGGCTGCTCCTGTGGTCACAGGCGCCGACTGGCCTCGTCCAGGGCGCGGGCGCCCGCCCAGGAGCCTCGCCCGACCTGCCCGCCGGCCGAGTCCTCAGCCGGCACCGAGCACCCTGGGGCGCAGGGCCACCGGAATCGCTGCCCGCGGCAGCCACCTGCGGAGCTCCGGAGCTCTGGCCGCGTGCAGAGCCCGCGGGCCGAGGGGCGCAGGCCGCAGAGCGCAGCAGGAGGCGGGACCAGCCGGCAGGCTCGGGCGGCGGCCAGAGGGCGGTGGCTGGGAGATGCCCCAGCGGGACGAGGGCAGACCTGAGCCTCCCGGGGTGTGGGCTTGGGGTGCCGCGGCCTCTCGAGCACAGCGGGCCGGGCCGGGGGCCCTCCGCACCGCGCCTCCTGGGGCTCACGGTCCCGTTGCTGCCAAGCGTGCACCGTCTGCGTCCGTCTCCCAGAGAAACTCGGGCGCAGAGCCCGGCCCCAGAGGACCTACCTGCGGGCGTCGCTCGGCTCTGCGCGGGCAACGCCCTTCCCGCGGCCGGGCGGGTCCATGGAGCGCTCACTCCAGCCACCGACTGGCCGGGAGCCCTGTGGGCGGGGAGGCAGCGGCGGCCACAGCGGCTGGGCCAGGACCGGACGAGCTTCCCCCTCCTCACCGTCCCGCCCCCGCAGAGCAGCGGCCTGGCCCCTCCTGGGCAGCACCCCTCGGGGGCTGGGTGGGCCTGCACCAGGGAGAGACCGAGGCAGGAGGGGCAGCAGCGCCGAGGGAGACGAGGTCCCCTGCTGAGGCTCACCCCGCGGAGCCGCGAGGCCCGGCGGCGTCCTCCGGCATCCGTCGCGCGAGCTGGCCGGGGCAGGCGGCCGGCGGCAGGGCCCTGGGTGCCAAGCTGTCCTCTCCAAGGCTCTCTGGCATCTCCTGCCTCCACGCTGCCAGGGCCTCGCTGGCCCATCGGGGTGTCGCCGGAGACCTGCCCGCCTCAGCGTGCTCCTGAGAACTGGCCACTGGCCTTGCAGGCGCCCGGGAAGCCTGGGCTTCATGGGCTGGGCATTGTGTCCCCCCAGGTGCCCGCTGCTGTGGGCGTGGGTCGCCCGTGGGCAGCTGTCTGAGCTCTGCCCTCTGCCGGTGGGACGGACCGCGGAGACCAGCACCCGGCCAGCAGCACCCCAGCCCGTGCAGCGGCCAGCACGGCGGCCGAGATGGTGTCGGGCTGGGGTCCCCTGGGGAGGTGTTATTTGAGCAGCGAGTGAATGTCAAGGAGACACTTAAAGGTGGGGGTGCGGGGTGTGCAAGGCTCGGAGGGCGGTGGGCCTTGGCTGCCGAGGCCCAGGGAAGACGGGAGGCCAGCATGGCCAGGGCCAGGGCAGCAGAGTGGCGGGGGAGGGAACGGATCGGTGGTTTTGGCGGTGTCAGGAGGTCCGGGGCTGGGCTGGGGTGCGGGGAGGGGCAGAGCGGAACGAGGGGTCCACTGCTGGGTGGAGGGGCCGTCTGCTGAGCTGGGGCAGGAAGGGGGCGCCAGCGGCCCACTCAGCCACGCGGCGTCTGGGGTGCCTGTTGCCAGCAGGTGGCCATTCCCAGCTGGGCCGGGACTGTGGAGCACCTGGGGCCGCAGGCACCGCACGCCCCGGCATGAGCACCACCCAGGCGCAGAGCGTGCGGATGGAGAAGATGGGACAGCCGAGGGCAGAGGGACAAAGGCCAGTGGCCAGTGGGAGCGAGGAGGCAGAGAGCGAGGTCAGAGGTCGAGGAGCCGGGCAGGGGCCCTGGGAGGCGGCCGGGGTGGGCTTCGCTGCCGCCACTGGCCGGGCTCCCGTGTCGAGCGCGGCCCCGTGGCGTGCCCTGCGGCCAGACGCCTGGTTCGGGGGAGGACACTGGGCACGGTGAGGGGCCTCGGCTCGGGGACGGGCTGTGGCGGGCCAGGGTCCAGGGCCCGGCGCGTCCGGCTTGGTGTCTGCATTGGCCCCGCCCGCGTGGGCAGCGGTGGAGGGGGGGGCCCGCATGCTCGTGGCCCTGTGTGCTCGGCAGCGACAGTCGCCCGGCACCCTCCGTGGGGCGGCCACGGGTCCACGGGTCCGACAGCGCGGTCGGCCGGCTGACACCGGGCGCCGCCGGCTTCCCTGCGAGAACAGGGCCAGGGCTGCAGGGGCGGGGCCGCGGGAGGGGCTTTGCCGCGCTGGACGGGCCGCGCAGGCTGAGGTTCCCGAGCGCCCGTGGGGCTCCAGGCAGCTGGGTGCGGGCCGCTGCGTCCGTCCCCTCGGACCTCCTGCGTCCCCTCGGCCTGGGGGCCTCAGGCCCTGGCCGGGCTGCAAGCAGAGCAGCTCGCAGGGAGGTTCGGTGACCGCAGCTGACCAGTCTGCGCATGCCCAGCCGCTTGCTCCCAGCAGGATCGAGGCAGCCTGGCCGCCGGTCCACGTCCAGGCGCAGCCGCGGGGCTGGGGGGCCGGGGCTGCTCCACGGGGCCCAGACAGGGGCTGGGTGAGGCCCCTCAGTGGGGGGCGGGGCGGGGAGGGGGGAGGGGGTGGAGAGGCGCACAGGGGGCACAGGCGTCTTTAGGAGGAAAGGGCTCCGCTCAGGTTTTGGGGTCACGCCTCTGGCCTGGGAGTCCTGGGCGCACGGGGGTGGGGGGGATCACTCCCGCACTCCCAGGAGCTGCTCTTCAGGGACCCCTCTTTCCTGCTCCCCCATGGGCTCTTTCTCTGCCTGCTCCCCCGCCTCCCTTCTCCCCTTCCCCTCCCTCCCCTCCTTCCCCTCCTCCCCAGCGACCCCCACCCCCCAGACTCCAGCTTCCTGCCCGCCCCTGGCCTCTCGGGTCTGGCCTCGCTGGCCACAGCCCAGGCCTCAGCCCTCTGGGGCAGTGGGTGGCTCTGCCAGGGCCAGGGGCTGCTGTGGGTCGCTGGTCCATGCCGGCCTCACCGCTCCGCTGTGGAGGGAGGGGAGAGAGTGAGCATGGAAGGAAGGGGGCCAAGGGGATCCAGCCCCCCTCTCCCTAGAGCAGTCCCCAGTAATGAGCTCCCTGCACCCCCATCTGGAACAGCCTCACCCTTGCCCTTGGTGCTGCAGAGTGGGCCCTGGGAGAAGCCAGGCCCCGCCTTCCACTCAGGCCCCGCCCCATTCACCTGGGCCCCGCCCCATCCAGCGGCCCCGCCCACCCTCCTGGGCCCCGCCCCGCCCGCCGGCCCCGCCCCCGTCCGCCTGGGCATCGCTCCTCCCGGCCCCTGCCACCTGTTGCTGTCTGCGGCAGCGCCTGCCCTGCAGCGTCCTCTCCCCAGATGGCCGCGTGTTCTCCATGGAAGCGAACTGTTTCCAAACACATGTCCCAGCCCGCGGCTGCTTGTGATCTCACCCGGCCTGTTTATCTGCTTATTTATCAGCCCGGCAGGGACCTGGAACAGACGCTGCGTCCCCCACAGACCCAGCAAAGCCCAGTGGGCCCCCTCTGGGGTCCCTGGTGTAGGTCACCGGGTGGGCTCGCTGGACCCTGCGCCCCAGGCTGACCCTGACCAGAAGCCTGAGGAGCTGCGGCTGGAGATGCAGGGCACGAGGCCCAGCAAGGCAGACCCCAACTCGTGGCTGCCCTCGTCTGCAGCCCTGAGCAGCCCGGGGTCTCGGGGGGCTCCCCTTCTTTGGGCCGGCCAGGGGCTGCACCTTGTGAGGCCAGACGCCCTGTGGGGTGGCGGAGCCTGGACACGGTCACGTTTTCCACGGGTGGCGGGAGTGCAGACTCAGCTGCCAGCAGGGCGGCACCCCAGCCCGGGGGCCCAGCCCGCCAGAGACCCGGGCCGCAGGGAGGAGCGGGCACCAGGCAGTGCAGCCGCCTCCCGCCAGCTCCGTGCGGTGGGCAGCCCCGTTCCACGTCCACGCACCCCTGGGACAGTGCTCCGCCCGGTGGCGCCCAGGCCTCAGGCCCGGGCAGGGCTCGGTGTCCACGGCCGATGCTGAGCGCCGGAGGGCCCATACGGAGGCGGCGGCAGCTGTGAGCCTTCCCTGGCCAGGGCAGGGGCAGGGCTGGCGTCAGCACCGGGCAGGGAGGAACCCGCCAACCGGCAGGGGTCCTTGCGGGGACCGGGGCCATGGGTGTCTGGTGTGTCTGCGCGCGGGGGGCACCGCCCGCCCTCGCCTGCGTGCCCTCAGGGGGCCGTGCCCGGGGTCTTCTCTCCCTTTGGCTCCTGCGCCTGCTTCGTTGGGAGCCCAGCCTGGGAAGAGTCACCATAGCCCCTCCCTCCGGCTTCCGCGCCCCTGCACCTGCAGCTACACCACACCCCCTCCTGCACGCCCGCTCCGTGTTCCTCACCTGTCCTGTGGGCGGCGCCCCCACCCGTTTTGGGGCTGCCTGCGCGTGAGTGCGAGCTCCGCCCCTCCCACCTGGCCCGAGTCCAGCCGGGGCTGCTGGCCCAGGGCTGCCCGAGGCCTGGGGCCGTTGAACTGTTCTCCTGTCTGCTTGCACCGGCTCCAGCGCCTGCTGGGAGTTTTTCAGGTTGCTCTTTCGTAAACCTCTTTGTCTCTGACCACAAAATGCTGCAGATCGTTCGGGCTAAAAGTGTTCAAAGCAAAGTGGAATTAAAAAATCGTTAATCGACACCCAGTGCAGAAACAGGTTGCTTTCTGGTTTTCCTGAACAAGGACCCGGTGGGGTGGGGATGGGGCCCAGAGTCGCCCGAGGAGCTCGGTGGGGGCCTCCTCCCAGCTGGCCCTGCAGAGCCTGCTGGCCGGGCTGCGGGGCGTGGCTGTCAGGGACGCGAGGACCTGGGCCGGGAGCGAGGGTGCGGTTCCTGCCAACCTGACTCACGGTCAGCGCACGGCTGGACTTGGGGGCCGGAGAGGGCCCATGGGCGAGTGAGCCGGGGGCCGGGACCCGTCGGGACTGTGGCTGGCGTGTCGGGCGAGGGGAGGGCCAGCAGGCGGGGACCCAGCCCGACGCAGCCCTGGGTCCCTCTGGCTGTGCCGAAGGGTCGGCCGCACCCGCAACCGGTCAATCCCCGCGTCTGCCAGGAGCGGACCGAGCTCCAGCCGGTGGACGGCGCAGCCGGCTGCGCCAGGGAGGCAAACGGCATATTTCCCTTGTGTTGCACAAGTAAATAAACCCACTTGTATTTCGAAATATTGATCCGAGAGAGGCTGGGGTCTCCTCTGCCGCCCGCCCGGGAGCCACTCCCCACCCCCGCAAGTGGCTTGTCCCCTGCTGCCGCGGCTGCTGGCTGCCAGCAGGGCTCGCCCCACCCTGGGCCGAGGGAGGGGACGTCAGGCAGGTGTGCGGGTCTGTCTGTGGGTCCATGGGGCGTCGGAGCTGTGGCCGTCGCCTCCGCCGTCCGCTGCAGGGAACCCGGGCGTGGCCGGTTGCGCTGCGGGGACTCCGTGGAGTGTCCAGGCTGGAGGACAGAGCGGGTACCCCCAAGACGTCTGTGTTGCTGTCCCCCAAACCCGACGCTGTCAGCCCCCCGCAGGAGGTTTGCGGGGGTGAGGGCACCGGGCATCAGAGGGGAGCGCCCTGGCCCGCGAGAGGGCCGGCCGGGTCCTAGTGTCCTGTCCTCTCTGGCCTCACCCCCAGCGTGAGCACGCGCACGCGCGCTCTGGGCCGGCCGTGGGTGCCCCGCCCACACCTCCAGCCCAGCCCCCGCAGCCCAGGGCCACGTGCCTGACCCACCCCTCATCCCCCAGCAGAGCCCGAGAGACGCCCCCTTCTGGCGCCGCCGTCATGGGGGGAGCTTCAAGGGAAGGGCAGAAAGAGGGTGCCTGGAAGCTCCACCCCTCTCCGGGTTCAACGCGCCGGAGGCGGGTGGGGCCGAGGCGAGGCCTGTCCTTACCCCGCCCAGGGCGCCCGCCTCTAGCGCCACGCATCTCCAGGCTGGCGGCAGGTTTGCTGAGCCTGGCCCGGGCGTGGGGGCAGCAGGTCCTCCTTCCCGCAGCCGCCCCGCCGCGCCCCGCGCAGCCCCAGTGCACGGCTGGGCCGCGCTCCCCGCCGCTCCGTGGCCGCGCGGGTTGTGGGCGTCCCCCTGCGGGGCCGAGCCAGTGGGCAGGGGCGGGGCCGGGCCTCCGGAGGGCCCTGGGTGTGGCGGGGCGGGGCGGGGCGGGGGCTCGGTGCGCTGGGCCTCCGCCCCTGCCCGGTCTGCGGCCCCCAGCGCCCCGCCTTGGCGCAGCAGGTGGGGCCGGCTGAGCGGAGCAGCGGAGCGGAGCCCGCCGTCCCCGCAAACACGAAAACGTGCTCGGGCCCGGGGGACCGGATTCCGCATGCAGCGGGGCTCGAGGCCCATTACGGCCGAGCTTATGCAGGAATAATGAGGGAGACGCTGTGACCGGGAGTCTGCGGCTAATAAAGGGAAATTTATTCCAGAGGTGCCGCGCGCCAGCAGTCTGAAAACACAGCGCGGGCAGCCGCCCACCTGGCAGGCCGGCCCTAGCCGACGACCCCGGCGGTCCGACGCAGGAGGGCTCTGGGGCTCAGCCGGCAGCTCCGGGACAAGTCGGGGCTGGCGTGGGGGGCCAAGGGCAGCCGAGGTCACGCCTCCCCTTGTGGGGCTTCCTGGGAGGGGCTGGCTGCCCACCGGCTGGGCCTGGGGCCTCGAGGTGCGGAGTGGACCCCCGCTGCGGCAGGGCTGAGACCGCGGGACCCGCCGGTCACGAGCAGGCCACGCCCGGGCCCGCTCTGGCCCCCTTCTCCTGCTGGCCCCTGGAGCTGGGCGGGCAGCGGCACTGGGCAGGAGGGCAGCCGTCCTCCCCAAGCCCCTCTCTCGGTGCTCCCAGGAGGCAGGGGCCTGGAGCGCCGCCTGCGCCGGGCGCCAGTTGGGCACTGAGCACGCCGAGAGGCTGCCAGGAGGGGCTGCCCCCGGCCCCGAGGTCCTCCCTGGACCCGCGCTCTGGACAGGGCTGGAGCCCCTGGCGACGGCCTTGTGGGTTTTGAGGCTCCGAGGGAAGGGCTGAGCCCAGCAGGTGCGACAGAGAAGCCCCCCTGGCCCCGCTGTGCTTGCTGGGCTCTCCGGGAGACACCCGCTGGGCACTGGGACAGGGGCTGGGTCAGACGGGTCAGGGCAGAGGTTACGGAGCACCGACCTGCCCGTCCGGGGGGGTCACGAGCCGGGAGGGCATGGCCCTGGCTGCTGCTGCCCAGGAGAAAGCCGCTGCCACCTGCAGGGCCCGGGCTCGAGGTGGGGCCCCCCCGCCGAGCTCGCCTGCTGACTGTGCCCCCCGTCGCAGGGACGGGTCTCCGCTGCACGTCCAGCCCGCCGCTCCGCCCCAGAGCCCCCAGTGCCCCATGGCCTTAGGTGCTGGACCGGGTCCGTGAACGGACAGATGTGAGTGACAGCGGGTGCCTCTCCTGGCGGGGGCTGCGGCCAGCAGCAGGCCGGGGTGGCGTCCACCCCCGAGCTACCCTCTAGGCAGATGCATGCCCAGGCTGGGGGGACCTTCCCTGTCTGCCCCACGGGGTCAGTACCTCAAGTGGCTTCATGAGAAGGGGCCGGTGTGGGGAGGCCCTGGGAGCCGTGACCCTGACCAGGGCGGGGCCGTCCTGCCTCTGGGCAGTGGGCTGCAGGCGTGTCTTCTGAGTAGGGCGTGCATGTGTGTGCACGAGTGTGCGAGGCGTGCAGTGAGCGTGCAAGGCTGCGGTGAGCGTGCAAGGCTGCGGGGAGTGTGCAAGGCTGAGGTGAGCGTGCAAGGCGTGCAGTGAGCGTGCACGCACACGCTCCAGCCTGTGTCTAAAGCACGGCCTCAGCCACCTCCGGGAGCGGAGATGAATATTTACTACTGCAGCCTTTTTTTTCCCCCAAAAAATGTAATTTCGCTGTCTGGTTATTAAATCTATTTTTATTGCTACAAAAACACCTCCATCCATTACAACCAGGCGCCCGGTGCCGGGGGAGCGCAGCCCCGCCTGGAGGGGAGTGCGCCGGCCCCTCCTCTCCGTGGCCCTGGTGCCCCGCCTCCGCCTCCTCGGGGGACCGAGAAGTGCAGCCTCTCAGGCAGCGGGTGGCGGGGCGCTGGGCTGAGCCCCTCCCCTGGACGCCCACGGCCCGGCCTCTGGGTCCTGCTGCACGGCCCTTTGCGGGTCCTGGCGGCCTGGGGCCCCTCACGGGTGGCCAACGCCTGCCGGCTGCTGTTGACTCGGCCGCCTCCCCGCAGACCCCCCCCCCCCCGCCGCAGACCCCAGGAGCACAGGTGCAACGCCTGGGGGCCCTGCTCGGCCTGCGCAGGGACTGTCTCCCGTGGACAAGCACAGTGGCCGGGTGCTGGCCAGAGAGGGTCTGAGCCTGCCGAGGACACACCTGAGGGGTCAGCTGGGCCTGCAGGTGTGCACGGGCGGACAGCAGCACCACAGCGCTGCCGCGGGGGCCAGGGGCTCTGCAAATGCCTCTCTGGGGGGTCCCTGGAAGCCTCCCTTGCCACCCCCGCCCCCACACAGGGGATGGCCCACCCCACCCTGGCAGACCAGGCCAGACCCTGCGGCGGCCTGACACCGGGTGGGCCCGCGAGGCGGGGCTGCCGAGGCCAGCTCCATGTCAAGGCGGGGCCTCGCGGCTCCGGGCCGCCAGAGACACCAGCCGGAGCTGGTCCTTTGGGCTCCCTTCCATGCCCTCGAAGCAGATGCGGCTCTCCGGGCTGCCTGTGGTGCTCGGCTCCAGACTGGGTGGTGAAGCCGACGTTCTGAGGGGACAGTGTGAGACCTGGGCCCAGCCGCAAATGCTGGTCCTGGGGAGGGGCAGGGAGGCCGCCGCATCTGGGCTCCTCACTGGTGTCTCTGGCAGGACAGCGGCAGGAGCACGGGGCCCAGTTGGGTCCTATTACCCCAGGCCCAGCCTGACCCATTTCCAGCATAAGCCCCAAGCCAATCAGGCCCCAGGCCAACCCAGCCCAAGTCCAGCCCCAGCCCCAGCCCAGTCCAGCCCAGCCCAGCCCCAGCCCCAGCACAGTCCAAGCCCCAGCCCCAGCCCCAGCCCAGACCAGCCCTATCCGAGCCCCAGCCCAGCCCCAGCCCCAGCCCAGCCCCAGGCCAGCCCAGCCCAG
>JAGFMF010011629.1:0-127162 GCA_019455555.1 Galemys pyrenaicus
CAGTTCTACTGGGGCCTGCTGTATTTTTTCCCTTTTTCCTGTATCTTCCAGGAGCTTTCTGAGCCTATTGTCTCTCTGTCGCCATCTTTTTCCCCCTTCCCTCCAAAATTGGGTATTATGGCAAGTTTGTAATTATTTCTAACCTACTATATATTTTTAGAGATTTTTCATTAATAATATTGGGGAATATGAGCTTCCATAGGCAGTGCCATCACTGAAAGGACATCACAAAGAAAACTATTGAATGTGCATTGTTTTTCTTTTCTGCCATTTACCTTATTTTTCTGCACATGAAATCATTAAAATGTCATTTACATTTCCCAATTCAAATGCAAATTGTACGTTGGACATATGGTATGATAGCAAATTTGGCAGTCAGTACAGAAATGGAGTGTTATGCATTTCAGCTTAAGTACCTGAAATTGTGTGGAAGGTCAAATGATATTATATTAGGTTTTCTCAAGACAAGTAGATAATTTTGATTACTAAACTCTAACCAGGGATGCTTCTGGAAAAGGAGGATACATAAAAGGTTATGTAAATATCTTCTTCCCTCTTCATAAAATTGGAAAGTATTTCTTTCATATTTAAAATGCAAATAACAGTGCATTTTTAGCTGCCAATTTGATTTGGTACTCCTTTTAGAAGTTTAAAGGATATTTTATAAATTCTTGTTAGGAAAATATATTTCTAATATTAAATTGAAGGGTGGTTAGTTTCTGACAATTAACCAATGCCATGTTATTTTTTAAGCCAAATAATTAATGTAAATGGCCTAAACTCACCAAGCAAAAGGCAAATAGCTGGTTTTATCTGAAACAAAGTCAAATTAACATGAATTTACAATTTATTTCTTATCAAAATATTATAACAAAAATCTAATTTGTGGAATTTCTATGAATTCATTCTATCCCTGCTCTGTCTGCCACCACCATGTATAATGTTTTGGGAGAAATAATGTTTCACTATTAATGTAAATAACTATAAACTCTATAAATATAATTGTGAAGGAACCCCTGAGGAGCTTTATGAACTGATCATTCAAAATATATAAGCTACTTTAGCTTCTTTGATAACTAGGAAATCAAATATAATAGTAATCATAACAATGCTAATAATAGCAGTAATAAAAATAACAGTAAAATAATAATAGGATAAACTTACTATGAGGATCTGTGATCAGAATCCTCAGACAATGAAGTAATGCAAGCAGTGAGATAGGAATAGTATATTGTAAGACTAACAGGATTTGGTTTATAGTGAACTTAAGATGCATTGTCTGTCATATTACTATAAAATTGCCTTTATCCTTTCTAGTGTGCAGCTAAGAAAGTGTTCAAGTTGTTTCTCATTTTTTAAACTAAATATTTCATTTCAATGGCAATAAAAAAAGAAGTGTGAGGTACGAAAATCAAATGATACAAATATTTTGAAGAGTGGAACTTTTGCCTCTCGTGATAAAGAGACAAGAATTAGTGTTTAGATGCTTTCAAAGAACTGGACCCAAGAGAACATAATAGGTTGTCAGACAGAAATACTGGAGTAATTCATCTTGTAGGCAGAATGAATTAAACAAATCTTAATGACACTGTAAGCTCTCAATTCCAGCTCTATCCATGATTGGAGTAAGATGATCACTCCCCATTCTTTACCTAGTAGAGAGGTGAATGTTCTCAGGAAAATATGGCATCAAATACAAATATTTTGCACACAATTATAGTATTTGACTTTCAGTTTGTAGGCATGCCTAAGAGACAAAATTTTCAGTAAGTGACTTGATTAATCTTCAGGAAGACAAAAATAGAGATAAGATTAGAGAGAAAGAAACATAATACAGGAAATTCAGTATAAGACATATAAGAAGTTGGAGAATATGTTTTAGCATAGTAAATAAATGTACTAATTACTTAAAAGAAAACTTTCAGATTACACACACACCTAAATTATGCATATGTCTCATGAAAGAGACACATTTTAAGATAAGGACACATAAATGATGAAAGTAATGAGCAGAACTAATATAATATGAAACAAAAATTCAATGAAAGTTGAATTCAGCTGTTTGCATGTTAACCAAGTGTACTTTAAAGCAAGTGCCATTGCTATCTGTGACACAAAATAAGCATTTAAAAATAGAAGTTTATTTTGAATTATGTTGAACTTTCTACCTAGACTTGGAAATAAAATAGGGATGCCCCTCTCACCATATATATTCAACTTGGTACTGAAAATCCTTACCAGATAGTAAAAATATCAAAAGATGACCAAATAAGGAATAGTTCTTCTTTTTTGGACAGTAACACAATGCAATGTCTTTCTTTCCTTTTTGTCAACTATTGTAGCATAATTGACAAATACACTTGCAATATATTTAAAGTATAAATTGTGATGATTTGATGTGTGTTTACAATGTAAAAAGGTTCCCATTGTTGAGTTAATGAACATATCCATCAATTTTGGGGGTGGTGGGTGTGAGAACATTTGTGTTGTAATCACTTAACAAAGTTCAATTGCACAATAAAGTGCTACTAACTTTAGTCACCATGTTTTATATATTAGATCATTAAAATTGCCTGATCTTACTATGGAAAGCTTGTATGCCTTTATCACTACCTATTTGCTTCATTCTTCTCTCACAGGTAATTCTTTTCTGTTGTTTGATTCTATGAGTTTGACTTCTTACTTTTTAGATTACTCATGTAACTGATTCCATGTCCTGTTTGTCTTTCTCTGTCTGGCTTATCTCTCTGGTTTCATTCTTGATGTTGCAAATGACAGGATTTCATTCTTTTTTAAGGATGAATAATATTCTATTGTGTGTATGTGTGTGTTCATACATATCACAATTTCGTGATCCATTCATCCACTGACTGATACTTAAGTTGTTTCCATACTTGAACTACTTGAAGAACAGATTCCATACCAAATAAATCTCATGAAATTTACTCTCAAAAAACTCTGAGAGTATAATAACACACCAGAAAAGTCTAGTCAGGATTGAGGACATTGGTGTATTTCTATCCCTAACTCCAGTAGACTTTGGATTGTGTTACCCTGATGAACAGTTTTTACACTTGTGGCAATCCTTGCACCCCTGCAAATTGAGTTCTTACAGTGTGAGTGCAGCTCACTCAGACTTGTAAGTATGCTAAGGAAAATTGATTTGCATTACAAAAATAAATAGAATTGACTGTATGTGAAGGGAAGACTAGTAGAATTAAATTTTCTTCAATTTATTTGACTTTAAATTTCAATATTATGATTGTCTGTAGAATATTCAGGTCCTTTTGGGGATTAGATTTATTTTTTGTAGCTGACATTTCATTGTATTTAAAACCATATACTATTTTTAACTTTCATCATTTTGTGGACAGAACATACAGGTATGGCTGACTTCTGAATATTGACCTTCCCTTTATCAATTTGATGACTTCAATTATTGATTCAATAAGATCTTTGAGATACTAATTTGGATTATTATATCATGTATCTGTATCACAGAATGAACTTAAAATAAGGAAAAATAAAATTCCAAGCAACTGTAATAGGAAAATATGCCTAATTGCTATGATCCTGAGATGTCACCCATCTTTTTCCTTCTGTTTATATGAAATCTGTCTGTTTTTCCCAATAGGACAAGCTAACATCATTGCATATCTCACATTTTCAGTTCAACAACCTCATTATCAGCATCTAATATCTGAACTAATAGTCTATCAGAATTCATAGATTTCCTTTTAGAAACTTTCCATTCAGATTTTAATCCATAAAACTACCTAAATCCATAGTTATCTTAATCCCAGTGAGTTAAGATGAAGTTATAAGAAAAAGAGTGAAAATTTCTGTTTCTGGAAGGAAGGTAGATAATATTGGTTTGAGGAGAATTCTTTGAGTTTTTTCTAATTGTGTTCTTAAATACTGGTTGTTCTTCCTTTGCTCCAAGTAAGATAAGATCAAAACTTAATTTTTAATCTGTATGTTATACCAACAACATTTTTATGACTGAATATTGGCCTAGAATTTACTGTGAGTCAATAGTTTCTGAAAATCTTTCACTGATTCCAAGATTTTAGAACAATGTGAAAAAAAAATCTAAAACCATAAGAACTTACATGTATAGACTCAGAAAAATAATTATTTTCAGTCAGTACCTATGACTGAAATTTATGTAATACATAAATAAACATAAATGCCTTCATTGAAATCCTCAGAATGTACAGGAAAAAAAAGGACAAATGGTAAATATTGAATCAGCCTTGGTCTGCTGTCATTACCAATTACCTACTCTTCTCAGTGATCTTTATATTTTCTCACTCAGTCTTCAGTATCTTAACTATAGCTTGGTATCTCTTGAAAAAAAAATTAATAAGATATAGGTAGTTTGCTAAATTTCATTGTTCCTTAGGTGTATATTTACAATGAAATGAATAACTTTTCCATTAAATTATTCTAACCACTGTCATATATAAGTATCGTCTTTATATATTCAAGGGAATTTACTATACTTTTATGAGACTGATTTTATGAAGTCAAAAACAAAATTTTAAATATTACATTTGTTATACAATTTTGGTCTTTTATTTAACATTTAAAATACTGAAGGTACCAAAGTCTTTTAGAGCCATGTGTTATTTTTATGGGTATAATGGGACCTGTAGATTAGCTTATAACTGTTCATAAAAGTGGCAATATAAATTAATTTCTTTTGGCACGAAAAAGAACTTCCACAGTGAAAAAAAATGACTTGCATAGCAAACTAATTTGATAGCTTATTAATGTATAAAACAAGATGGAACCTGGAAAAAGAGGATAAAACAGAAAAGTCAAATTGTTTTTGGCATCAAAAGGATGACAAAAAGAGAATAAAAGAAAACTTAACAGATGAGGATGTATTTGGTGTTAAAAGAACCAGGAAGTTAAAAATTCACAGTGGTAGACTGGCCAAATTCATTTTAATAGCTAGGGAGATTTATAACTCAAATTTAAGTTGTTACTTTTTGTATTATGTAATTACTTTACCGAACCTTCAGTGAAGTGTGCTATACATGGATACCTTGAGTGAGAGTACGTGCATGTATGTTTCTTTAGTTTGGATATGTATATATCTGTGGCTATATTAGCTGAATAGGTTAAATGATTCATTTATCAATAGTTATATCCATTGAGGGGGACAAAATGTAGGGTGAATTGCACTGAGGTAAATTTGAAAAGTATTAATGCTCTTTTAGGTCACCAATAGGCATAAAAACCTTGGATTTTGTAAAAATTTTGGCATGCCATTAGACTATTTACAAGTAAGAAAATGGACTCTTCAGGCAATTTGAACATTTTAAATGGAAATGGTGACCTCCAATGACATACACGTTTTTAACTAACCCATTTAGTAATTTACTCACTTTGTTTTTCTATTTACTCTATTGATGTTTAATTTCTTAAAACTATGAAAGGAAATTTAGACAAGAGAACTTGCATAAATGAAAATGAATTTCACTATTGAAGAAAAATCATCTGATGCTCTAGATCCTTGTTGGTTTATAGCAGTTTTCTTCATAATAATTGTCAACAACTGGAACAAGAAAGGTGTACTTCAATAAGTGAATTCAAAAGTAAACTGTGACATATAGCAATGGATTATTACTCAATATTAAAGAGAAATGAGTTATAAAGCCACAAAAGGTCTGAGGGCTCCATAAATACAATGCATCCTGTTAAGTGAAAACAGTCTCCCTGATAGCTGACCAAAGTATATGTGTAGCTAGGAAGTAACTGGACCACCATTTCATTGCCCATTACTGGAGAGAATTAGGGAAATGGTTGCAGGGTTGAGTACCTGGAAGTGGGTTCAGAAGTGACTGTCTAAATAGCATGATGATTTTTCTAACTCTTTTTGAGCTTGGAAATGTCTTACAGTCAGGTAGTTTGTCTCAGATCTGTTCCGTTGTATAGTTAGACTTGAAAACCTTCTTAGTTGGTGGGGGTTCCTACCTGCTTTAAGACAAAAGTTTCAAAGATACACCATTACCTTAATATGAAAGACAGAAAGTTAAAACCTTTAGGAATGAAAAAAGGCGACTTGTGAAATCTTTGGCAAGTTAGCATAGGAAATGAGGGGAGAGAGTATATAGTGTTTCAACTGAAAACCTTCATAGGAACTGCCCTATGAAGAGATATACTGGGTAGGTGAGTATTGCCTCTAGTCAACAGCCACGCATACAGGGGAAGTATTTAGGCTAATATCCCATGAGGAAGCAAATGCTACCACATGAGTGAACTTGAAAGCCCCTCAGCAGAGCCTTGTGTTGAAACTGCATCCTTAAAGGGCTCTCCTAATTGCAACCCTTTGAAATCATAACTCAGAGGCATCCAACTATATCATGACTGAATTCCTAAACCACTTAAACTGTGAAATAAACCTGAAAGTTTCAAGGTAATCTGTATTAGAGTAAAAGATAATATGTCAAACAAAGATATGTTGCAAAGATGGAATTATGTGTTTATAAAGTAAATGTCACAGTTGTTTATGTAAAACACCAGGGTGCTCTTGTTCAATACAGAAAATTACATCTAAAGAACAGAAATATTGTTGACTTTATCCTGTCACATCTATTCTGTTCCATGTACCTATCACTTCCTATCACAGATTTTTTCAGAAAAATCTGAAAGATTTCCTCTCAGATAGATATGTACTAACTAGACTCATGCATATATTCACAATTATGTACATTCATATATGAATAAACCATAAAGACCCATTATTCAGAATAAGAAAATATTAATTTGCATATTTTATAACATAGCTGTGAATGTAACCAACATCTATATAAAATACTTATTTTAAAAATATTGTTTCAAATGGAATTAGTATACATAATTTGAAAATTATTTTAACTAAAGTGGGAGATAAAATAAGAAAACTTTAATAAAATGTTAAATACAAATATGGGACTATGAACAGTGAACTAGTATTTTATTATGTCCATACATTTTACATTAAACTGACTATATTTAACTTGAACCATGAAATGGAAGTAGACGGTAGTGTTTAGGAGGTGACAAAATACAAATAAATTGGAAATAATTGTTAATATTTCATTTGTTCTTTGTCATTACCACCAGATAAGCAAAAAGTGAGCATGAGCTTTTCATGTCCACCAAGTGATTGGTAGTTGAAATAAGAAATTTTAATTTTATCACTGAAGAGGAAATTATATTAGCAATCTTAAATTTTGAGACTGTTTATATATTTTCCCCCAAATCTTATTAACTTTTATGCTTTGCAAATTATCAATTTGTGAGCCACAGTTTGTCTTAAATTTGTCTGATGTGTATATTTTCAAAATATGGATGATCAGTAAATTTATGATGAATGGGATAATGACTAATAACATATTAACTGTATAACATGTACTTAAAAGAAATGTCAGTATCTTTAGGCTTGTAGAAATCATTATTTTCATAAAGTTCACAGTTGGGAAGTGTTATGTTAGTTTGTAAAATTTTGATACAGAAAAAGAAGGAAGCAAATCTATCTTTTATTATTGCTATTGGTGATGATTATCCTGTTATTTTATGAGAACAATATTAAAAAGCTTCTGCTTGATTTTCTCCTATTGTCATATTGAACATTTTAAAAGTGTCATATGTCTGGTTTTGAGAAGGATACATAGTATACATATAGAGTTATGTGTTGCTGATATTTTAACAAACATTCCAAAATTCAAATATTCAAATGACTGTTTCTTCTAAAACTGCATTCAAATGATGTTGCTATTTCCAGAGATGTATTTTTTGAATTGCCTTCCAAATCTCTTACTCATTCTTTTGAATATCCTAAATGGTAGCAAATAATTATGCCTTGAGGGTAGATTTTAAATTAGGTATAAACCAGATGTCATTTTGAACATAGAGAATAAGATGGATTATCAAATTGGGCAGTACATTCTGTGGTCAAAAAATAAGATGTGAATACATCATTTTGAGACTGTTTTTCTTCATTTGCTTTATAAATTGGTTCCAAAAGCAGATATTATAAAAAGGATTTCCAAATATGGAAGCATAACTACAGTAAAATACTTGGCCTTCAAAGACTCTTATTATAAAGGACAAGTCTCATTTGTTGTGTAAGTTCTGTTCTGATTTAAAAATGTTCTCTAGAACCATAGTAGATACCTTTTCAAAATGAGAATGAAAATTCCTTTCTCTTTAAGGAAAAATGTCTCTGTAGAATTACCTAAGGAGGAATTAGGTTTATAAAAATTAAAAAAATAAAAGAATGAGACATAGAAGCAATCAAGATGTGGGAGGGAAGGGCAAAATGCAGGTAAAAAAAATTTAAATAACTGATCAAGGTAGGCCTCATTAACAAGGACACATGTGAGGAGATGATCAGAGACTACTGAGATATCTTTCAGAATCACATTCTGCAGAAGAACTACTCAACAAGGCTCCCTAAGGCTGTAGAATGCCGCTCATGATAAAGCACATAGCAAGGACAATATTGTGTCTAAAGATGAAAATATTGCTTGGAATATATGGGAAAATATGGTGGTTCGGATGAAAGAAGGTAACAGTAAGCATAGTGATATTCATTGTAAGTATAAATTTTGGAATCACTGGTAGATTAATGACATTAAAATTCATGATACTAGGTAAGATCTACAAAGGTAGAAGTTCAGAGAGGAAGGAGAGCCAATGATTGAACTACGTAGCTCTAAAGACTCAGGCCTGAGATCAGGAGACAAGGTGGCACTAATAATGCAGCTGAAAGATCGTAATGAGTTAAGTGCATGATACCGGTAGTGTATAATCTGGGAGACTGTGTAGAAAGAGTATTTCAAACAGGTGAGGCTGTTGAAAATTCATCCTAGTTTTTCCAAGACAGTCTTAATGTATTTGTGCAAGTGATAAAAGTACTCTATTACACTTTCAAGGAAATTTCTATTTAGAAATGAATTGGTTGCCTACTTACAGAGTGTGTAGATGATGACAAGAATTGACCAGTGGCCATAACAAATTGAAGGTTATCAATGATGTTGACAAGAACAATTTAGTTGTATATTCAAGTAAACACATGATAGGAATGGTTATATGAAAAATTGGAGTGGGGAATTTAAAGACAACTGGAATAGATTTTTGTAAATGGAGAAATGGAGATCACATATAATCTCACAGAGAACAAATAATTAATGATATACTAGAGAAACAAATATATACTTAGAGGGATGTCTTTCTATTAAAGGAAATGGAATATTTTCTTTTTTAGTTTTTCATAGAAGAACTGGGGTGATGTAGGGGGTTTGAGGAATCACCAGAGACAGAGTGGGTATCGGAACAGGTGGATTTCATGATATACACTGCTAAGTGGAGCAGTGGGGGAGACAGGAGAGGTCTGCTGTGCCATCTGTGGGTTAGCTCCCTGTCAGGGAATGGAACTCAGGCCATAGCGGTGCTAGAGCTAGACTTGACCCCTAAGCCACCAGAGAGGCCCAGAAATGGGATATTTTCAATAAGTCAAGGGATTGACCTTATAAATGAATATAGATTATTCATCTGTGGCAAAATACAGAAATAAATTAAGTGGAGTCATATTTTGAAAAACAGTTAGATCTATTGGTGATGGTCTATGGATGTTTGCTTCTGTTTCTGTTTTCTAGGACAAGTTGAAAGCAGTTTTCCACTAAGTGAAAGGGTAGAGAAAAGGTTACATATTTAAGGACAGAGTAATTTGTACAATACAACTGTGTATTTAACTGATTTTTTCTCACTTCTCCTGGATGTTTATTAAAAAGAATATTGATTTATAGATTCTTAAAACATTGCAATGATTCTATATTCATTGTCATCACTCAGAGGTATTTATCTGAGGAGAATTATTTAAATTAAGTATTTTTCCCTAGAGATATTTACTTTCAGTAGTTATTTTGATAACTTGTACATACTCTCTAAGACAAAAAAGTTAACTTTAGAAGATATTGTCAATATTTGTATTGCAACTATAGATTAACTTTCTGTCTGCTTTCATTAGTTGAGTCCCCTAAAGTGATTAACTCCATTGGTATTTGGTTAAGTTAGAAAAAAATTTGTTAAGTCAGAGAACACAGTCCAAACTCAGCCAGAATTCACTCAAAAGTGTACAATAAGGGGCCTCCCTGGTGGCTCAAAGTTGTTAAGTGCTGCATTATGAACCATGTGTAGCCACTGCAGCAAGAGTTCGATCCCTGGTCAGGTAGGTGACCCAGTGACCCACATAGCACAGCAGACCTCTCCTGCCTCGCCCACTGCTCCCCTCAGCAGTGTATTTCAGTCCATCTACCTGTTCTGCTCCCCACTCTGTCTCTGGTGAATCATATCACCCCCACAGCTCTGGCCTACACCCCAGTTCTTGTATACATAAATAAATAAATCTTTAAAAAAAGTGTACAATAAAATTCTAAGCCAGAACTAGCAAGACATTTGGATTTTTTCTATAAAGCACTGAAAATAAAATTCTTCTGTTACATTAATTTGTTAAAAAATCATAACAAGGTATTCCTACTATGCTATCATGAATTGAGATAACTGATCTTTGCAGAAGTGCTAAGGCTGCAAGGAATAGACTCAGTGAAGAGATAAAACTTAAGGATCAAGTAGATGATAAGATTAAGTTAGTGCTTGAAGGAACAGTAGTGGGCAATATGTTCCTAAATTGAAAGACTTTTTAAAGTACAGGTTTTACTGCTAAGTCTGGAAAATCAAAAGGATTTTTACTTTTCCAGTTGCAGTGGTAATAATAGGAGGAAACAAAACCCATTTCTCGCTGAACACACTGCCTTTGAGAAAGACACATGTCTGTGCTCTAGGCCATTGTGGGACAGCATGTTGGAGTAACATCTGCTGGATGCTTAGAAACATGGGGATAAATGATATGTTGGTTAGTGAATGAAAACCTTTTATACCCTGGAAAACTATAGTACCTCAGATCATTTCAAGTTTATAGAAGAGAAAAGCTCTTTTCTACTATGAGTAACTTTATGCCAATTAATTGAATAACAGAGAAGGAGTAGACACAACTTTCTGAGACTGAATCAGGAAGCAATAGAAAACCTGAACAGACCAGTTGCAAGGAAAGAAATGGAAAAAGTTATCAAAAGTTTCTCATAAAGCAAGAGTCCAGGACCATGTGGATTCACTAGAGAATTCTACCAAACCACCAAAGATGAGCTAATACCTGTCTTTTTCAAAATATTTCAAAAATCGAGGAAACTGAGGAAGAGGGAATTCTTTCTAATGTATTTTATGAGGCCAGCATTACCCTGATAACAAACATACACAACATCACAAAAAAAGAAATCCTGAACGTAGATGTAAAATGCTCCATAGAATCTTTGCAAACTGAATTCAACAACACATTTAAAAGATTATATATCATGGATAAGTAATCCCTGGATTTATTCCAGGGATGCAAGCATTTAACATCTGCAAATTGATGTATGTCATTCACTACAGTAGCAAAAGGAAAGTAGAATCATATGATAGCAATAGATGCAAAATAAACATTTGACAAGATACAGCATCCCTTTATAATAAAAATTCTCAAAAATGTGTATGAGGAAAACACATTAATATAACAAAGGCCACAGATGACAGATTTTCATTGTAGATCATGTTAAATGGCAAAAATATATGGAACTCTTTTCTTCTAAGATTGCTTATAAAACAGAGATTACAACTTTCACCACTTCTATTCAATATATTAGTACTAGGATTTTTTTTAAGATTTATTTATTTATGCATACAAGAGTTAGAGTGCAGGCCAGAGGCTTGGCACATAAGAGGATTCATGAGAGACAGAGTGGGGAGCAGAACAGGCAGATGGACTGAAATACACTGCTGAGGGGAGCAGTGGGCAAGACAGGAGAGGTCTGCTGCGCCATGTGGGTCACCACTCTGACCTGGACAGGTATCAAACTTGTGCTGTAGTGGCTGTGGGTAGATTTGTAGCACTGCTATTTGACCCCTTGTACCACCAGGGAGTCCCCAGTAGTAATAGTTCCAATTAGAGTAATTAAGCAAGAGAAAGAAATAAAAGAAATCCAAATTAGGAAAGAAGTAAAACTATTACTATTTTCAGGTGATTTATTATATAATATATATATATCTCATATGTGTATGCAGAATCCATATTACATGGATAGACCTGTAAGTGATTATGTTAAGTGAACCAATTAAAGGAGAAAGAAAAATACCCAATGGCTTCACTCATTTGTGAATATAGAGAAATCAGAGATACAACCAACCAAAACTTCTTAAAATCTAACTATAGAATTGAGGCTACCAGAGGTGGTTTTGTGAAGTGGGCAACAAGTTTAAAGGGTTATTGTGGGGATTATGATTGCTTTGATGGTAGATGGAACTATGGTAACATACATCTAAAGTGGATGAATCTAAATCATACACAATTTTGTAACTCAACGTTACCTAAAAAAAATAATTATTCAATAAAAGTAAATTGTTTTGTTGAATTTAACTTAAGATAAAGATATGCAAATACAAGATATACACACATACTTCCCACAAGCATTCAACATATTTCAAAATGAAATACAAATTATTATTTGACATACCAACGTTTTGAGTCAGCATTTCTTCCCTTAATTGGTTATACAGGCATTAACTAGTATCCATTTCATTAATCAAGTTTGTACATTATGATAATTTCAAAATTTCCATAGGACAGGTTCATGCTTATATGATTGTTAAAATTTCTAAAATGATGATTTATTTATGTTGCTGGATTATAGAAAAGACAAGTATCTTCTAAGGACATTAAAGTGGATCTGATTTTAGGTTTAGAAATAGAGAACTCACGGCTGATTAAATAACACTCAGATAACTGGGGGGTTTTGAAGATTCAGCATTCACATGAAAGAAAACTGATTTTTTTTTTAAATCACTTTTGATTAGAGCTCAGTAGATAGTCCTAAAGATGTCTATGTGAAGTATATACACAGATTCCATGAAAATTCCTATGCTTACAGTGGTCACTGAAATTCTATTTATTGTATGCAAACCACTCCTTTTTTATTGAGTAATAACATCATTTTGTCTGAGGGATGGGGTGAAAATATGCCTTTAACCAGAGGGTCATTTACTGGTTTATACTTAAGTACTGGCCCTTCAGTCTGTACTTCTGTTATTAAAAGGAAAGCATTCTTATCCCTAAATAAATGCAGTCAAATATATTTTGTCACATTCTAATTTTATGATTCTATGATTCCCAAATACACAGGTTTTGGTTTGTATAATTATTCAGGAATCCAGATTAATTAAACTTCGTGGAAGAACAAACTGATTTCTTAAGCCATAGACATGAAGTAACTGATTAGGTATGTGCAGACTGCAATTTATTCTAATGGTTTATCTTTGTTTCTAACAATTTTTGCTTGTGTATATTTCCACCTGTTAAATTACTCTATAATTTACTGTTTCCTGCTATTTGACAAGAAAACATTACAATCACAATAAAAAGTAATTTAATGCTATTACCAATCAATGAAATATGTCCCAGTATAAAATGAGATTGAAATAATTTATGGGAATTGTACAGTCAAATTAGAATGGAGATTATTCCACAGGGGGGAATCAACTTGTGCAAAACTGCAAGCATCATATATTTCCTAATAACTTCTCACAGCTGAAACAATGTCATTATTGGAAGGCAGCACAGGAAATTCAATGCAATCACAAGAATCTTATACATAAATGCTGGCAAAAAGAGGGTATTTGTGGACCCAAAGCTCAGTAATGGATTTGAAGTTAATGCAAAATGAAGTTAATGCAACATTAAACCTAGGAGGCACACTGAGCTTAGTATTGGATGGTAAATCACCGGGAATATTGTTTGTTGACTGACACTGTACTCAACCCTAGGAACACTTTCTGTATAGTAGTTAGCAATTTAGAAATAGTGCCACTCCTATCCACTGCCCACCAACATACAGAACTGAAATATCCTGGAAAAGAATGATTTTATTTCATCTTTAGAAGTCAGTTACAGTTAGTTCCCCTTTTCCTAGCAAATGAATTGAGTTTGCAGGTTTTTGAGGTAATGAAAATTTATGAATATATTTGCTCATGTTTGCTCATTTTTTACTAAGAGCTTATGCAATGAATTTTACTTTTTTTGTAACAATTTAACTTTATACAAAAGTGACACTATATGAAAAAATCATTGACTAAGTCCACAAGAAAATTAATAATGAATCCATTATTCATGATTGGAAAATAAAACACTTAACATAATACCCTTTTGTTTTCCTAATAAATATACATAAAATGCTTTTTAAAAATATTCTACTGACCGTCTTCTTTCCCTCTTTCACTGCTCCTACATCTCACATGTCACTAAGTTTTAACCACTCTATTAGAATGTAAAGAGTCTATCCAAATAATTAGAACAAGTGTGAACAAAACTCTTACATGTGTAAAAACAGGCGGCTAACTAATTTACTTTCAGTGTGGAACTACTAAATTCACTATTTTATTAAACTTAAAACTGAAGTCTTCTTTTTTCATTCTGTTAAAATTAAAAATGTACATAGGAGAAGTGGTAGAATAAGATAGGGAACTTAAAGTACTTAAAAACAGAAGTAGTCAAAAAGCTTCTAGTTTTATCAAATATAAATATATATTCAGTATTTACTTTTAAACTAATGTTAACTCCATTGAGGAAATAATATTGCCTTGATCATTTCTATTTGTTTTACAGAAATAAGATTAATCTTCCCCAAAAACTATTTTATGATTAAATATAAGTGTATATAAATCCTGTTGCTCAGATGCATATTCCTATAAGATGCTTTTTTCATTTAAATTTTTAGAAATTTCCAAAAATCTCCTGAATAAAGTGAAAACATCAATGTATCCATTCTTTAAGGAGAAGGTATTTATTGTACCTCTAAAGTGTAGCAAACACAAATACAAAGTGTGGCCTCAGCCCTCAAAGAAAAGACGAATGATAACACAATGCATCAGTAAGCACAAGAATGTACATGATCTGCTATGTGTTTTCTATTTATAGAAGTTAAGGAGGCCAAAAGTACAAACTTCTAGTTATAAATTAGGTGGCAGGGGATAGAATGCACAGCATGATGAGTGTAGTTAATAGAATTGAGTTTCAAATTTAAAAGTTGTTCAGTGAGTAGATCTTAAATGTCTTCATCACACACATACAAACAAAAAAATGAAAGTACACAGGGAGACAGCATTAACTGGAATTATTGTGTTGATCTTTTCATAAATATATAAAAAATAGCAAGTCACTATTGTATACCTGAAGTATCAATAATATTATTTCTTAATTGTACTTCCACAAAAGAGAATACCATGATGTAACAGGCATAAGAATGTAAAAGATGTTTTATGTTTTCTTTTCTTCACTATTTTTTACTTAAAGCAAAATGTTAGTGGAAATCAATGACTTAAAAAAATAATATATGGTGTAATTAAGTCAAATATTTGTGACAAATTAATAATATTGCTTAATGCATAATAAGACTTATTAAATAAATATGTAAGTTTTAGGAGAACAATTCTTTGTGGACAGTGAAAAAGTAAATTTAATATTCTAACAATTAACTATTCTCAATGTGGCATTAAATAATTTTTAATTTTAGTTCACACTAGGATTCATATTTCTTAAAATTTACTTGCTTCTCTTGGAAATGATTTTTATAATTTGTACAGAATTTTTATAGTTTACTTTGTTTCAAAGGATATTGAAATTAAATTTTTAACTGCAAATAAATTTCTTAATTGTTCCATTCACTAGATGTGGAGATTTCTTTTGCCTATTATATTTTCAGTGGTACTTTTAGATTTTCTCTTCCTTAGATTGAGATTCTTGCTCAAGTGCAGTTTTCCATGCATTCAGACATTTCTAGAGAGAAAAATTCAGAAATTCTGGGACAAATATTTTTCTAATAAGAAAAATTTGTTGCAAACATTTGGTTTCCAACCTTCATAGAAATGAAAGGATGGTTCTAATTTGGAATTGAGTTAATCAGTCAGCTTCCTTCCCCTAATCTTCATAGATTTATGCATGATTCTTTAAGGCCTGTAATTAACAACTTAATAAAAGCTCAATAACTCCTTAGGACATTGGGAGTGCGACACAGCTACCATGTTGGTGCCAGAAGCTTCTACAGAGATAACAAGCAACTGCCAGTTGCTTTGGCAGCAACATTAGGAATGGCCTCAAGGCAGATACAGGCACCCTCCCCATAAAGCATTGCCATTCTCAGAGTTTGGCAAGTGCTCACAGAATACCCATGAGGAAGGATTAACAACCTTTGCTAGGGTTATATGAGGTGGGAATAGAGGTACACTGCCAACTGGATTCCAGTGGTAGTCCTTAAAAACTTAGGTGAATGAACTCCTGATGAGAAGTCCTAGAACTGCTTGTGAATCATTTGAGCACAGGAAAATGTTAAAATATAGCAAGAAGTCTTGAGAGACAAATATTTCTTGTTATTATCTTTGAACACTGCTTTACTTTCTTAATGCTTTTGTTTTTACTCATTTGGCTTTTTAATTTGGAAACTATGATGTATTGCATATCTCTATCCAGTGATATCAACTACAGAGTTTTCTTTTTAGTACCAAGGACGTAATTGTCCTGTCATCTTTGAAAAATTCTCCTTTTCCTACCAATAATCTGGCTGCTTGCTAATTAATGTTTTATGGTTAATTAAGATACTTTTCTAAAAAGTGATTGTTAGTAGCACAGATGCGCGTCTACTAAAAGTTTAGGATTGTGAAAATAAACAAGTTTAGCAACACATGTTTTTTTTCTTAAATTTCTTTCTTATTCAAAGCAAAACTTAAGAGACAATGCAAAAGATTTGAAAAGAAAATAACTGCAATAGTTTCATGGAAGTTAAAAATATTCATTTATACCAAATGAGATTCTGGATTATCACACATTGAGGATTTATGTCTATACATGAAACAAAACAAACAGGTTATGGGTGCAAGAGTAGGATGACCTAACGCAATGCTTAAGACAAGTATCGTGCTTACTCATATGTTGCTGTGTTATGCATATGAGTGCTTGTTCCATTGAGATTTAGTATGGATGTATTTGCTAAACAATTTTAGATAACAACAAAAATTCTTATAATTTCAGTGATTTTATTCTATAACTATATAATTATGCACATATATGTATATAATTTAGGTAACACTGCTTATGATATAGATATATGAGATCACACTTGTTCAGATATATGTTACCACAATGCTATGACTCCAGAGTACCCATACTCCTCCACAATAGTCCATTGTGCCACCTTTGAACTTTGCTCCCTATTCCCCATTCTACATTGGTAGCCTCAACTTTATTTTTTTAAAGATTTTATTTATTTATGAATACAAGAGCTTGGGTACAGGCCAGAAGTGTGGGGGTGGGTGAGAGGATTCACCAGAGACAGTGTGGATCAGAATAGGCAAATGGAGCAGCAGGCAAGGCTAGAGAGGTCTGCTGTGCCATTTGGGTCCCTTCCCTGGCCAGGGATAGAACTTGTACTGCAGTGGCTGCAGAAGTCCCATAGTGCAGTGCTCAACACCTTATGCCACCAGGGAGGCCTGGTAACCTCAACTTTAAAGTTAGATTTCTAGGGTTTCTTTTTGGTTTTGTCTGTTTGCTTTGTATCTCTGTATTCCACATATGAGTGAAACACTATATAGTGTTTAACATTCTGGTTTATTTCATTTATCATAATTGCCTCCATTTCCATCCATGTTGCCATAAAGGACCAGAGTTCACCATTTTTTATATCTGAGTAGTATTCCATTATGTATATATACCAAATTTTCCTAATCTACTCATTTGATGTTGGACTCTTAGATAGTTTTCAGAACTGGGCATATTGCCTCCCCCTCTATGTTATGGATTGCATAGGTTAATAATCTCTTCCACAGTCATACACTCCAGCACCCAGTCTCCTGGTTAATATTCAGTAACTCAGAACCTCCTTCCTCCCAGGAACTTTGAACTGAGATTTCCCACTTCCTGTAATACTCAGTTATCTATATTCTTTGTTCCCTCTTATATTTTAGGTTTCTGTTCTAATCTCTTACTCCTTGAAAAAGCATCTTTATCTTGTTTTAGAAACACATCTACCTACCTCAAACGTAAATACAAATACATATATAAAGAGGAAAAGTAGGTTACTTGACTTGCAATCTGTTAGTTCGATATCTTGAGGCAATATGTATAGAACTCAGAATTGGCTTCTCTTTTATATTTTAACTACAAACCCCCCGTGTCAACTAAGCATATGTATTTTGGTGAAAAGAACGTTTATGTGAAAATCACTGTGATGAGTTCAACTTTACAAATTCATTATTTTTTAATTTCTGCACCTGCTAAGCCATGAAGTGATAGAAAATATATAAGTGGCAGCTGGAAAACAGTACTAGAATGAAGCAGCAGAACACATTCGGGAGAGCTGTTTTAAAGAGGTAGTTGAGGTCAGGAATTTGTAGCTCTCAGGTGAGGAAATCTAGACCTGGGATTCAGGAGTTCACCGTAAACTCCTTAATGTAAATGGAAGTTAATTTCCGGTGCTTTGGCTCTTATCTATATAGAAGTCATTTCAAGTAATAACTAAAAAAAAAAATAATGGAAAACCCATTGCAAAGGACAATAAATGCTAACATCAAAGCAAAGCAAAAAGGTTATTGAAAGAAGAAAGTTGATCTTTTTAACAAATACATTTTTCAATGAACTTTATTGTAAAAGTTGAAGACAGTGTGTCTATGTGGAAATGAATCACATCTCAACTGTGGCACCTCACACATCATGATGATGTATGCGGGTTTCAGGCTTTTTGAAAGCACATCCGTTGAAATCATGACATAAAAGCAATCTCTCTCAAAAGTCATAGTGAGATTGACTCTTTTTAAAACAATAACTTGTAAGATTTAAAAGGCCTTCTTTCTCACTATTTTTCCTTTCTAAGACATATAAAAAGCCTGGCAATATAAGAGAAGCCCCAGCACTAATAAAAGTATATATATATATATATATAAATAAAAATTCTTAATACTGAGAGGGAAATTTTAAGGATTTTTTTGACATGTGAAAAAAAAATAAGATCCTAGTCACATACCACTTTCACCTAAATATTTACATATGGTCAAAAGATGGAAAGAAAATGTATCAAGTGTTTAATCAGGAGTTAGGTGTTTTTTTGTAGTCACAGTTAATATGTACTTACATGTGTGCATTTAATCAAAATAGAAGGTTACTAATTAAATAAAAAGAGAAATATTTCCCCATGTTAATGTCTTTGCCATTTATATAAAAGAAATGTGAGAGTGAAATGATTTTTAACCTATCTAATTACCATCTAATTAACTACTTTAAAAATGTGTGGGAGTGTTTATGTACACAAATATATATCCAGAGTTCAGACATTTCACTTTACCACCTCTCATTGCACTAACTTAATCTAGCCCATGATCATCTGCCTAGGAAACCACACTAACTTCATATGTAGCTTTCCTGGTGTTTATATTTGCATGTGGAGGAGACAATTCTCACAGAGATCCTTTAAAACTATCATTAGGTCTTACGATTCATTTCCTCAAATTCTCTAATGACTTCTCATTTCATTCACAGTACTACTTGTGAGCTTAGAATTTTATAAATGCTCTTAAAATCTTATCTCCCACAAATTTTTAGACCTCATACATAACTTTCTCTTGATTCCTGGCTATTATCCCATCACAGTAAATCTGCTTTATTCCCTGAAATTTTGAATTTAATTTCTTACTCTCTGAAAAGTATTTCCCACAATAATTTCCCTTCTTCCTTTTTTCTTTTATGTTTCTGCTCAAATCTAACTTTATCTGAAAAGCCATTTTTATTTAAAGCAGTTATTCATTATAAAAAGATATTCACCTCCCTCAGACCCTGTTCTCACAGCTTATTTATATTTTTGGTCACAATAATCCCTACATATCATATTATTATATTTTAATTTATTTGTTTTGCATCTAAGATGAGTGCCATTTTGGTTGATATCTTTTGTGGGTGAAGGAGCCCAACTGTTGAACCAGCATATAGACTCCATCCCTTCTACAATTGATTCACTTTTAAAAGGCTCATCACACAAGCAATGGAAAAGATAAGAAGTAATGATCCTTTCTTAAAAATAATGATCCTCTCGTCCACCTGACTGCTTAAGTGCTTCTTGTGCAAGTGAATGGCCTCTGGTAGGAATTCACATGACACACAAAAATACACAGGTTTTACCCACTGCTGTGAGTCCATTCCTATTTATCTCCTCTGATCCCCTTCGATCATATCTTCTAAGGTCTCTGAGTAATTATGGAAGTCATTTGTCACTGCTAAGATGCACACACAAACACACACATATATGTTTTATGTGTGTGAATATATGTGTGTGTATATACACACATTTAATCCCTCCTCTGTAGGAAATAGTACAGCCATATATACCACTCATAACTCAGCATACCTTTGAATAGATTAAGAATCCACTACAAGCCATAATATTCAAACGTGTTAGTGGTAAATCCTACTCTTCTCCAGACCATTGAGACAAGCATATTTTTAAACACTATCTAACAAAACTTTCAGTTTTCACAGCGTTCCCTGAGCTGATACTTGATTGACCTGGATTTGTCATTTCTCATCATCCATGACTTCTGAAAGAAGTTAACAAAGAGTTAATAGTAAGCAAAGTAATTAACGAAGCCATCAAAGCAGTTAACAAAGCAAGGCAAATATAAAATTATTGAAGTATATAGTCCAAGGATATCCTTTCACTTGAACTTTATCTTATCCATATAGATAAGTGCCTTAGTGTGCCACAATTATCATAATCTCAATTGCCTCCAGCAAAGGGGGGATTGGAGGAGGGCAGGAGATGGTATTGTCTTTCTTACTGTCTATCAATGAATGAAATGGTTCTAGAATCCAGAGAGTCTCTTTGCCAGGGTTACTCCTATTATACTTTGGCTATGTTTCTCTGAGTGAAAAATTTTAAGATAGGTCTTGTACAAAAGCAATTCAGTAGATTATCTCAGAGGGTAAGAGTTGGGCAGAAAAGAGAGTGAGACAGGGAAGGACAAAGGCTGGAATAAGTGACAGCCATTCAGGTCATCACAATGAGACACTTTTTCCAGTTGGGACCTTTTGAGATGTACATATGTCACCACCTATTCAAACCTTGAATGGAATCAGACACAGGCAAAGCTGATGCAACTGAGACAACCAATATTTCTTCTGTTCATAAATAAACTATTCTACAATTTGATCAAATTCTTGTGTCTGGTATTGAACTCAGACATATACATGTGGCTTTCAGAACTCATTTTTATTTTTTCAATTAAAAAAAAATCCAGAAAGCATATCCTCTCTCCAAGTATTTTGCCAGTCTGTCATTTTATATGATCACTATAAAATTTTCACAGAGATTGTAGAGTATTTGTAATAAATTATCAAAATTAAGTCTTTCCAGTTGCTAGGTGGAATAGCATAGATACCAACTTCAAGATATTTTATTCCATAAATGACTGGCATGAAATTGATAGAAGTAGGATCTATCTAAAAGCCCTCAATTTCTACCTCTCATTTTACAATTCTCTCCTGTATTTCAGAGAAAAGTTATGATTTTTCATGAGCGTCTTAATAATAGTTTGTTTTTGCAATAAACAAAGGCATAGCTAGGAATGCACTGATCCTAAATCTGAGACCCATAGTAGTAAAACAAAACATATTTTGTAAGATATTCTAAAGAGTTTGGAAAGGTAGATGATAGTTAGCTAGCTAGCTACATAATGATTTTGAAGTTAGAATTTATAACCCACCAAATTAAATAATAAATGGGCAGCAGAGGTCAACAGACTCTTCTCCAAAGAAGACCAACAGACACACAAAAATGCACAGCGTCACTCAATCAGAGAAATGCAGATCCCAACTACAAAGAGATACCACCACAAAACTCTGAGAATGGCACATATCAAAATGACCAGAAACAAGAAGTGCTGCTGAAAGTCTGGAGAAAAGAGAATTCCTTATATGCTAGTGGTAGAATTGTAGACTGTTTCTGTCTATGAAAAACACTATGGAGTTATTTTCAAAACATTGAAAGTAGTTCAACAATATGATCTACCAATTTTACTCCTAAATCTATTTGAAGGATGAAAAATGCTAATTCTAAGGGATGCACATGTTCACTATGTTCATCGTGATTCTATTTATAATAGTCAAACTATGGAAATAAATTAAGTGTCCAACAACAGATGAGTGGATAAACAGGATATGATGTATATACACAATGAAATACTACTCAAATACTAAAAAAAAAAGAAAGATGTATTCTTGCCATTTGCTAAAACATAGGTGTGTCTGGAGACAGACTAAAAAAAAAGGATTCAGAAGGAAAAGAGGAATATGATGATTTCATATGAGAGACAGAAAAAGCAAAGCAATAGAACAGACAGAAAAAATATGAATATGAAATTGAAATTGAAATCTGACTGTAAACACCAGAAAGAAGGATGTGAGATGGGAACAAAGCAGGAAGGTTCCCAAATGACTATTGTAGATCATTCTTGGGTCTTTGGCATTGGGCATGTTGTCATAACAGACTTCTTTAGAGTTGTGAACCTGAGTCCCTAAAACGTTTACAGTGTTGTACATCAGTTTCCCCTCAGTAAATATATTTAAAAATAATTGAATAAATGTTTGAGTTGAGAAGGTGGTTTTCACAGGATTCACCTACTTATTCAGACTTAAAAATAAAGTATTATTGTTCTGAAAGAAATTACTTTTGCTTCAGTTTATTGGTTTGATGATTAGCTTTGTTAATTCACTTATAGGGCATGTACTTTCTAGAAATGCAATGCACTAAGTAATAAGCTTTAAATCTTAATGAATATCTATTAAATGAAATTATACCACATACAATGTATTGTAATGAAAGCTTTTAAACTATTTAAAATTAAGTTAAAAATTCTGTTTCTATGTTATATGTGTAAAGAATATATAACTTTAAAAAATAGGAATGAAGAGAAAGCTTTTGATTATAAATAAAGTTAGAAAATGATCACTAGTTATTATATTTGCATTTATTATAATAATATCGAAAAATACCTTAGAAAACTAGAGGCAATATTCAGTTCCCAAGTTACCCAGCATAAATGAAAATGAGATGCACTGAAATATGAGGGGCATAATCAGGAAGAGGATTTAGAATGTAGGTTTAGATTTCTTTGACAATCACTCGGGAAAAGAGGCCATGGATCAAAGCAATGGGTTATTGATTGAGAATGTCCTTCTCTCACAAGGAAGCAGATGTTTGAGACCAAGCATTTATCCTCATCAGTGGGCTTTGTTGATGATTTTATACCAGTGTATGCATTTTTAATTGACTGCTTAGATAGACATAGAAGCCTGGCTTAATTTTCTTTGTTTTCTTGTATCTTCTATATGGAAAACAACAGCCATAAGAACTCACTTTTTTCTTTTTAACTTTGTTTATCTCTCCTAACACTCTCAACACTGTTGCAAACTCAAGTTTGCCAGCTGATTTTTTTTTCATGTGTTTGAATATACAGAAGTTGCTGAAGTATTTCGGCCCATGTTGCCATTAACCACTGTAGTATCATTAAAATTTGCTATACATATATATCTCTGTTTCACACTAGGATATATAATAATAGTAATATAATAAATAGAATTAAAGTTATTGGTCCAGGTTTTGAGTAAAATAAAAATATTTTCTTTAGCTGGTGTTAAGTAGCAATCAGACAGTGAGATCTATTGAAGATAGGTGCAGACATTAAAATGAAAAAAAGAAAAGAAAACTAAATCTACCAAGAAAAATAATTTGAAGACATTTTCTGATATTTTTGTCATTTTCCTTTTTTTGAAAAAAAGATTTATTTATGCATAAAAGAGGTGGAGTATAGGCTAAGAGGTGGAGTATAGGCTACAGTCGTCGGAGGTGAGAGGATTCACCATAGACAGAGTGAAGAGCAGAACAAGCAGATAGACTGAAATACACTGCTGAGGGGAGCAGTGGGTGAGGCAGGAGAGGTCTGCTGCACTATGTGGGTCCCCTCCCTGGCTGGGGATCAAACTAGTGCTGCTGTGCTGCGATGCTTCACAGTGTGGCGCTCAACCTGCTGTGCCACCAGGGAGACCCTATTTTTGTCATTTTCTTGTAGGTATTTTATATCGTAATCTAAGGTATAATCATGGGTATCAGTACGTACTTCAGTTAATTTTTTGTATGCAAATGACAGTTATTATGATAAAATCTAGTTTTGTCCATATATACATATATATATGTAGGTTAGGGAAACATTCATTTCAGAAAATGTAACACACAATCCTTTTTACTTCTAAAATGTTTAAGGAAGTGGTAGATAGACGTTTGTGTCAGTGATATTATGTATGACTTCTTGTAATATAGCTTTTACTGTGGGCAAAATTGTGTGCAAAGCATTCTGCATACCTTACTTATCCTCTGTAATCTAGTAAGGTGGATTGTGCTAGAATATTTTTGCACATGTAGATTCTGAGAATATTGTGTTAAATTATACAGGCACATCTTACAATAAAAGAGCGAAGAAAAAATTGAATGTTGCCCTGAATGACTCCAAAGCTTATGTTCTTAAGCACTGTTTAACAGTGTTTGTATAATTATTTTTTACCTTCCACTTAATGCACATTAATAAAAATCGTGACTGTTTCCACATTCCTTGTTCTTTTAAGGTTGTCCTTCTAAAAATGTTAGCTTTAGAAATGACACAATAGGGGCCTCTACGGTGGCACAGTGAGTTAAGCAATGCACTATGAAGTGAACTGCAGCCACTGTAGCACCAGTTTGATCCCTGCCGCCAGCCAGGGGGGTGACCCACATGGCACAGCAGCCTTCTCCTACCTGGCCTTCTGCTCCCCTCAGCGGTGTTTCGGTTCATCTGCATGTTCTGCTCCCCATTCTGTCTCTGGTGAATCCTCTCACCTCCTGCAACTCTAGCTTGTACCCCAGCTCTTGTATGCATAAATAAACAAATCTTTAAAAAAAAAAGAAATGACACAATAATTTATTTTTTGTTTCTAAGCACTGCTTCTAAGCACTGTTGAGACTGGCTGAATTTTCTAAATGAAGTTTTGAAATAGAAACAAGGAAAATGCTCGCTTTCTCGTCTCTTTCCCTCTCTGTCAAATGAAAGGAGCATAAATCTACCATTCTTATACTGTACAGATGTTCAAGTGTCTAAACTGACTAGAAATTGTTCAGTGCTTCTACAATCAATCTACAGGAGTAGATAGCTACATTCTGGCTCCAAAAACATGATATATTTTCAAGTCTTATTATGTGGAAACAACCTCATGAAGCATCTCTCAAATCCTGAAACTACACTAAAGAGCCCAACCGCTATCTAGATAACCCCCTCAGTTCTCTTTCTGTTTCAAGAAATATAAGGCATCTACAATAGCTGGCAAAACTAATAGAATAGCTACATGTTTAAGTGAGACTTTATTCATTTTCTTGGGGTTAAGTGGGGAGGCGCAAAGATGCCAGGGGTAATTTTGTAAAACTGAATATGTATCTTACAAATAATTTAAAAAAATAATACGGACCTCCCTGGTGGCACAGTGGGTTAAGCAATGCAGTATGAAGCAAACCTCAGCAACTGCAGCATGAGTTCGATCCCTGCCACCGGCCAAGGAGGGGACCAACATGGCGCAGCAGACCGCTCCTGCCTCGCCCACTGCTCCTCTCAGCAGTGTGTTTCAGTCAGTCTGCCTGTTCTGTTCCCAGCTCTATCTCTGGTGAATCCTCTCACATCCCTGCTCTGGCTTGTACCCCAGCTCTTATATGCATAAATAAATAACATATCAAAAAAATAATAATGACATAAATGGGACATTTACATGTAAGGGTAATAGAAGAAAATTATATATAATGTAGTTCACTTATGCATAGACTAAAAGGAGAGATGGTTGGATGAAAGTCGATACCATATTATAAATTCCATCAGTATTGTTGACCTAGAAAAGTCTTATGATGAAAATATTGAGGTTGTAATCATGGCAATTACACGTATATATTCATTTTGCTACTGCTCTCTAAAACTTGTTGGCTACAGTTTTATATTTTCAGATTTGACTTAGGTTGTTTCCTCATTTATTCCATATCATTACACACTTTAGTCTGCTGTGTGTGTATGTGGGTATATGTGCATATGTGAGGGGGGCATGCTATTTATAGGTGCTAAGATGCAGGGATATATTTATCAATTTATTAATATAACCAACATTTTTTTAAATATAAGCTATGAACTAGACACTTTTTCAGGATGCTGGTTATATCCCAAAGATGAATACTAAAGAGTCTCTGCCTCTTGAAATATATACTGTATTTTTCTCAGAGATAGCAATCAAAAAGTTAAAAGAAAATGCAATTGAATTAATAATTATAGTAAATATAAGGCTAGATAAAGAATAAATTGTGATGGAAATTGGTAGTGAGTAGTTTAGGTAAATAATATACTAATTTTATGTGTCAGTTCAACTGAATCACAGGTGCTCAGATATTTGGTTATTCTGAGTGTGTTGAATTATTCTTTGTATGTCTATAAGGGTTTTTCAGATGAGATTAGCATTTGAATCAATAGACTGAGTAAAGTAGTTTGCCCTCCCTAATGTAGATAGGCATTATTTAATTCATTCAAAGCCTGAATAGATTAAAAAAAAAAGGTAGGAAGAATTTACTCTCCGTATCTTTGTGGTTTGGCTGAGATATCATCTACTGCTTTCAGACTGGGATTTATATGACTTAAAATATATGTGCTATTGGTTCTGTTTCTTCTTAGAACCTTGACTAATATACATGATTAGGGAGGACATTCTATTTAAGCAAATGCAAATTTCTTAGAAGAAAATAAATTTGGTTCATTGAGGAGAAGTAAGACTAGTGTGACTGAAACAAGTCAAGTAAAAGTTAGAGAACAGGAAAAGATGAGGTCTGATGATGAATGGCCAGGGTTTATATTCTTAGTGGTGTTAAATCCCTAGAATTTTTTCTAAATGTGTTAAAAGGACAATAGATATGCTTATCTTCTCAAACATTGCTGTAGTTCTTTGATGAATAAACTCTTGAGAAGCATGGATGCAAGGATCATGATAAATGACCAAGAGTTTTAGTGAGAGTTCAGACTTGAGCAAAAGGGAAAAGGAGAGAATTTAGGGATATGAATGCTAACTTAATATTGATAAGTATGAGTGGAAGATTTTATTAGTTACATGAGTCAGAAAGGAATTATGGTTAATGTATAGAATTGTTGTTGTCAACCTAAAACAAAATGTACCTTGAGTTGAAATTTGATTTGGCTATCAAAATAAATGATGTCTAATCCACACTAAGAGTGTACGGAAAGAGTTATGGCTTACATAATTTAGTTCTCCAGAGAGAATAATTTAGGCATCTCAAGTAAGTCCAAAGGGACTTCAGAACGCCAGGAAAAGAGACCTATTCAAGGTATCATTTTGTTAGGTATAAGGCCAAGGTGGGAGTTATGTGCATGATTTGAATCTTCTACCTGTGTCAGAGGGAGCATAGGTGGTTCCGTATCAGTTTGCGCAGAAGTGTGTCACAAGGATTAAAGGGAATTATGAGTGTTAAAACTCATCAGCAAGCATTAATAATGGAAAATCAGACTCTATTACAAAGACCTAGAGCTGAACAACTGAGTGAGTGGTAAGGAAATAACTCTTTTGAGTTAGGAGCAACGTTGGTCGGAACAAGGAGTTAAGTGTTGTGTTGTATGCTTATTGTATGTGTTTTGCTGTTATGCTTATTACCTCCTCCTTTTCTCTCTCTGCTTATTCCATGACCCTTTTTTTTTTTCCTCCTTGTGTTACACCTGAAGATATTAACAGTGTATATTTTAGAAATGTCATCTATTATTGATTTAAATCAGTTTTTTTTGTATTGCTTATCTAGAAAATATTAAGTCAGGTAAATTGGTTTTAACTCATTTTAAATTATGTTGCGCCACAGTGTGGTTCAAACATTATGAGTTTAGATATCCCTTCCAGCTCTGTCCATGTTACTACAAATGGCATGAGTTTATCTTTTGTGATTGCTGAATAGCATTCCATTGTGTATATCTATTACATCTTCTTGATCCAGTCATCTGTTTTTTGGGGATTTTGGTTGTTTCCATAACTTAGCTATTGTAAATTGTGCTGCAACAAATGTAGGAGTGTAGGTTTCCTTTAAAATTATTGTTTTTGTAAACTTCGGTTGGTTATTTTATGTGGATTACACCTGAGAGGACAAGTCAAATTTGTAAAAAAATGAACAATGATGTAAACATATATACATAAATTAAAAAAAAAATATTCTGAGGTGAAAAGCTTCCTAGTGTGATTGAAAAGAAGCCTTAGTTCAGCCAGCAGTGATTTTCCATAGTTGGCTGGTTGGAATTGCAGTGTTTCTAGTGTCCTGTAATTACCTTTCCTGAATTAAATAAAAGAATGAAAAATAAGCAAAATGAATCACTTCATTTTGTCCTCCTATCCCATGTCAGTACCTCAACATTTCTAATCTAGTCTCATCCCTTCGCCTATCTGCAATATTATCCTTCTGCAATATGGTCATATGCTGAGATTCAAAGGATTTTTGAGACCTCAAAAGTTTAAAATGTTAGTGTGCCATCCAGCAAGTGTTTGCCTGATAATATAGGCCTTTATAGAAATAGCATTATATGTTGCCTAAAAATTAAGTGGATGGGTGTTTGATGTAGTTACCTGTTCCCAATAATTTGATAGAACCCACAAGTTTTCAATAAGATCTCTCTGACTCTTGAGGCTTATTTTCAGATTCCAGGTTGTTTGATTTTTAACTGGGTTATTATTATCAGTTCCCTTAATTCCATTATATTGACCCATATTCAAGCTTCTATTGGTATTTTCCAGCTTCAATAACTAGATTTACTATATTTTCTATTAGTGCTATGTAATAATTAGCTCAGTCCCTGCACCAACATGAGTAGCTATCAGTATTTGCTCTAAAGTCAGTGGGAGTTTGTACTTTCAGGAATTTAGGACATATTTAATTACTGTAAACCTGAATGTCCAAACGGTGTCATACTATTGGAATGTTATTAATAGTTGGTATAGTTATTGTTCATTAGAATATATCAACTATAATCCTTACAGCAATTGCTAATACATAGGAATGGTTCTAATCCAGAGTATAAACTATTTCTATAGTTACTATGGAAGCAATTTACTTTCATAACAAAGCAGTTATCAAAAGTACAATTTTATGCAGTGAGTGTAATATGTCATTATTATAGCATTTTATTCGTCTTGCAACCTTTGTTTCATTTTCAAGTAAAATTGTAACTAAAGAAGGACTGAGAAAGACTGTTTATTGTGAAGATAATTGGTTAACCTAAAAAGTTTTAAATATCAGCTTAGGTTTGTGTAATCTATAGAAATGTTCTAGCTAAGGAAGAGACCACCATGCTGCTGATTGAGAGAAAGAAAAAAGACAATGCTTGATTATATATGTGAAAGAGGTAATATTAAATCAAAGATGGAATAAAAATCACAGATTTAAATTCACAATCTGACTTTAAGGGTTTTTTTTTTGAAATATACTTTTATTGGGTTCGAATTGAATCATTTCTCCTTCAAGTACGTTAAAAATAGACTTCTTTTATATATTGACATCATTATAAACTAAAATCTTAATGTATTGTTAAGCTATTATATTTGGAATAGTATAATTATGTCTACCTTCACGTAAGTGTAGGCATTTTATTTTTTATTGAATAATGTTATTTGGAGAACTGAACAACATTTTAAAAGTCAAAATTCTTTTCCTTGAGCACATTTTTGTATTAAGTTTTCATTGGCCTCTTAGAACCTTTCCCAAGGTTACTTTCTTAGAGTTGCAAATTTGTGAAAATCTTGTTTCAAGAAACAACCAAGAATATATTGGTTTTATGATCTGGTAATAGAATGTCTAGTTTTACATGCTCAATTTTAATGAAAATGTGGTGAATATAAAAAGCCTTTCAAACTGTCACCATGTATGTCAAACACATGCAGTCACTGTTTGTATATTAAAATCCTTCCAGTCTGACAGCATGCCTGCACATCTTTTTTTTTTTTTTTTTTTAATTAGAGTATCCACATCTCTTCACTCTTTCTGTTTCACTGAGGGAAAAACACTCTCAGTTTCTGTGAGCATTAACCAGTTTTGGACACTACTAGGTCTTTAGGATTATCCAATTATAAGCAAGAGGCTTTCATAGAGTTTTCCTTATTCTCTTTCAGGCTCACTTGCATCTTCCATAAAGAGATAATAGGAAGGTCATTATCATATAAGTCCAGTGTAATTCTGAAACAGTGAAGCAATAAATGGAAACATCTGCTGCTCTCCTAATTGTAACTAGTACAGAGAAAATAAGAATAGTGAGGAAGAGCTTTTAAGGTCCCATTTCCCACATCAGACACAGAGCATCTGGTCTGAGACTACTTTGCAAGCAATTTGTGATGTCTAATAGTAACATTAAGGACCAAAAAATATATATAATAACCTTAGAAGGAAATTGAAGTATACATTTTGCTGTTTTAGTGTTTAGTCAAATGAAGACCATTTAATATGTTTTGGAAAGATGTTGCACTTGGCAATTATCTAAAGACAGACTTAATTCTCAGTATCAATTTCTTATTACTTGATGGCTGCCACAATTCCCCATAGTTAGAAAGTGATTGAAATAGTAAAAATAATAATATTAGTGTATGGTGAAAATTAGATCTATTATAGGAAATGAGTGGGTATCTTTTGGTTGCAAAGCACTGAAATTTGTTCCAACTTGCTTAAGCTGGAGGGAGAATTACCTCTTATCTAACAGAATAAGTTGCTGTTTTAAAGAACAAAACCGGAAAAGGATATTGACAGATTAGATATGTGCTTTCCCTCTGGATTGCTGTTGGTGAGCTTCCTGGAAGGTAGATTAACATTGTATATGTAAGTCTTGCAATTAAAAAAGAAACAAAAACATACATACAAAGTTTAAAGAGTACAGGAAGGTATACCATGGGAATTAGATGGGTTAAATTCCGAATGCCTTATGTCTAAATTAGTAAATCAAAGAAGAAAGTGATCTGAAAAAACAAAAATGTTCTTTAGAACATGAGTAGAGAATGTGGGATGTTATCCTAGAGTGATCAATACCTGGGTAGAATACAATACAAGTATTTCTTTGGAATTGTGGTCCAGGGAACACAGACCCAACAAGCACTTCAGACACAAGTGGCACTCCTCAGTTTTCCTGGAGGTAGACATGCACATGCCTACATGCATAGCAAGAAGTTCAGTTCCAGTGAGGTCCACTTAATGCAAATCAGGCATTCAGTCAATGCACATTTGATTCTGTAAAATCAAGCATCAATCCTGACTTGTCTGTGGTGGACAGACTTTGTTTCATCTCCTCCTTCCTGGAAGTAGATGTACCCAAGCCTGAACAGGCATGCCTGGATATGCCTGGTACCTGATCATCAACAGCTTTTCCATTCTGTTACAAACTCAAATGACTCCAAAATATATATAAGTATATATATATATATATTTTATTTTTTATTTTTATATATATAAATATGTATTTATATATATATATTTTTTGGTCAAGGAAAAATTAAAGCAAGTAGCACATGAATTTTAAGTGGATTAAAATGGCTGCTATAAGGTATGGAATAGAATGAGTTGTGACTATATTATACTGAACATATCTTTAGTCAGTCTTAAAATTATTACTTAGTCATTTGAAAAAACACAAATGTATAGTTCTGATGATTTGATGGTGGGAAGTTTGTCATTCACACAATAAGATATTTGCCAATTTTGAGAAATGAAATTATTCTTGTCTGAATATTCTTGTGAGAATTATAAAAGTCATTAATGGGTATAGGATCCCTTTTTTATGTATAAAAATAAGGTGGAATTAAATACTGGGCCTCCCTGGTGGCACAGCAGGTTTAGTGCTGCACTGTAAAGCATCCGCAACACAGCAGCGCGAGTTTGATCCCCAGCCAGGGAGGGGACCCACATGGCTCAGTAGACATAGCTCAGTAGACATCTTGCTTGCTGCTTTCCTCAGCAATGTATTTCAGTCCACCTACCTGTTCTGCTCCTCACTCTGTTTCTGGTGAATCCTCTTACCTCCGCAGCTCTGACCTATACCCAGCTCTTGTATGCACAAATAAATAAATCTTTCCCCCCCCCAAAAAAAAGAATTAATTACAATTTAATTCTACCATTAAATAGATCAAGGAAAAAAAATACATGGTTGGGAACAAATAACTTGTATTGAAATTATAACTTCACTTCTTTTCTCAGTGGTATTTAATGGGTCACCTAGTGGGTTTTGATATTCCCACAAAAGTGGAGAGGGAAAGGGGGAAAGGAAAAGGGAGATGTAAGGAGAAAGGAAGGAGGAAGGGATGGAGGAACAAAGTCAACAACCAGGTTAGCTCCAGTGAGAATTACTTAAGTGACAAAATTCTCCTACATGATCTTCTTTGTCATTCACCTCTTTTCAGCCCAGTCTTACTCTATCTTTATTCCTAAGCCATGCTCCAAAGTCTGTCTGTGAAAAGAATCAGAAAAAATAATACATATCAAATGCAACAGGAGCATTGTCCATTTTAGACCTTTGAGTAAATCATGTGGGAAATATATGTTTCTCTGCTGTATTATTGAGTTCCCAAAGGATAGGTCCATAAACAATGATGGGTAATTTAAATCATATCTAAAAGCATACGGCCATTTTTATTGATCTGCTGCTTACTCCTCATAAGTCATTATGTATTTTAAGTTTCAGGAGTGTGTACATCCATCCATGTCTTCACTCAATACACTTTTTTGAACCTTTTGTGCCAGGTTTAGGTTTTGGTAAAACAGAAAATAATAACTGTTTCTTTTTCTTTACTACCTAATATTTAACTAGCTTTATGTGTGTTAAACTTTTTTCCCCAAATAATTTTAATATTTATGATGGAAGAAATTTATATATACATTTTCAGCATATTCTTTAGTGTTGCACAACTTTTGTGGGATATAGTTATTCATCTGAATTAAATAAGACTGTGGATGACAACTGAGTATATCATGTTTTTTTGTTTGTAGGTGGTGGGGAGGAAGAGATTTGGCTGCTTCTATTGAGCTGTGACTATAATTTTGGCAAGATTTTCATGCCTTATGGAATTTATAGATAATGCAACATTAGAAATTTAGTATAATGCATGACTTGGGTTTTCAAATGGGCAAATTCCTCATAGACAGCTAGCCTTTATTTCTTTGTTTAATTCTAGCAATAATTTATAAATGCACATTCATTAACATCATCTAACCAATGATATTCTCAGAGTCTATTGAGAGTAAAGGCTCACAAGTCTATATTTTCCTATGACAATCAGACATTTCTTTATCACACAGATGATGCTGACAAATACTGAGTGAACTGTTAGTACTTATATGATCTTGCATTTTATGCTTGAACCTGCCCACTCCTAGCCATTGATAAATGGTATTTTAATCCTAGCTTTTTCTTTTTTCTTTTTAAAGATTTTTTAAAAATTTATGCATATAAGAGCTGGGGTACAGACCAGAGGTAGGGGGTGAGAGGATTCACCAGAGGCAGAGTGGGGAGCAGAACAGTCAGATAGACTGAAATACACTGCTGAGAGGAGCAGCAGATAAGACAGAAGAGGTCTGCTGTATCATGTGGGTCCCCTCCCTGGCCACGGACAGAACTCCCACTGCAGTGACAGTGGAAGCCCCACAGTGCAGCGCTGAACCCCTTGTGCCCTTAGGGAGGCCCAACCCTACCTTTTCTTACTTTGTTATTTTCCTGCTGAGAGTTCCATAACTTGGCTTCCATTTAGTCTATTAAATATTTTATGTCTATAAATTAACGTGAACTAGATTATATTTCATCATTTGATAAATACCATAACAAGAAGAGTTTCATTTTAACACACATATTTCTGTTACCTTAGCACAGACTAGTACATCACTGCAATGAAATAAGAAAATGAAATTTGAGAAATTCACTTGGGGTATGTAGAGAAGAAGTAACTATTAGGCCAAAATAGACATCCACTATTTTTATGCTCCACTTGCCAAAAACATTAGAGATATAGGAGAGAGAATGTACCTGAATATTTCTAAAATTATTCAGGTGGAACAGCAAGTGACCTTGTTGTAATGCCATAAAATAATTCCTACTACTATCTCTGAACAATTTTGAATACATCAGAAAGGATTTATTCAGCAAAAATGATTTTAGAAAAGCCCAATTGTTGATTTAAAGATAGTCTCTCTTAGATATACAAATCTTTTCTAATTTGCTCTGCCTTTGTACTTATAATTTAGGGATAAAAATGCAAATCTAATGTAAAGGAACATGTGTTTGGCAATGTTGACAATTACCTGCCTAATATTTCTAGTTTTGACAGTAGTCAAGGAAATCAGAGGACAAAGATGAGAGACATATACAGAAAGGGAAATTCATCATTGTGGGAGGAAGTCAAAAGTGACTAGTATGGATTCCCTTCATTTCCTTTACTAAGAAAACTGCCTTCACTTATCTCTCTGACCTCTGATTATATTTTCAATTTTTTTAATTATTTAATTTTCTATTAGCATTTCCTTACTCTATTATTTAACTCATTCTCAGAAAAGATCTATATCTGAGCAAAATAGGATTTTATAACACAAACCTGTGGAAATGTAACATCTATAAAGTAGTAAAAAAAGAGGGAATGCAGTTATTGTGTAGACAGAAAATTCAAAAGACTATTGAATATATTGAAAAATGTAAAACCTAATCCTACTATGCTTGTCACTTTTGTCCCATTATCCAAGTAGAGGCCACCATATGAACCACAAGGTTCTAATGCAACCAGTTGTCTAAAACTTGACCCATAATTACAGCTACCACTTGGCCTATGACATTGGGAACAAATTCTTTTTTTTTTTTTAAGATTTATTTATTTATGCATACAAGCACTGGGGTACAGGCCAGAGGTGCAGGGGGTGAGAGGATCCACCAGACAGAGTGGGGAGAAGAACAGGAAGATCAACCGAAACACACTGCTGAGGGGAGCAGCGGGCCAGGCAGGAGAGGTCTGCTGGGCCATGTGGGGCCCCTCCCCAGCCGGAGGCAGGGATCAAACTTGTGCTGCGATGGCTGCAGTTTGCTTCACAGTGCGGTGTTTAACCCACTGCGCCACCAGGGAGGCCCCAGACATTGGGAACAAATTCTTTCCAAATGTTTATAAAGTGATTATCTACCAAGCTGAAAGACTGGTGGAATTGAAAAGACTTAAAACAAAACATTTTCCTTCTTTTATGAATGACAAAAATTCAAGAGATTATGCTAATAGAACTATTTAAACCAAATCAGTGTAGGCCTCCCTGGTGGTGCAGTGGGTTAAGCAATGCACTATGAAGCAAACCACAGCCACTGCAGCACAAGTTTGATTCCTGCCACCAGCTGGGAAGGTGATCCACATGGTGCAGCAGACCTCTCCTGCCTTGCCCACTGCTCCCCTCAGCAGTGTACTTGCATTAGTCTGCCTGTTCTGCTCCCCGCTCTCTCTGGTGAATCCTCTCACCCCCCACATGTCTGGCCTGTACCCCAGTGCTTGTATGCATAAATAAATAAATCTTTAAAATAAAAATAAACCAAATCAGTGAAGGATATCTAAAATAGTGAAGGCTTGGATCTTGAATTCCAGCAGCATATTAGAAATAATCAAATGCTCTGATCAATCTCAGTGCTTTTAATCTCTGAGGAAAAAAATAAGAATCAAAATATGAATGGTATTATTATGACCTTAGAAAATAAAGTATGTATGTTTGACCCATTGTTGAAACTGAAATATGGTGGCCTCAATGCTTGAAGCAAGAACATGTATTGCAGGTTAACAGGCAAAGAGGCAGATGGAAAGAAAGGTACTAAAATCTACCTCTGATTAAGAAAGGGATTGAGGTTTTATAGGTTTCAGGGACCATGCTTAAGAAAAAGTAAATAAAGGAGCTGATGTGCTCAGCAACAAGAAGTAGAAGGGCAAATTAACAAACAGTTAGGGGTGGGGTCATTAATAAAACCAGGAGGGTGATTAGCAAACAAGTAGCTTGTGGGCTCAATGATAAAAACTGGAAAGCAGGTTAGCAAACAACTAGAAGGTAAATTCAATAAGAGGCAGCAGAAGAGCAGATTTACAAAAAAAAAAAAGTGGGTGGTCTCAATAACAGGAACCAGAAGACAAGTCAGCATTCAGAAAAGAAAGAAAGACAAAGAACAATGGAATTAAATATTGTTGCTTGAAAATATAGATTAGAAGCAAAGAAACATGAACTTGACTGTAACAGCATATTTCATACATGAAAAAGTCATCTGGAGAATTTCTCATTTTCTGTTGCTTGCCCCTGTTTTTGGGTAGCCTCCTACTTCTGGGGCTTATAGACTCCTGGCTTTAGTTGACCTTGGAACTTAGCTCAAGATCAGCTGCTTCTGCTTTGCTCAGGCTGTGTCATAAGCTGCATCTGTAAATACAAGTGTCCAAGAGAAAGTTAGATATCTTTTTTTTTTCTTTTGTGTTCTTCTAGTCTGAAAGCAATTTAGCCATTTAGTTTGGTTTCAGTATTGGATTGCTGAAAAGATCAGAAGAGGTTACTCTGGTGGATTTTGAAGGCATCATAGAAATGTGAGATCTGAGAAAATGGAATTGTTGCAATAAACAATGAGAAATGAGGAAATCATTCTAGGAAGCAGAAGTGCACTGGCAGAGTGGAGGTGCTTTGACAGCAGTTCATAGATTGGTTTGACCCAGTGAAGACTTTTGTCCCCACCTAGCATACAACAAGGCTAACTGTGTGATGTCAAGGACAGACTTTGGATAGCAGGCTGAATAGACTTCCTGAGACATCAGAAAGTTCTCCCATAACTAAACCAGATGATATAATCAGGTTTGTCCTTTAGAAGTTCACAGGTTAGATTATGGTCACTTGAAGACCAGAGGAGAGGTGAATGTTTCACATGAAAATGCCAGTAACTTCCAAAGATTCACTTCATAGGTAGCCAAGGATATATATATTTGGTAGTGAGTTATACTTCTGTAGAAATAGAATGAGCAAAAAGAAGTTACATGTAACTGAAATATAATTTGGTCAGGGAATGGAATTAATCTTGATTATCTGCTCAATTAAAACTATTTTGAAAAAAGGGAAGAATATATTTCAGTACTCTTAGAAAAATGTAATGTCTTCAGAATTCCTGGCTTTCAAATCTAACCCCATCACCTTCTAGAGTTAAGAATGTGAGTGAATGAATTAATCTTTCATTTTCTCATGGCTGTAACAAGGAAGATAGCTTGAGGGGAGATAGGTAAGAGGACAGAGGTGTGAACCTCACCTGGACAATACACATATCACTATGGAGAGTCCTCTATTTAAATGCCACAGAGGTGTGAAGTAAGGATAAAAGAACACAAAAGAGTTCATACCATAAACAGTAGTATTTGCTTCAAAGGGGTTTTGCAAGAATTGATTAAGAAAATTCTTGTAAAATGTATAGATTGGTGTCCTGCACAAAGTAAGCACTCAGAAAGTGTTGACCTATAAAATTATGATTGTTAATAAATCTCTTTGCATATAGAAATCAGAATTTTTTTAGAAGTTTTAAAGTCAGTATTTTTGAACACAAAAACAAAAGCCTACTTAAGCATTTTAAGTATCCATTGCTAAAGTAGTTTTAATTATGTTCTTTAGCACACCACTTTGCACTTTTAATATTTTTCTAAAATGTAACTCAAATAGAGGAATAGTATTCAAAGTGAAAATTTTGTCAGTCTTGCCATACCTCCTTTTTAAATTAATATCATGTAGGACACATCTAAGTTTACTCTGTTAAAATATAACTGGGGAAACTGACAGCCAATGCTGATAAGTTAAGTATGTTGGTTTTGGTGTTCCAATGAAATGGTTAAGATTATTGAATTAAGCCTTTCATTAAATCATGAATCTCTGTTAGGATTGCTGTGAAAAAGAGCTTTGTTAAATAAATATTCTGTTGTAAAAGAGGGGGAAAGTAATTGACTAAGGAAAAGCAATTGGGTAACTATATTTGTAGTGCAAAGTTTTGGTCTGATAGAGGCTATTTTCAGATTACTTGAGAAAAAAATGTCTAAGAGGGCAGAGGTGTGAACCTCACTTGGAAAATACACAACCACTAAGCCCTGATGACTGTTCCAGTGTGGAAAGACAATCTATTTAAATGCCACAGAGGTGTGAAGTAGGGATGGCTAAACACAAACAAATTGTTTCTAGAAATTCTACCTGAAAGAATTGATCCATTTTGGACAGGTATGGCGGAGTATTTACCAACTGCTTTTTATTTCCCTTCTTGTTATGCTGTTTTTCTCTATTGGGAACAATGGTCTGGATTTCAGATTTACAATCAGTCCAAAAGACATAACAGTTTTTGAGTAGTATCCAAATGGCTTGGTTTTAAGAAAGGACTGCAGACAGAATACGAACATCTACTGACCTGTCCTCTCATCTCAGGCACATCTTGAACCCCTTAATCTGTTTATACATTATACATTAGCTCTTGGTTTTCCTACCTTTCATTGGTACTGGCAGCCACATCCGTTCTCCAGCATCTGCAGCTTACTGACTGAAGATCTTCAGATGTTTTTACATCATTGGTGTATTTTCTATGCCTCACCATAGAGCTGTGTCAGCTTTTCTGTATCATCATCCAGTTTTAATCCAGTACTATATTGGCACTATGCTGATTGAACCTAATGAGAAAAACATTATAAGTCTCTTAGATGCACTTTTTTCCTTGTGGCTGTAATGATTGGTAAATGATGAAATATAATGTAAGCATATTGTTGGTGGTAGGTGCAATGTGGTGGTGACACCTGATGAAGATATCCAAATAATACTTCTATTAAGAATAAATAAAATTAATTAAATAAAAATAGAATATAGAATTAACTCATAATGAAATACTGGAAAAGTGAATAGTGATATTCTTTGAAAGCAGGAGTAGAGGGTAGAGAGAAAGGAAGGATCTACTTTTGTATTACAATTTGATTTACTCACAAAGCTATGTATGTGTTTTTTTTCATAAATTTTTTTCTGGATTTTAATAAGTAGCCTGTGCTACAGTTGCTGTGAGGAATTGAATTTTTTTCTTTTCTTTCATGTTGACTTGTTATTTACTGCTAATTAAGTTTCTTATAGACCCCTTTCTATTCTTACTCCAAAATGCACAACAGTACAGAAGGGCTGACATCAGTCTTTTGGGGCTGGGGCTGGTATGGTGCTGAACATGCCTGGGATTTTCACCCCAACTAGTATTCATGGGAATGTCCAAGAAACCACATATGAAATCACCAATTAATGAATATTAGATGATACTGGTCATCAAATTAATATTTACAGACACAGAAATTATGCCATTCTCTCTATTAGATCATATTTACTTTATACTCAGGATCAGCTGATTTTTTTAATCCTTTGGAAATGTAAACTATGATTCAAAATGCACATATAAATATCCATGTCAGTGAATATATGTGAGGATACGGCAGAAGTACACATGGAGTTCAAATACCAACTCTAGAAATTTATCAGTGATCTTTGTTATCAAAATATGTATATTCTTGACTCTCTGCATGCCAGATTACATGCTAACAGTCTCTTTTATGTAGGTCTCTGAAACTAAATATTTGTAAAAGTCACTCTTCATGATAAGTATTTTCATCATTTCTCACTTTGATCATTGCCTGGCTAATAAATCATTCTTAGTTCTTTTATAACAGTTTTGCTCTAAGTCTATGACTTCAGCTTCATCCTAAATATTGTACTTTATATTACATTTATACTAAATTATTTGCATTTGTATATGCTGTTTCCAGGTCATGTCCATTCTCTTTTCATCACATTCCTTTTGGATAACAACTGCTCATCCTTTGGACCCTTTCTTTTTTCTTCTTCCCGACTTTATATGATTCATTTGGGGACCTTTCCCATGTGTTTAAAAATCAGCTGAAGATAGCCATTGTAGCACTATTATATTTTTTCTAATATTTGTTTTGCCTTTAACCATAATTAGTACATAATCCCTTGGGTGATACGTAGTTAAGTAAAATCTTTAATTAATAAGTATGCTTATTCATTTATTCATCAATCATCAAATCCACACACAGTTTTCTTGTCTATTCTTAAAGTCTCTCATGGAGGCTTTCTGTGACGCTGGGACAGAAAGTCATATATTCTTGTCTGAATTTAAGGGCTATGTCAAAGAGAAGCATCCTCCATGAGCCCATTTAAAACAAACACATTATCTTGCAAGTTTAGTAGAGAGAAAGGAAAGAAAGCTAAAACTACATGGGGTGACGTCCCCTATAGTAAGATCTAAAGACCGAGCTTATTTGCAGTGTCTTCCTTATTTAAAGTTCTTCATTTATTTGTTCAGTTTTAGAGCCCCTTTCATCAACAAAATAACAGAGGTGAGTGCTTGCTATGACCTTTTCTTTCTCCTAAGTATCCAAAACACATTATTTTATTTACTTTCACAATGACTCCATAAAATTGGTCTGATGGTAGCAGTGGTCTTATAGATGGGCAAACAGTGGGGTTGTTTAATGTCATATGATAGCAAGTGGTAGGACCAGGATTTGGCTCCATTCAGTTGATTTAGAATAATTTGCCTACTTATTAAATTACATATCATTTCTAGTATTTGCAAATCAAAAGACCTTTTAATTTACAAATGTTTGCACGAGTATTATAACATGATTATTTACCAACAATGAATGCTAAACTAAAGAAAATGAAATCATAAAGAGTTTTATCAGAGAGAGGATTGAGGAGGAATAACATTTAGGATCTATCTAAGTGCCTAAATCATAGGCAAATGCCACATCCACTTACATACACTCTCTCCTTCAAAAGTTGAAGTGGGCCAGTCTCTGTTGCCCAGTTTGGTTCATGGGGCAAGGTAGTTTGTCTTGGCATTTACTGCAAAAACCACTTACAAACTAAATCAACAAACTATTTTCAGGAGAAAGGAGTGAATGGATGAATGAAAAGCATTTTTATTTCTAGTGTACTTTAAAGTTTTTATTAATATATACCTCTTTGCTCCCTGCAAGAGTTCCTGCTGTTCCTTAAAAACAAAATGCTATGTTGCCGATAAGACATTGCTAAATAGACTTAGTAAAGTTAAAAGGGAAAAAGAAAGGCTACTGCACTGTACAATAGTTAATTTAAACCTAAATTATTTTCTGGGGCATTTTTTGAAAGAACAAATTTATTTTCAATCATTTATTAGTAAATGTTTTATATTAATTTAGGAGACAAATGAGAGTAACTGATGAACATATTTTGTCATCTTAACTTACTTTTAAATAAAATTACATTTTTGTTCTAAATTGAAATAATAGGTGCAAATTTGATATTTTTTTAAAATCCATTTTATCTTTTCACCTTGAACTTCCTCTTTTGGTCTTACCTTTTTTTATCACTGCTTTGTCCCATGAATTATAGGTTCAGTTAATGAATTTCAGATAATTTTATTCTGATGGTTTTGAAATTTGGAGGATTCATAATTGGAGAAAAATCATGACTTAGATTCTATTATGCAATATGGAGTATAACAAGGAAAGTGATTGTACACTTAAAATCCCGGCTGACTACCATAAACTCACAGGGAACTGAACACTGGAGCTCTATCTCATGGTGTAGACCATCTGATTTACTTTTAGTGCTTGCAGTCAATTTTGTTCTGTGGCAAAAAGTGAAAGATTGCAAAGAAAAATGGTTGTGAAAAATTAGAATTCATAAAATTCCAAGTGTTAAGCTTCTGGATCCTGGGGCTATTCCCTTTTGAGATTAACTAAAACACGTTTATGTTTATACTTTTCCTGTAAATGACACATGTCTAAACGTTTTTGACATCTTTCAAGTGTTGACAACATATAAAAATGAATCATCATACTTATTTTTCAGCTCACATTGTAAATATAAGTAAAATATAGATCCTCCTAACAGTGCTTGATATTCACTGAGTTTGACTCATCTTGATATCTTGAAACACATTTTTTCATATGTATAATAGCAATCATTTTCAAATTTACTGTCAGCTTTCTAAATCCTATGAAAGAATTTGAGATGGGGTTGGTTTTCTCCAAATTAGGTTAACATATAAGTTTGTCTGGAGAATTAAGCCACATGTTTTGTAGATATTAAAATGTAATGCCCTGTATTTTATTACTTTTTTTTTAACTATGAAAAATGTATCTTAGTGAAGACATAGACTGCAGTGACAAAATTATTCTTGAGATTGATGCAGATCTTCTGGCCCTTTGCTTAAATTATTCATAAAGCCAGTAAAAATTTATTTAGAGCAGAGGTAATTGATTTTATAGTCTGGTCTGTTAACAATCAAGTGTTATCATTTATAAACCTCAGGCAACATTTCCTGTTAGCTATGTATCATGCCTTTAGGCTAACTACATTGTCTTTAATATCACATACCAACACAAGCAAGGTAGATGTAGGTAACTTTCTGTCAGGAAAATAGATCCAGTGTATGAAGTCCTGATTATTAATTTTAATAATGTCAATTTTGTATACCCAAATTATAAATGACCTTTCATTTAGGGATTAATTACCTTATACTGTGGTATTTTGTGTTTGTTTCTGTTTTCCTCTGCTACTACTAAATGTTGATGACTGTCTGCTTTGGTTCAATATTCTTGTAAGAATGTGACAGAGAACAGCCTAGTACAAAGCTAAATGACATATTAGTATCCCAATGAGAATAAGCAGCATATTGGCTGATGTTAGAGAACAACAGGATCCTTTGTGATTTCTGCCATTTAGAATACATGAATTATAGTGAAACAGGGACATCTGGTGTGGGATAAGGATGCAAACTTAGAGCTGAAACAAGGAAGGTGCCTTAAGAATATGCATTGAAGTTTTGTGCATAACACTGCATGTAAATTATATTCCTCTATAACACTAAACTAAATCTAATGTATGCATTCTGAAGTATTTGGGAATGCGTAAAGATATGATGATCGAAGGATGGGTAGATAGATTGATATCCCTTAAAGCAAGGAAATCAAAATTTGACCGTTATAGAACAGGTCAGTAGGTTCATGAAATATTCAGAGTGATTCTTTTATATTTTTATTTTTTTGCATAGAAGAACTAGAGTATAGGCCAGAGGTGTAGGTGGTGAAAGTACTAACCAGAGACAGTGGGGACAGTGAGGAGCTCAACAGGCAGATTTACTGAAATGCACTGATAAGGGGAGCAGTGGATGAGAAAGGAGAGGTCTGCTGCACCATCTGCAGGTTAGTTCCCTGTCTAGGGTTAGAACTTAGGCCATAGTGGTGATAGTGCCCAGGTAGACCCTGGGGTTCTTTTATCCTTTCTGTATGTTTTGAAGTTTTCAATTGCGAATACAAATAATTATACATAAATACTAGATATAAATAATATACATAAGAAATTTGCTCCTTTTCGTTTTGAATGTGAATGTTTTTGCATAACTACATCACTTAATAATGTAAGATTATATTGAGGAATTATGTGCATTTTCTACCTGTAATATCACATGTGATTTTAAACATGTGATTCATTCAGATTCAGATCGAGAATGAATACAAAAAATGGATGGAAAAGTTATATACATTTTTATCTCTAAATGTAAAATATATTTAAATTTGGGAAATCTTTTGAGATTTTTTTTAATTTACAGTAAAGTTTAAATAAAAATGACAAGTTGCCTTATTTCTCAAAGTAGAGTTCCTAGAATTACAAAAGTCTAGTGCTTCAGTGGATGGATTTATAATGAATTTATGGATTTATGGCAATATGATAGATGTGACATATCCTTACTTCAAAGTATATAGCTGATGAAATAAAACTAAACAATTAATGTTTAATGTGATCTTTAATGTTATTATTTTCCCCCAAATCCTCATACTGCAGAATAGAGATGAACAAATTCTTGACTAGGCTTTAGACAACATTGTCTGAGAGATTAAGAAAGTCAATATTATACTCAGCACACTTAAATAGCTTTGTGTTTACCCTCAATATTTAAGCCATATCTAGGAGATTTGATATTCAGTTACTATATTTAGCGTCCTCCTTACCTTTTTTGTAACCTTATGGTCATCATGAGAGTAAACACTAATTGAAAAGTGCTAAAAGGTGTTCTGAAATTTCATGTTTCCTTTATTAAGCAGTACTCTATTTAAGATCACCTGTAATGCACCATAATAGAGAAGTCTTTGAATTTTTACTTCTCATTTTGGTTTTCAAACAGAAAATTTCATATTTGGTAAGGCCAATGAATTTATTTTTAAAATATAAAAAAATAATGGAATAGCTTATTTTTATCATATACAAAGCCATTATCTACAGTATGTAAATATGAAGTTCCTCCCACTCACCCAATATTTGCTAAGCACATACAATATAAAGTTATACAACTCAAAATTCCTGCTTCAGAAATTGACATGTATGTTCCCATTGAAAGTTATTAAACTTTTGAATACTAGTCTCCTTTTTTAGATAATGAATTCATTGATTATTTATTATGTTAGATTATTGTACAGATTAGATAAGATGGAATTTAGAAACAAATCATGAACTCCAATTCACATTACTATATTGAATTATTAGCATCACCAGTTTTTTAGTTGTGTGAACTGGGTGACACTCTTTTTTCTTCTTTAGTTGTTATAAAATGAGAACAATCATACCTACCTTATAAAATTGTTACAATCTATGCAAAACTCCTAAGTCAGGGTCTGAGAAATCAGTATCCATCATTTTATTTGCTAACTCTTACAAAAGCTTTTGGTTTCAAGTGGAGAATTTTTTAAAAAAGAAAAAAGGAAGTTTCCCTGTTTATAAGAAGTACCCACTTAAAAACAAAACAAAGCAAGTTCTTTCTCATCTCTGCTTCATAAGAGGCAGAGGATTTTTGGTCAGTGAGGAGTTGTGGGGCATTAATACCCAGAAATCACCCACAACACATTGAGAACTGAGTAAGTGACTAGGCGGAAGACAACAGCACTGAAGTACATCTCCATGTTTCCTTGGTGAGACACTAATAGAATAGAGTTCTCATCATTCACAGAGGCTACTAGTTCCATAAAACATGCTTACGCTGCCTTTCTACTGTCTTGTCCTGTCAAACTCTTCCCACTCATTTTCTCCAGCTTCCTTGGATGACTTCCCAAATGAATCAGCTTCACTCAGTTCTTGTCACAGGGTTTAGGAGGAATCAAATGAAGACACAATGTTATGACAGATCCTACTGAGTCCCTGTGAATTTATGCTACATTGAGGGTGGCAGAGTATGAATACAGCAAATGTGAAATATTGGGTTGTTGTGGCCAATTCTTTCTTTTTTCTGGTTCTAGAATTTTGTACTCATGTCCATGTGACCTTGCTTTCCACTACAGTGGAAAAATATATTCCCTTATGTCATTTGAAATTGGTCATACAAGTAGCAAGTCTTATTTAGATTATATTTGGAAATAGATAATGAGATGAATGCCCAACATGGAAGGAAGCAAGGGCTTTATTATGCTTGACTTCTTGTGAATTTATAATACCCCTGAAGAAAACATTCCTGAGATAATCTAGAAGCCAGAGACCAATGGACCTGATCTCATCCAGCCTAGATCCATCAAATCATAGTAGATCTAAAGATATATGAAGAAATGTACATATATGGTCTATGCCTGATATTTTGAGGTTGAATTTTACCCAGCAGACATAATACTATTTCACTTCATTAATAATGTTCTGTTGCTCTATTGAATAGTTGTCTAATTATTCATACTATTCAGAAAACACATTTAATGTTCCAATAATTGCCAGTTTGTTAGGTATAGGTATCATTGAAACTTCAATTTACATTTTTCTGGGAATTCTGGGAATTATTTCCATATTTTTTAACCACTTGTATTTCCACTTATAAAAAGTGGTAATTTCCTTGCAACTTTCAATTAAGTTTTTTTAAATGTAAATTCTTAAGTAATTAAAATATTTTAAGCAATATATTTCAGTATTGCAGGGAATTACTCTGGAGTATTGGCACTCCATAACTTTTTCTTCCTGTATTTCTGTGTTGAGAAATCATTTTAATTTAGTGAATCAACAGGTCTGAATTTATATATGTGTGATTTTAATTTCTTATTTTGGGAACTTTGTAAAAGAGGCTTTTATTAATCTTGTTATCAAGATATTACTGTATATTTTATTTGATTGATTTGTTTGTGTTACCCTTGTAGTTAAACTAATATGGAACACTGTTTTATGTAGCAATTTTTGGACTTTGGTTACTATATATAATTTTTGAACCAGGTTTTCAGGTTCCTTCTGAAGTGCTTGTCTGTTGAATGATGATGGATTAAATTTTATAATAATTTGGGGAAATATACAGCCCTATATAATATTATTCTCCATTGAACTATATTTTCATTGAATTTAGATCTTTCTTAAATAAGTCTATCAAATACATGATGTGCAAATATTTCTTCCGGTTAAATATAATGTCTTTTCATTTTAATGATTGTTTTTTTACTGTGCAGAAACAAAAGCAGTCTGTTTATCTTACCATTTGCCACAAGATGTATGAACCTGGAGAGTATTACACTAAATGAGATACCTGAGAAGAATCTACAAAGTTGTAGAGACTACAAAGGAGAAAAAGAAAAATTAAATTAATAAATTCCCAATTATATCCAGGCTAATCACAGAGGCACTTTATATTTTAAAAAATATTTATTTATTTATGTATACAAGAGTTGGGGTGTAGGTCCGAAGTGCAGGACTTGGGGAAGGAGATGACAGGATTCACCAGAGACAGAGTGGGGAGCAGAACAGGTAGATCTACTCAAGTGCACTGCTTAGGGGAGCGGCAGGTGAGACTGGAGTGGTCTGGTGTGCCATTGGGTCACCTCCCTGGACAGGGATTTTTTTTTTTTAAAGATTTATTTATTTATGCATACAAGAGCTGGGGTACAGGCCAGAGTCGTGGGAGGTGGGAGGTGAGAGGAATCACCAGACAGAGTGGGGAACAGAACAGGCAGACTGACTGAAACACACTGCTGAGGGGAGCAGCGGGAAGGCAGGAGAGGTCTGCTATGCCATGTGGGTCCCCTCCCTGGCCAGCAGCGGTGATTGAATTCGTGCTGCAGTGGCTCCGGTTTACTTCATAGTGCATTGCTTAACCCACTGAGCCTCCAGGGAGAGCCCTAAAATATTACTTTCTTAATAAGCATTCTGAAATAAATAGCAGTGAAGAAAATAAGATTAATCTTGTGCCATCAGGGAGGCCCCATGTGCAGTAGGATTCAAACACCATTGATTTTCAAAAATATTGAAACCAAATGACAAAATAATTTTTAATTTCAGATCCTTCGACAAATCCTAAATCTCTGATTGATCAGAAAATAGAAAAAGGAATCATGATACACAGTAAATGCTAAGTAAAAAATTAAATGAGATATTTAAGAGTTAAAAACAGCAGGTTTTATATTTCTTCTTTGCTTTATTATTATAAAAGCTTAATGGATTTAATCCCCTCTTCCACAAATATGGTAGGCTGAATGAAACAAAATACATTCAAAGTAGAAGAACAAAAAGTTGATGAGGAACATGTGAGTTGATGTCAGATTGAAGTACTCTTTATCAAGGCTATAACTTCTCTTCAAACCTCAGAAGGCTTTTATTCTTGTTCTATAGTAAGTGGCAAACATGCCTTCATTTTTTCTTTATATTTATAAATTAATTAATAAAAATAACCTTAGGATAATAAATATTTGCTTATACTTCTAATAGTGTTACAGTGTTGCAATAACTCACATTTATTCCTAAATGGGACATAGAAAATTTACTACATTATTTATGACTTATAAAGTATAATGTAAAATATAAAAAGGTTTTTCTTTTTTAATTCCAACATTTTCTTAGAATTCCAGTAGCAAAACCAAACAATTCTTCTATACATAATAGTAGGACACTAGTTCTTCTTGAGATTTTCATGGCCTTAGAAGATGTCCCCTCAGATAACAGAGTAAATTCTGATGTTATTTCTGGCAGCATCTGAATGCAAGTTTCTAAGGATCTTGCAGAATAAACACATTCTATTTATATTTTCTTCATTGTGAACTTGTGAATAGAAGCTTCATGCAAATAACCCATGACCAGTTCTAGGAAAATTTCAATTCCAAGCTGTGATGTTGAATAATTTAATACAGAGACTCATATTTTAGCATTTTATAGAGCACAAAGTTATCCTGTGCTCCTGTTATCCTGATTCATTAGGAATGATGTATGTTGAGTAAAATCCAAGTGTGCCTATATATTTATAACAGTCACTGTTGACTTTAGAGATCCTCTAGTGAGTTTCAAAATTCTCCAATGCACACTAGTTTTTCTTTGCTTTTTAGAGACTTATAACTCACACATACTCTTGGAAATAGACAATGACATTTATTGCCAGTGCTTCAGCTACTATCAAGGAAGGCCTGGTAAGAATTTAACTAATTTTAAAATATCTAATTCTGTTGTCTAATAATTTCATCTTTGGTAAATGTGTAATAATAAATTCATAGAAATTTGATTTGTGTGATAATTTAGTATTGTTTTTGAGGAAAAATTAAATAGTGGTGAAAATCATTGCTCTCCCAAGACAAATACAGATGCTAAACACACACACATACACACACACACACATATGCATGTCACCCTTTGGGAGTCCATTTTTTGGTCCCCTATTTCACTTAAATAGTGAAAGCAAAGTAGGGTCAAAGGGAGAACAATTTAAAAGGTGAAATCTTGAGAAATTGAAGGAAGAACAAATAAATGAGGTGGTAATTCAGGCTGCTGGAGAAAATCCAAGGTGATTTAATAGTTCCCTCAGTACCCTATATTTTATAGATCACCAATTTTGTATTTTTCCAACAAGATATGCAGTTAGTTTTTGTTCTTGAGAATATTTTTGAGAAGAAACTCAATTTTCTATTTAATATTATTAAATAGATACAATTAATATTATAAACAATTATACAATGTTATAAGTATAACATTTATAACATAATTATATATATTATATAATGGTTATTTCCCATTTATAAGTATATTTTTTAAAATGACTTATATCAACCTAAAGTAAGAAAATGATTAAAATCATATGAAAATGGCATCTAGTAAACCTTGAGTAGATTAAAATATATTGTGTTTTTAAACAATAAAAATTATGAATCTGAAAATTAACTGAGATCAAGTTTTTTCTCCCCAAGTTAGGAAAAAAAGCTGAAAGAAAAAAAATATATGTTGGCAATTCCATTAATGATTAATTTTACATCATATATGAAGGCTTATGTGTATATAAAAGGTTTAGATAGATTTTAGTGGTGAATTAATGTAGTTTATATAGACATTGATTACAGTGATGCTCACCTGATTCTTATAATGTATTATAATGCAGTATTCAAAAAAAAGTTTTAAAGCTAAAGTAAAATAAAATATAAATGTACTAAACTGAGTCAATGATACTAAGTAGTAAACATTGAAATACATTCATTCAACCAACAACAGTAGTGTCACCAAGGAATTTGCTAGAAATCCTAATTCTCAGACTGCATCTATATTTACTGAACCATTCATTGACTTGTGGTGTGGGATTAGCAATGTGATTTTAACTGATGATTCTGATGCAACTAAAGTTTGTAAACCTCTGGAATAAAGGATGGTTGTGGAATTTTAGCAAATATGGTAATTTAGATACATCTAATGTTTTTTGGAAAACAAAGATGTTTTGATCACTTTACTTATCTAACTCCATTTACATAATCAAGGACACCCATGTGCCTGAGAATATTATTTGATCCCTGATTTTTTAAAACAAGTTTAGTGAGAAAATAAGTATGTCTTTACCAAATCAAATGTTCAAAGATTTCCTGTTTTATTAGAAAGAATGCTCAGACATATTTGATATGCCATATTTATTCTAAATATTGGTATATAGTGATATAATTAGAAATCATTTCCATTCAATTTATAAATTGTATATTTGTAACTATTTTATGAATTATATAACTGATGCTAATTTTTATGTTTCTTACAGGAAACATACAGTAATAGTTTGTGACAAAATCACTAGTATCACCTTTCAAATACCACAAGAAAACATGTAGTAAATGAAAAAGTGAAGCAAAGCATTATGCTTTAATGTTATGTCTTTAAATAAATGTTGGGCTGAGTAGAATTGGGGTAGCTTGATATAAGGAAACTGCATTCTCAAGATGTTTGCTATGCTTTAGGATAGGTTTCATTGATACGATTACTTTTGGACATGGCTCTCTATCTGGGTGAACTTTTAGGCAAAGACACTAGTTTCTCACAAGGCCCAGAGGGCTTCTACTGAAGATATATATTGGAAAAGGCCTCCTCTGGCCATCTTGTGAAAACCATGTGAATATTTTGGGGAAGCCCTATATTTCAAGAAATACCTTTATTAATATAAAGTTGAGTTTGGCATTGCCCAGATATTGAATTAGTTGAGATTTTATAATTCCTGCCATTTCTGTACTTAGTTTATTATATTCTTTTTGTTTGTCAGAACCTCATTTTCCTTACTATTCAGCTCAGATGTTGTTGCTTATTTCCTTAATTCAGTTATTTTAATTCACTTTCCTCAGACCTCAGGAAAATTTTATTCAAAATGTCGACTTGGAGAAAAGAAATCAAACATGTTCATTTAATATCATTCTGAAAATATCTGAAGATTTCTCTGAGGAATTTTCAATTTCTGCCTTCTACTCAGCAATTAAAATTACAACCAAATTTTACTGCTTATAAAAGCTCCATTTAATTTATACAGCTATATTTGGTTTCTGAATTAATTACATGGATGGTATTAAATTTTAGCTCATTACATTTTTATATGTAAATCATAATTCTGAGCCTTATTTGGGCATCTCTTTATTTTTAACCATCCCATCATATATGAACAAGAATCTGAAATACTTTAAATACTTTTGCTTAGAATGCCAGTGTTAACTGAGCTATTCTTGGCAGCTCCATTTTCCTTCCAACATAACTACTGTCAATCTTCCCTTTGGGCTTACATTTCCTTCTAAAATTGTGCCTGACTTGAATTAGCAGGATTTCTTCTTATCTGGTTTTTATTATGACATTTTTCTGTTGTGCTGAAAGTTATAGAGGCACTTGTTGTTTAAAGTCAGGTTTCCCTCTTTCACTGACTATTGACTGGAAGATGCCCTCAAGTTGTTTTGTGTTTGTTTGTTTGCTACTTTTGTCTGTCTTTCTAGGAGTCATATCATTATAATGGGTTTCTCTCAGAGTGAGAAAATAAGATATCAAGAGAGGGGATCAGAATGGAAGGATAAATTTCTTATAAAACAAACAACATCATTGTCAATGTTTTTGGCATATCATACATTAGAAGTAAGTCATTAGGTCAATTAAATTTTATTGATTATAAAATTACTAGCAAAAAGTGAATGACTTACAAATGCAGCATCAGGATAAAGTTAATATATAGATATTTTATTATAGTGCCTATGCACAGGAAACAAATCAGAACAAAATGTCTGTATGCATATTTATTTATATCCAAAATATATCTTTATGTCGTCTCTAATTGAATAACAAATCTTTGGTGGCCAAAGTTACACTTTTACATAAATGAGGAAGACTTATGAGTTCATGAAAATGTAGCTGACTCTAATATTTTTTAATATGTTTTTTAAAAGATTTTTATTTGTGTATAGAACTGGGGTACAGGTCAGATGTATGTGGTTGGGGATGAGAAGATTCACCAGACACAGAGTGTCGAACAGAACATGCAAATCTACTGAAATACACTGCTAAGGGGAGCAGTGGGTGATGCAGACATGGTCTGCTGTGCATCTGAGTCACCTCCCTGGCCAGGGATCGAACTCCTGCTACAGTACTTGCAGTTGCTTCATAATGTGGTGCTTAACCTCTTGTGCCACCAGGGAGGTCCCTGACTCTAATATTTTTGTACATTAATTTACCTACTAAATAATTAGTATTGGTCAGACCTAGGTTGTCTTATATAATTTGTTTGTAAATTATCATTTAAAGTTCATTATTTTATATTAATGTCATAACAAATATAGTTTAATTATCTTTGATTTATATTTTAACTAATATTCAAATTGGTCTGCAATAAATTTTGCTGTTGTTTCTTTTAGTCTTATTAAAATCTATTATAAATATAATTAGATTAGTCAGATAATAATGATAAGAACTCATTCATTGATTATAAACTACATAAATTATTTTAGGTGATTTCCTATTTCAGCATTCATGTAAAGTGCATATGTAGCAGTTTGATTTTCTGAGGCAAAAACTAGGACATATAGACCAAGGCATTGTCTTAAAATAAGTCAGAATATTATATTCAGTTCAGTACTGGAACATGCGCTTATACTGGGTGTATATACAATTCTCAGAAAAGTACTTTTTGAGCTTTTTTTTCTTGAGTTATTTTCTTGTATTTACTGTGTCATTTTCTTCCTACTGAAATTGCAGTAAATTTTACTAAACTCAGTGCATTCCTAGGAATAATAAAAGACAAAGAACCTAAATTTAAAAATCAATAGCTATAGTGCTTCCACGATATAACCATGCAGAACTTGTCTTGTTTGACAAGTGTTTGAATATCAAACTGATGAATCGGGTTGCAAGAACATGAGCTCATAAAAATCATCCTTTTCCTGCTCCCATCTCATACAACCATATAATCAACATTTCATCTTTTTTTCCCTCTATCATTTCAGTACTTTAGAGAAAAGAAGCAAACGTGTTTGTGTTAAATTATTTTTCACTGTTCCAGCAGAGAATCTCAGGACATGACTCATAGAGTCAACAATTCCAGAAGAAAGAGACTGGCACAAATAGAAATTACATTTGGTTTTTAAGAAATATTATAATTAACAACATAGGGAGCATGTTAGGACACAATTATTTTCTCAGTGTCATTGGTTGTTATTCTCTCTGTTGCCATTTTCCTGCACTAAAGTTCCCCCAGTATAACTCATCTGAAATTCTTTGTACACTTGCTCTTTTCTGCACACACTGTGTTCTTATTATCACTAGTATTTCTGATGTTCTAATAATAAGTGAATTCTCTTCATGCTGCCAGAGACATAGCATTCACCTGCAGCCCTTGGCTCTTCATAAATTTAGTTTCCCATTTCCCTCCTACTGTCTCTAAATAGAACCTCTCCCCTCTTCGCTCAGTTTTTGAAGAAACTGAAGGTAGAGAAAGTGGCCTCGAATGATATAAGCTAAGTATATTGATTGCATAATATATATGTTTTTAGTATGTTATATTATACTGGTTGAAAGTTTGCTAAATTTTGTAAATTTTGTAGATGTGGTAAATTAGAGGATTTCAGGGTACAGTTTTGTCAAGATAGCACCATAAAAGTTCCTACCACACAGCAGCAAAAGGTCACCATCTGGAAGAGAAGTAAAGTAAGGGACCTCAAAGGAGAGAAGAAGGTGAAGAAGTAGTTTTTCTGGTTATATGATATACTTCCCCAGTAAGGTTGGTCATCCCAGAATCAGAGCTCAAAGGGCAGCAATGTTTTGGAGATTAGAGCGACAGAATCTGCCTTACCTATGATTAGTAAATGTTAAAGCAGATTTGTGGAACATGCAACAAAAACAGACTCTTAATGGCTAAAAATACAAGAATTTGGGCTATATTTAAGCAATTGGATGAGTAAGAATTGAGTTTAATGGTAGCAGTCTTTGAGTTAACAAAATAGCCTATTGTGAAAAGTAAACAGCTTGGGGTCATTTTAGGTCAACATACAAAGGTCAATCCAACTCATGTATGTAACAATGAGTTCTATCAAAATAAAATGTCACAAAACACATAAAATAAAATGTTCAACATAATGTTTAGGGGAGGTAGTTTTTAGAACATATAACAGACATTTACTAATGCAATGGACAGATAACAGAAGTTGGAAGTAAATAAGTTCTGAGTTCCTATCTCTTCTATGGGATTTGTGTAAACATATGAACCAGGTGCTCATTATTTTATATGCCCATAGAAACATCTAGAATTTGGAGTCTCTCTGGTGGCACAGGAATTGAAGTCTCAGCACTGTCAAGCTGTTGTTAGCCCCTCAGGTCTGAGTTCAATCTCTAGCCAGGAAGACCTCTCCTGTCTTGCCTGATGCTCCCCTCAGCAGTGTATTTAAGTATATCTGCCTGTTCTGCTCCCCACTCTGTCTCTTGTGAATCCTCTCTCACCCCCCACCCCAGACCGCTGGCCTACATGCCAGTTCTTGTGTGCATAAATAAAGCCTTAAAACTAGAAATATCTAGAATCAAAAACTATGTATGCACCTATTATGATAGTATCATCCTTATACATCAGCTCTGAATTCCGCGTAGTTTATTGTTCATGATCTTAGGGATCCTGAAATATTTATGGATCATCTAGTACTACAATATTATGAAATAAGAAAGGTCAACTTCTGCAAAAGTATAGCTAATAACACTCCTCAGTCAATAACAGTATATATTGTTATTGACAGCCAAATGACTCATGAGCTGAAAGTGTAATTTGACCCATGCAGTTCTGAATTATTACACTTTCTTTTTTTAAATTTATTTGTTTATGCATAAAAGAATTTGGGTAAAGGCCAGAGGTGTGGATGTGGTGGGAGGATTCACCAGAGACAGAGTAGGGAACAGAACAGTCAGACTGACTGAGATACACTGCTGAGGGGAGCAGTGTGCAAGACAGGAGAGGTCTGCTGCACCTGAATTAATACACTTTTTAATATTTTCTGTTATGAATATTCCTATGTAATTAAGGAACTTTCTGTATATTGGAGAAAAATCTGGAAATATGACACAAAATATGATACAAATATGACAATATATGTATGACATGAGAGAAAATCTCCGATTATGTTGAGTAAGGTTTTATTAACTTGTCTCCTGGTATGTAGGGTTTAAGGATTTCTTTCTGTATCTGAGTAGTCCATTGTGCCCTAAGGTGCAGGGTGAAACACACCTAGGAGAATTATAATGTGGGCACTTAAAATTTTGAAATAAATACACACTTTCTTTGGCAAATGATTATTCTACTTTTTAGACAGTGGTCAAGGTTTAGAATTGGGCCTTAGAAAAGACGTTGTTTAAACCTATGCGTCAAAGTAACAATAGAATTTGAGCTGTTCTTGAAGTGAGTGTTTTCTTTCTCACCAAGCATGACTAGGTGTGAGTCATAGCTATTCTGGCTAAATTAGGTTAAGAAACTATAGTTACATTTTATTGGTGGGTAGGTTTCTTCTTGAGGATATTTGTGCTACAGTGGCAGCTATTAACTTCATCATGGGAATTATTAATATAGAGGATGGATGAGAAATAAATCAAGGCTAGTTAAACCATTTAGGTAAAATGATATACTGACTTGAGCTGAAAGAGCACTGTTTCAGGGGTGCTCTGATGTAGTGAGTTCGTAAATAGAACTGGAAATTTTACACAGGACTTTTCTTCCCTACAAGGAAACATAAACTAGTGGTTAACAACTACATTAATAGGGAATTAAAAAAGAGTAATAGAGAAATAAGTGACAAATTAACAATATTAAGAAATGTGTGAGGGTCTTCCTGGTGGCACAGTGGGTTAAGCAACGCACTATTAAGCAGACTGCAGTCACTGCAGTACGAGTTTGATCCCTGCTGCCGGCCAAGGAAGTGACCTCCATGGCCTGGCAGAGCCCTCCTGCCTTGCCCACTGCTGCCCTCGGCAGTGTATTTCTGTTGACCTACCTGTTCTGTTCCCAGCTCTGTCTTTGGTGAATCCTCTCACCCCGTGCTTCTGGCCTGTACCCCAGTTCTTGTATGTATAAATAAATAAATCTTTAAAAAAAAAAAGAAATGTTTGAATGGGTCTCTCACAATAGACCCAAAAGTTGACAATTCCTGTGTAATCTGAGAATGTTCCCTCCACATTCCCTTTGGATCAGTTGGCAAGGTAACTCTGCCTTTCCCCAGACACCATAGTGTTTGTTCAATGAGCTCATGACCATGGAGGCTTAAGTTTGGAAATACTCTGGATTTGATCAACAACAGAGTCTTTCTCTCATTAACACTCTTGTGACTGTGTTTACCCCCAAATCCAGCAGCAGAAATTTATGTTAGGCTCTCAATAAGGAAAGATCCTGCAGTACATCAGAGAGTCACCTGATAGTAGGTTGATTTATAGTGGATTTTCATCATCAAAATGATGCTGTACTTCCTGTAGCAACACCAACTATGGACTACTGAATGCTTTAATCATCTTTGTGCTCAGTGTATCACTAACTCTGTTAAATTCATTGGATCACCCAAAGAAGAAAAGTAACAAACTAATGTCTGTGTTCTTTCATTTTTACCATGTACCATACCATCAAGAAGAATTTGACCTTACAGAATAGCATGATGGTCCATTGAAATCTTGGTAATGGCAGCATCTATAAGGTGATGCCCTACAAGACTGTGCACCCATCTATACAGTGTAAAGTGTGATTTGAACCCCTGATGCTCTGAAAGAACACATCATCTGGGAGCTATCTCACTAGATGACTCTGTGGCAAAATGTTTGTGTGTAACCGAGACTTATGTGATTTGATGATTTAAGGCTAAGGTGAAAAAAAAAACAAAGTCACTTTTTCTACTAAGAAATACAGCAATGATTTTATTATACTGAAACTTAGGCTACAATGTGAATTTTGGGCTCCTCATATCATTATTATCAGTAGAAAAGAAAAAAGTATTTTTTTAATCTGGAAGACCAATAAAATAATAATTGCTACATACAAAGTCTATTAGTGTGTATTCAAATCAGGGAGTACAAGTGTAAGGATAAAGAAAATATTCAGATACATTTACATTAACATTGATTAATAATAAAGAGAAAATTACTTCACAGTGGAGAAAACTGACGGTCACATCATAGTCACAGGAGACATATCCAGAGAATGTACCATTGGATGTGATGCATGTTTTTTAAAGATTTATTTATGCATAAAAGAGGTGAGGTACAGGCCAGAGGCTGGGGGATGAGAGGAGTCACCAGAGACAGAGCAGGGAGTAGAACATGCAGATGGACCAAAAGACACTGAGAGGGCCAGTAAGGAGGGGTCTCTTGCGCCATGTGGGTCTCCTACTCGGTCTTCGTCTGGTTGAAATCACGCTGCTGTGTGGCAGATGCTTCACAGTGCAGCATTCAACCTGCTGCGCCACCAGGGAGGCCCTGGATGTGATGCATTTTGCAGTATTTATATATATATATATATATATATATATATATATAAATGAATCACCTTGACATACCATGTGAAAATATTAGGGAAGCCAAAATTGAGAGATAGTCTAAAAATATTCATGATTTATATTAGGTAGGATTGCATTACTGTTACTATAAGCTTTTATGTGCAAATATGAGAAGGAATTTGAATATCAAAGTTGAGAAGCCAAAGAGGTACACCCAGGTGGTTACTGTTCAACAGGAGCCTTCTCTTCTAGTTCATTTTCTTTTACTACAGATATATATATATATATATATTCTTTTAAAGCAGACAGTACATTTTCCAGATTATCTTGAATCTGGGATACACAGGTATGCTCCTGAGAATTGGATGCAGAATGGAGCGACAAGACCAGTTGCTGGAAGACTGACAGTCTTTTTGCAATTGTAATGGTAGAAGTATCTGCTTCCTCTGGGACCCCCTTCAAACATCCACTTTTAAGAGCCAGACATGAAAAAACAGTGTGTAGTAATACTGTTAGTGTTTTCCATGTTAACAATCCTGTGGTATTGTTGGCTATTTTTTTTCTGGGTGTGTTGCCACTGGTTACAATGTTGTTATTTGTGAAAGTTTTTGATCCTGGTTCTGTAAATTTATCATTAGAAGTTTTAGTAAGTGGATCTGAAATGACTTGATAAGTTAGAGGCCATAGACTAAAATACATAGGATAGAAATGCTAAAATGATGGTGAGTTCTACCTAAATTGATAGATAATGATAATTCTTATCTTTTACCTTTATCCAAATAAAGGACACAGTGGATTCAACAGTTTGTGTTACTGTTACTTATTATTTTATAATTAGTTATTATAAAATTGGATATTTTAGAGCCTTTCTCTCTAGAGAAATGGAACCAATAAAATCTCTCTTCCCCTCAGGTAAAGAAAGAGACCAAGAAAGAGAAACACAGAGACCAACACAAGGGATAGACAGAGAGGCAGAGAGATACATTAGTTCTAACAGTTGTGGGAGCTGGAAAGTCTAAAATCATGTCAAGTCAGCAGACTGGGAATTGAAATAATATTGGAAGTTAGTTTTTTGTTGCTAATTCTGCAGGACACACTAGGCAGGCTTGAAACAATAAAGGTTTCTATCTTGCAGCCTTAAGTTCAAATTTCTTCTGAATAGGGGATTTTGGAGCAGACCTAGAGTCCAAAGTGCCCTGGTGGGCTCTTTCTTAGTTATTGTCTTCAGCAAGGAAATAATTCAACATCAGAACTAGATAATAGAAAAACAAGAGATTTATCGATAGGAAAAAGAACAGGTAGGCTATTTTTTTTAAGATTTATTTATTTATGCATACACGAACTGGGGTACAGGCCAAATATTTGGGAGGTGATAGGATTCACCAGACAGAGTGGGGAACAGAACAGCAGATCTACTGAAATACACTGCTGAGGGGAGCAGTGGGTGAGACAGGAGAGATCTGCTGCACCATGTGTGTCAGCTCCCTGGCTGGGGATCAAACTCATGCTGCAGTGTCTGCAGATAACTCACAGTGCTGCAGCTCAACCCCTTGTGCCACCAGAGACCCAGAACAGGAAAGCTCTTTGAGCAGTGAGGGTTACCAAGTGGGTAGCCAATAGATAAACAAGAAGAAGAACAGGAAAACTTGCTGAGCAGTGAGGGGCTCCAGAGGGGTGACTGCTGAGGTGATGAGAAGTAGGTGCTTATATGGGTATAGTGAGCAAGGAGTAGAGGTTTGATTGTTGTGTGTCTCTGTGTTGTGTCTCCTCCTGATTGTCTGGGCCCATGGTATATCCTTGGCTACTGAAGTCCACTGAGTTTGCGTGGTCTTCTAGGCTACCAAGAGCCACTGAGTTTGCTCACATTAACTGGTCTACCTTTCTGAAAGTAGCTTTGGCCCATTGCTTTAGCATGGTGTTGTGTTGGTGTTCTGGATATTCCACTCTTTACTGGCTGAGGAGTGGGGCTCTTTCCTTGTCTTCAGTTGTTCTCTAGTCGGGCTGATAAATAAACATATGCTTGGGGTATGCTTTCCTAACTAACTGCCTATAACCATTTCCTAACTTCCTCCTTTATTTCCTAAAGGAAATCTTAATTTTCTCTGAAGGTGCTGCTCAATAATATGACTCACTCACATTATATAGAATGATCTGCATTATGATTTCAATGTTAATCACTTTGAAAAAAAATATATACCTTCACAATACGTTTATATATCTGTTTGACCAAGCAAATGGGCACCCTGGTTTAGCCAAGTGATCACATGAAATTAAGCATGATATATCACAAGATGCCTTATACTACAGTATTGGGTACATGGGTTTTTTAATAAATTATCTTGAAAATCTTTTCATTATATTAAACCTCACAGGCTAAAATTGTTTACAGACCTTTGCCTCCACCTCAATTCAGACATGTATTATAATAACTTGACTGGACTGAATATAACTTAGATATGCGTGCATCATCCACAGATGAAGATACGTTGTGGGAGTTTGAGAATATAAAAGAACAATTATAGTTCCCAAATGTCTCAAGGTAATTAATCAAAAAAATAGCCTTATCAAGTTTCTGTTCTGAAAGTCTCAGTTTAAAGTTTCTAGGCAGAAAGTCACCTATTTTTTGTACTAAAATTATTCAGGAGTCTTAAATGTCTTTATAGGACTCTAGATTTTCTCAAAAAAACCCAAACTTCTCCACTGTGCTAAAAGTGGGTGGAAACTGATGATTAATGCCTGAGTGAATTAATTATAGAGTGGATAATATTAAGTAGATGAGAGTTGATTATTTTATATAATAATCAATTGTGGGTTTATATCTTTTTCTTAAAGGCACACTGAAGCAGTGCTTGTTTTCACAATTTTCACTGAAGCTTTAAGTCCTGATGTTCACCTGTGAATCAAACAGCTAAAACTAAGAGACCTCATATATGAAACCGAAAGACGAGAAAAAGGATCATCCGCATGACATTCAGAAAGGGAAAGGGAGGGGTCCAATCACAACAAAGATCCACATGTACCAATTTGTCCTGTGAAAGAGAAAGGCCCAGTAACGAGACCCAACATTTATGTTCACACAAACAACTCATCTTCTTTGCTTGAATTCCATTCATTCCAGAACTTAAATAAAAAGGGGTAAAAGTTGGTCTTCTTCATGGACACAAAATATGGCCATTTTTTCTCTATATATATTTAGATCAGATAAAGTTAATAACAAAGTCAAAAACTTCTGCTTCAGAATGAAACAAATAATGCCAGTTAAATAGAGACCAAACGTTACTACTAGTTTTATAGTTATTAAACAGAAATCGATTTTAGTGATAACTGTTATATTTTAATGATAGCCCTGTGATATTTTAATGATAGCCATTGTTTTTTGCAAATGCTTTCATCTTATAATATTTAATATTGAATATATGGCACTTTGTTTTTTAAAAATAAAAGAATATATGTTAATGACAATAATTAAATATTTATATTCAACCTGTAAACAGATTATATGACAAGAAAGAGAATGAATATAATTTAGAAGCACTTTCAAGTTCATAAAATTGCATAACTTTTGATCTTGCTGCTTTCTGGAATGAAATGTTTTTAAATTTTAATGCACACCTGAAAATCTCACTTTGTCAATATATAGAGACACTTCTCAATTGTATTATAAAAAGCAATATCTTTTTTTTTTTTTTGAGGGGGTGAAAGCTAGTGCTAATTGAGTCAAATATTATTCAAAGGTGAAATTTAAGATCTTGCCCTCGATACTTGCCTTTCCTTATTTAAGACAAACAATATGCAACTTGGCATATTGCAGAATCCTTGTCCTTTGTGTATGCCAAGTGAAAAGCAAGGACACCCCTTTGAGCTGTAAGAGTTTATTGGGTTGTACAAGTCAGGGTTGAGGTGATCTTGGAGGCCAAAACCAAGTTTCCTGACTTGTAATGGGCGTTTGATTTTATAAGGAAGTTATGCATATTTATAGGGATATTCATTGAGAGGTAATACATATTCATTGAGTTTCAGGGAAAGATTAGATGTTTCTAAGAAGGGCCAGGTATGCATGCTCAAGCATTCATCATGCTTGGGACATGCAAGTATGTTCAGTTGGGGGTAGAAATTTAAACATTTTAATCTAGGGAGCAGGTTGGATTTTCTGTAGCCAAAGATAGAGAACTCTAGCCTTGTGCAGATTTTAACTACTGGGGTGATGGTATCAGGTATTGCCTTGACATGTCAGGAAGTGGGGGTGGAGGGAAGGGTGGATATTCTCTTCAGGTTGACCCTGTAGGGTGCTGTTCATATTGCTCTTTTCAGGAACTATAAAAAATCAAGGTAGTGAAGTATATTCCTTTCTATTAAGTGGGTGGTTAATCACCTAGATCTAACAATGGTATAATAACGTAAATCAAGCAAATCTAAAATTTTATTGCCCTAGAGTTATAAGTTATATCTTTTTTCTGATCTCTAAAATAACAGTATATATTTAATTTCTCCTTCATTTTATTTTTTTATTAATCATCTTCCTCTTACAGTGGAAGTACCTCCTTTTTCCATACAAATCTCTCATCTGTAGTTCTTTCCCACATGCTTTGGAACCAGAGCCACTTTCTTTCTCTATCTACTAGACTAGTATGTTGATCCTGAGTAATTTTCTTCTTATTTTTTTTTCCTCTAATATATCCCATGGGCTCTTTCATAAAACTATGTGAACAAAAGTAACCTTTCTATGTCCTTATGTATCAAAAATGTTTTCTCTGTCCTACACTGAGTTTGCAGTTTGGCTGAATACAAAATTTCTGGAGTGAACATTATTTTCCATCATCCCATATCATCAACCCTTTTGTTATACTCAGTATCACTAATAACAAATCTAGTAATGAATGTGCCATTACTGGTCCTTGTAAGTGAACTGCTCTTTTTCTTTTTCCTCACTTAGGGTCTCATATAGGTCCCATTTGTCTTGAATTCCAAGATTTCCCAAAGGCAAGTCTAGTAATAGTCTCTTTAATTTTACAGGCTTGCCATTTGATAAGCAATTTAAGTTTGAATTCCATATTTACTTTAAGCTAAAGAATTGTATTTCTTAAAATTTATCCTCCATTATTTTATATGTCCCTAGAACATAGCTGTCACTATCAGTTGTATAACTCTTCTGTTAATTATATATTTCAGTTGAGCAAAGACAACTTATAAGAGAGTATAGTCAAAAAAAGCAGGTAAAAATCATGATGAACATAGGTGAGAAGAAATATACAAAAGGCGGTTTTAAGGGAACCACATGACCTGGTTATGATTGATATGCTAAAGAAGAATGAGAAGTTAAAAAATACAATTTCTAATTTTCACAGTGGGGTGGATTATATTTACCAAGGTGGAAGATCTTGTTAAAGAAACACATTTTAGGAAGAATTAAAGTGTTTTGGGGGCTAAATGGAGATGGTAAATTTTTGGGTTCATGCTTTTGTAGTTTAAGAGACAGAGCAGAAACAGAAATTTAGAAGTAGTCACTATTTACACTAATAATGATAAAGTAAAAGAAGTCTTAGTGAGTATCCATGTTCATATATTGATAGCACTTCAAAATTTATAGCTATTAAATATTTTCCATTTTGTAAAATAATATGGTAGATAATGGTAGTCACATTTAAGTTGGGAGAGTTTGAACATTTTAAAATACTGATAAAATCCTGTAAAGAGAAAAGATTGTTTTAAAAAATAAACTACCTGTTATTTGGTGAATGAAAACAGATAGAACCCAATATGGGAATAAATAATTATTTAGTAATAAAAAGGGAGTGTTCTTCCAGAATTATGAGAGTATAGGCACATTTGCATAAAGACCAATAAGGTTTTTTTAAAAATTTTTAGTAACATTTTGTTTTTAATATAAATTTTAATTTACATATATTTGACATCAATTGTAATCCCCATGTATTCCCCATCACCATATCACCAGTGCACCATCACCTCAGTACCCCGTGCTCCCATCTGCCCTCCACCCTTCCCCTCTTCCCTCCCCAGCAAGTATCCCCAGTTTGTCTTTGTCTTTTCATTTTTGGTTTTTGTTTCCTTCTTGTTGTTATTATTATTATTGTTCTTATTCCTTTCCTTGATCCTCCTTTGGTTACCTTATGTTCCTCCTAAGGAAGGAACCATCTGGTATTTTTCTTTTGCTTTCTGACTTACTTTGCTGAGCATAATCCCTTCCAGTTCCATCCATGTTCCTATGAATGTGTCTAGTTTTTCTTTTTTGATTGCTGAATAGTATTCCATCATGTATACGTACCACAGCTTCCCGGTCCACTCATCTGTTTTTGGGCATTTAGGTTGTTTCCAGGTCTCACCTATTGTAAAGAGTGCTGCTATAAACAAGACCAGTAAAGTTTTGAAAATTAATGCAGTTCTTTTAACTAGTATTTTCTCTATAAAGCTGAATGGATAATGGTAGGAAAAGGTGTTTGTTAAGTGTATGATTTTAAAAGAGATGATGTGGAGATAGAGGGGAAAATTTCATTAGGGAAGAGATGCAAAGGAATCAATATTTATTTGTAACTAGTGCAAAACAACAATCTAAGAACCAGACTATGGTATAAAGAGGGAATAGACCTACCCTAGTCAGCAAATTAAAAACAAAGAAATAAAGAAACCAAAAAAAAAAAAAAAACTTTACAGTAAACCTACTTCACTATGTTCATATTTGTGAGCAGTCTCAAGGAAAAATAGTAATTTATATTTCAATGCAAAAGATATAGGGTGATGTAAAATGAGCAAAACCATAATAAATTTATAAGCATATCGCTAACATCACAAATTTAGATTGTTTAGGAGTAGGAAAAGAAAGGGACACCAGTCAGTTATTTCATGACTATTCCATCTAAATATAAATGTCTTGCTTCAATTTTGATTTAACTGTCAGTGCTGATGTTACAAGAAAATATGTTATTGGGATTGGTGGAAGAAAGAGTGAAGCACATATTTAAAGATGTGTGAGAAATGATACATTGATACTTTTCTTAAAAACTGAAAAACAACAGTTACCTAGCTTAAATTTGCTCATGCATTCTCATGAAAATTCTCAGTAATTCTATTGAATTTGTTTCCCAAAGGAAAACAAAAATGCCACCATATAGTCCCTATTTTTGAATGATTTTGACTAGCTAATTGTACTGGGTTAAATAAAGAAACACCACTGATAATTCACATATTTATAATTGTTCTGAGCAGAGAAAATTTGCAAGGAGGTTTATTTTAGCTTCAGATAGTGCCTTAAAGAATTATGTTAGATGACCAAGAGTCATCCAAACCTTTTTATTTCATTGATGTGGCCTCTTTGATATAACTGAATTGCTAGTACTCTCATCATTCTCATAGCAGTATCCTCTCAAGATCCACTGTGAAACAGAAAATTCTGGTAAAGAACCAAAGAAGTTGTGGGATTATGTAAAGGTAGTTACAGATTCCAGTTTTATAGATATGGAATCTATAAATTAAAGGAAAGAAAGTTACAGATTCCATTTTTATAGATATGGAATCTATAAATTAAAGGATATAGTAAAATTAGACAAAAATGAAAATTTCTAATGACAAATTTTAGGAATATGAAATTATTCTGGTTTTCATTTGCTAGGACAAGTCCTCACCTCAATTCAAAATAGGTGAGTTAAATCAATATTCTTTTCTTCTTCTTTTTTTTTAATAAAACTGAGAATTGGGATGAGACATGAATGCAATCAGCTACAAGTAGTTGAACACTGATTAAAAAGTTAACTGAAGTAAGTCCAGTATATAGATTGTATCCATTAGAAAATGTAAGGCTTGGAATATCTCTTCTCACTTGATACTAAACAAAATGGGAGATGTATGGGTCCCAAGAAAATACAATCTAAAATAGGAAAATAAGGAATCACATTCTTTAATGTAAAAAAACATAACTTTGGAAATAAATAAGAATCTGAAAACAGTTTGGAGAACAAATACATTGAGATCAATATACTAATTTCATCATACTGCCTTATTTGAAAATCAAAAGAGAAATCCACAAGGAATAAGACAACACAATAAATAAGGTAACACTAAACAAAACAAGCAAAGATATACAAGAAACTGAATGCTATAAGAATGGATTTCAATTGTAAAAATTCTGACATTATAAAGAAAAAAAAACATAGGCAGAATTTCCATTAAGAAATATTACTTTATTTATGCAAAGTCAGGCAGTATTTGAATACACTTTGTGAATGTGAAAAGTAGTATTACTAGGAACTATTCAGCCAATGAAAAAGTGGGCACTAGGACCTTGAAATCCTGGAATTATAGTAATAATTAATGTATATATAGATGTTACACTTATATTTAATATCCTTGGATAAATATATTGCTGACCTCACTGGTTTTCAGAAAGGCGAGTACATTTTCACTTATATATTTTACCATGATCAGAAAATTATAGTAATTTTTGGAAAGTTTGTAAATTTTGACAGTGGTAACTTTGAAAAGGGGAAGATTTTAAAGTCAGTTTCAGAGATAATGTGCACTAAGTGATCTTTTTGAGTTTAAGAGAAAGGAGCAAGGAGAAATGATCAAAAGGATATGATAGATGGTAATGGAGGCAAAAATAAAATTAAAAATAATGTGAAACTCACTGGGGACTAAAAATTAAGGAACATATTTATGAGAACATACATTTCTCTTTTTATTAAACTTTGAAAAATAATGGAATGTAATTTTCTTCTTCCTTTGATTTGACACAGACAGAGATTAAATTAGATTAGAATGTGGTAGAAGTGACAGCACAGCCTTCCTATGCTAGGATAAAAGGTATAGCCCCTTTTTACTGGCTTTCTCTTACTTTTCTCACTCTGGAGGACTTGCCTGCAGACTCAGACATCCTGTCGAGAGGCTCACTTTCTGGAATCAACAATCAGCACCAATGTGCTCTCATGTAAATAAGTCACCCTGGAAGTGAGTCTTCCTTCCCCAGTCAAGCCATCAGATGAAGTAATACTTGATAGACCCTGAACCAGAAATGCCCAGCAATGTGATTTTCAAAAAACTGTGGGATCTGTGAGATAATAAGTTTTTATTGGCTTAAACCATCCATGTGCATGTGCACACACATGCATTTTATTTTCAACTTAGCTCATCAACATGATTAAGTATGATCATGTAAGTGGTTATAGAAGAGCAAATTCAACACACCCTTGAAATTGATTGAAATTTTCAAAAGTTGTTACAAAATTTTTATTCTATTTTACATTAGATATTTAAATTTTTCAAATTATCAATTTCATGTCAGTTATCTAAAATTTAATGCTAAAATTATTAACAAGCATATTTCCTTAAATTCATCTGATTATATGATAATACAATTATTTTGGCTCTGAATCCTTCCAAAAGTCCATTTGATTTAGTAACTATTAGATAGTTAATTCATAATTTTAATAATGCACTGAATATATAATTATTCTATGTGTTCCACTTTAAGATTTTTGTTTTATTGACTTATTAGGAGTGTTATGATAGAAACCAAGTGAACCATTTTCACAGGAGACTGATTAATGAAGCACAATGTCTGTTTATAACTGTGCAATGGGCAGTATTGTCTGATTGACTGAAGTGGGTCATAAGAAACTCTGTCCTAGTGGGGCAGAGTATATCAACTCAAGAAAACAAATGATAGATCGTTATCTAGAGAGCACTGAAATGGAACAAAGAGAATTTGATTTTCTTTAAGAAATATTTCTGTCATGCTATAATAATGAGATGAATTTCCCTCTCTCTCTAGAGAATTTGCTGTCTGAATACCTGAGGCGAATCATACAGAATCAGATTATTTCTCTTTTGAACAATGCTAGGAAAACCTCAATAAGTTCTCACTAAATAGCTATGTTTGCAATATTCTTTCAATGCAACTAAAGTTTCTGCTACTTTAGAAAAAAATGTATCCTATTACAAGTTATAGTGTTTTCAGTTGCTCCAAATTTTATTTAAGTCAGGGAATTATATGTCTTTGAAGTTATTTTGGGATAGCCCTTAGGAATCCTTGTGATTTGGAGAAAATAGTTTCACAAGTGTTATTTAATGTACTATACATGTTCTCATAAATTTTCTACAGATGAGTAAAAGTAGATATTTTCTTACATTTATATCCATTTCCACAGTTATTTTCTGATCATATTGTAAAATCTGCAACATACTTCTTCGTGGCTGTGTTGCCGTTTTTCAATAAACACAAATATTCTATCAGTTCTTGATCATCTCTCTTTCCTCAACACACACTAATGGTTTATATCACTCACTTGACCCAGACTCATGTCATTAGTTATTTTTGGCAGTTTGCTTTCTTTGCACACCAGGCAATATTAAACTATTTGATGCAGAGTTTATGCTGACTATTAATTCAGAGGAGGGAGAATGTCATGCATGATGATAATAAAGGAAGATTCACCAATAATTTTGTACTTAAACTGAATCTTGGGGGATTTATTTATGCAGAAAGAAAGAAAAAAAGTTAACTTGGACATTGGAACTAATGTAATAAAAGCACAGAAATTGTGATAGGATCTCAAAATGCCAGTGCTGCTTAAACAGCTTATGGGCATGTGTGGGTTTAAATGAAAGTGATGGTATCTATGAGAAAAGTAAGGGATAGAAACAGACTAATTTAAAGGAGAATTTGTAAAATAGATTCTTATGTGTGGGAGAATTTGAACCACTTAAGATCCATGATACAATTCAACTAGGATTCTCTATCCCAGGATTTTTTTGGACTTTTTGAATATCACAGATATTCTCAAGATGAATTTTGACAAAGTAAAACAAATTCAAAGGAGACTGATTAATAAAGCAGAATCCCCACTTACAGTGTAATGATGCATATTTAGTGCTAAGCAATAATGCCCTATTTGCTGGAGTGGGTCATAAGAAACTCTGGTGGGGCTTGAAAAACAAGATAATTAATTTCAACTCCAGAAAACAAATGATTAATTTTAATACTAATCTCATATTAACTTTAATATTAATTGTGGCTTTTACTATGTACTCCTTGACCTTAAATATGAAGATAGAAATTAGTTTTTGGCTTATTTTTAATGCACAGATTAGATATGTATTTGCATTTTAAATATCTTGTACCTGTGAGAGTCAGAGAAATTGGGAACAGGGGAATGAGTTATTAATTTTCATCAAGGTATATTTCACCAAAGAATATTATTTAACTCCTGATTGTTTTTAACTTGGCTAAACACACAATATTAGAAAAGAAAAGCCACTATTTTTGAAAGTTGATCCAATTATATTGTTAAAAACATAAAAAATCAGAGAAAGAAAGGGAAGGAAAGAGAGGAAGCCAGTATGAGAGGTGGGTTGGTAGAGTTTCCCTCAAGAATTACTGGTAACACTGTAATTTAAGTGCTAAGATACATGGTTAGTAATGAGCTTCTCTTGGTTGGAAGTGGCCAGCACTCACAAGTAGAACATATGAGGATGCATTGCTGAGGATTTTACTCGGTAATATAGGCTTCTGGTTATATGTACTTCAAAAGAACGCTTACATGAATGTATCAATTCTAATTTAATTTTAAAATTAGACATTTAAAAAACTCTAGGAATTTAATTTTTCATTCCTCTCTGACAACGTGTTAAGCAAATTGTTTTTCAGTAAAATAGTCCCTCATCTATGAATAAATTTGGGGGCTACCTTTCTGATAGAAATGGGATTCATTAAGCATATGTATTAGTTTTCTGAATATTCTTAGGAGCTGTTTATCAGTCCAAGCCACATGTTAAACTATTAAAGTACATGACGATCACAATATGGAGTATCTCTATTAGTTAGGACATATAATTTTGAATTTAAATTCCAGCCAGAGTCAACTAAAGGTTCAGCTGGAGAAAATTGTGTCTGGTGTTAGTCATACCAGGGCTTCTGCTTTATGTGCATCTCTATAAATATACATTTAAAAGATACCTCCCATTAAAAACAATGTGCAAAACTAAATGACAAATAGTTTCTAGAGACATTTATTTATATTATTGGCCCTAATTATCCTGTAAGTTCTACTGTATGTTATTAAACAGCAAAATTCAAATATCAAGGAAGAAATTAGAAGGTATACTAGAAAGAGAGAAAACATTGCAAGTAATAAAAGATCCAAGAGAAAATATATTTATAGCTCAGTACTGCACTATAACTAGGAAGATTAAAGTACAATCTAATATATGATTCAACTCTAGAGAACTGTAAGTAAGGATGTGAAGAAAGTTCTGGAAGCTACAGTGAGAAAGGATAATATCTATAACATATGAAGGTTTAGTGATACCAGAGGTTTCAGGGGAAAAAAATGCTCTTGACAGTTCTATAGGAGAAGCTGTGACCTCAAAAAGAAACCAACTTAACTTGGAGAGGGGGAAAAAAAGAACATTTAGCCTGAGTTTGAAGAAAGGAGGGATTTTGTGCAAAACAATTCCTGTGTTTCAGAGCCAAGTGAAGAATTGCAAAAGCGGGGAAGTGGGTAGAGATCAGGTTAGGAGTGGCAGTACCCACTGCAGTATGCACACAGAGTATGGTTGATGAGCAGTGATTCTGACCTAGATCACAACTTCTTGCTGAGAATGGGATAAACAGGTATAAACTTTAGGGAAACTTCACATCAGGGAATAGAGATAAAGGATTTGGGAGGGATGAGAAATGTGTGTACACTGATAGAAGTAATAGCATATCATGCGTTTTTATAAAAGGAAATCTCACAGAAAAAATTTGCTCTGAGCCATATAATTAGTAAATGATAAAGTCAAAAGAAAGTGCTAAGTAGGCCTCCTAAGCCTTTGTTATTTCTAGCCTGCCAACCTTAAACTAATAATAGTTGTCTATAGATCTGTCATTACATTAAAGGGGCAGTATATATGGTAATATGATCACCAAATTATGATGTGCATGTGTGTGTGTGTATATGTATATATATATACTTGTGTGTGTGTCTATTTTGTTCTAGCATATACTTTTGTGGAAGGGGCTTGTTAACTGAGCATTATTTATTGTTTTGTTAAGTGCGCTAGATTTTGTTAACTTAGCATGTTACTTAGGCACATTATGACTCATTTTCACTTTTAAAAATACAAATATTAACATTATAGGATTAATGACTTTAGATAGATAGGTAAATAGGTAGATGATGATGATCAAGGTTAGAGAGATAAACCTACACTTGTGGTACTTAATATTGTATCTGGCAAAAGCTAAACATCTAATAGAAGTTGTGATTAATAATACATTTGTTCAGTCTTTACTAAGCTGCATCTATAGAAATCATTTATATCATTATGTTATGACTATTGAAGTTCAAGTGCCTGAAGAAAACCAAAACAAAGTTTCCCTTTATTTTCACTGGCAAATTTGTTACATAAACTACTTCTGATCATTAGTAAATAAGAATTATACTGGCATCCTATGAATCAAAGGCATTTCAGGTAAACTAAATCTTACATAATTTTTTTAGGTTGTTATTTGGCTTTGTACCTCTAAACTTGTAGGAATCTAACATTTTTTAAAATCTTGATTTATGCCTTGGAGAAGTAAGTATAAGCCAGGGATAATTCATTGACCTGACAAAAACTACAACAAGAGAGAAAAAGTCAATGGGACTTGGTGATAGTTTATCACTCATGGTGACTAGGTTTATCTGTGGGGTAAAGTAAATAAGGTTGGGGAATAAAAATCTTAGGTGGAAAAATGCCTGGAATGCCTTACTAGTTAATATGCCTATCTGCTTTACTTTTTCTTTGTTTTTAAAAATTCAGTCCAGTATTTTTAAGAAGGCATTAATGTATAATATATGAAGAATGCAATCTTTCAGTGATGACACAACAAAAAATAAAATCAATTTTCTATCAAGTCACCCATACATCCAGTCACAATGTATTAGCAAATTAAAGTTGACAAGATATTATATTTAATATTATTTATTCTCAGAATTGTAAATATCTTATACATTGCCCATAAATATTGTAGGTAATTGGGTTTTAATGAAAATTTTCATTAATCATTTTCTGTGGCTGTTTATTCAAAATTATGATAAAATTGGTATTGCCCATTGAATCTTGGAAACTTTTGCTGAGAATATCCTGTTTTTGCCCTAAAGATATTTCTCACCTTTGTTTTTAAAATTTTATGTGTTCATATATAAGATATGAAGCACATCAATAGTTATTGACCAACCCTAATGTAGTGGATAGTTTATAAATGACATGAAATATTTTATTCTTTAATTATCCCAAAGTTTTATAGCTGGTCAGACCTAGGATTGTTTCTAAAAGGATTTCCTAAGTTTGTTATCATATTGGTAAACAGGTTATGATAATGATATTACCTTTTAAGAAATACCATATACTGCTCTGAAAATATTACATATAATACATTACTTAAGGCATACAAACCCTTATGAGGAGAATATTAATATTTTCTAGATTTACAAGTGAAAAAATTGGTGAACCAAAAATAAATCCCCATCTTCTATTTTTAAACCATTCCAGATGTGTATCATGTGTCTTTCATAGACAGTCAAATCTATGCTCTATCTCCATACTTCAACCCACTGAAAAAGGCAAGAATGAGGAGTAACACACTAGGGCTGTTACCCCAACAATAAGAAAATTTATTTAATAACTCTGAAGGGTGGGCCTCCCTGGTGGCACAGTGGGTTAATCAATGCACTATGAAGCAAACCACAGCCGCTGCAGCATAAGTTCAATCCCTGCCTCCTGCCTGGGAGGGACCCCACATGGTGTGGCAGACCTCTCCTGCCTCGCCCACTGCTCCCCTCAGCAGTGGGTTTCAGTCAGTCTGCCTGTTCTGTTCCCAGCTGTCTCTGGTGAATCCTCTCACCTTCCTGGACTCTGGCCTGTACCCCAGCTCTTGTATGCATAAATAAATAAAATCTTTAAAAAAAAAAAAACTCTGAAGGGTGAGGTATTTTGCTCTACTTGCATGTTGACAAGTTTACCTACCATAATGGTATAAAAGCTAGAACAATGATGTAAAATATATATAAATAAAAACACAACAAAATCTTTATCATTTTAAGAAAGAAAAAAAAAAGCTAGTGGAAGGGACAAAAATTATGGCTCAAACAATGATCTACTTATTAGACACAGAAGTAGCAGTAGCCACAGTATCAAGATTTAGGGGTGGTTAGCACAAGGTGGTAGCAAGAAAGACAGGTAATAACTTTCACATATAATACATTCGAAGAGAGAAGCTCTGAGTTTAAGGAACCTCAACATTTTATGATAGCTAGAGGACAACTCTTCCCTCTGCTACCGAGGAATAAAGTAGCTCTATTTTTAAAATTGTTATAAAATTATCCTTGAAAAGCAGTCCAATCCAAACTGTGTATTTTTCTTCATAAGACTGTGTTTAAAATGTAGGATGGACAAGGAATTCAAGGAATTCCCCAGCAAACCTTCCCTTAGTTCCAAAATATGAACTATTAATTTTGGATTCAAAATCCATTGCTGATACTATCCAAGTGTCTAGGGGGAAGCCCTGTGCAACACGATGTTCAGTATATACCAAAATGATTCCCCAGGATCCTATAACTATTGAGATTATTATCCACTAGGGAAAAGAGCCATTCCAGGACATACATACACACAAATACTTGGTGTAGGTCTTTACAAATTTGGATGCAAATTTATCTCCAAGCCTAGGAATACTATTTCAGTTTACTATGTGAAATTCAGTCTGTTTTGAGTAGGACTCAAAACAGGAAATCAAACTATACCTGGCAGTTCTTGTGATAGCAAAAGATTCAGTATGGAGATCTGACAAACTCCAATGAAAGAAGCACAGTGTAGGGAATTCTAGAGAGATGACTGCCATCCAAAGCAGAGACAAATATATATGAAACAGTTTTCCCCAAGATGCAATGTTGGTTTAACAATTACAACCAGTTAACATAACTCATCATAACAAAGAACAAAGCCTACATGAGCATCTCAACAAACACTGAAAAAAAAAATCATTATATTCATAATGAAAGGATTCAACCAACAAAGTTTAGAAGAGAATTTGATAAAGACCAAGATAAAGAGTTATAAATTCCATATTTAGGATTGAAAGTAAAATTATTATGCCCCTCAAATTGTGGGAGAGAGGAAAAGAATGTCTGCCCTCCCCAATTGTATTCAACATTCTGCTGAAAGGTCTAGGTAGAGAAATAAGTAAGAAAAATAAAAAGAAAAGAAACAGTATCTGGATCAGAAAGGAAGAAGATAACATGAACATATATGTAGGAAATTCTGTTCAATCCACAAATTATTACAGAATCTCAGAGTTCAACAAGTTTACAGGATAAAATAACAATATACAAAAGTCAACTATATCCTATAGGATTTAAATTTTATGCTGTAGCACCTACAGTGAAAGATCCAAAATGAAATTAAGAGAATTCCTTTATCACTGCCATCAAAATTAATAAAATGTAGACTAAATCTTACCCAATAAGTGAAATCTTATATGTAAAACATAGTGGGAAGAAATTGAAGAAGACATATTATGTGGAAATCTATCTTCACAAATTGGGAGACTTGTTGCTAAGATGGCAATACTCATTAAATTGGTTTCCAGATTTGAGTTGATCCCTATCTACCCTAGCTGACTTCTTCACAGAAATTGACATGCTAATCCTAAAATTAATATGGAAATTTAATTGACTCAAAATTGTGAAAACAATCTTCAAAAAGAAGATTCAAGTAGAAACATTTACAATTTCCATATCAAAATTTACTAAAAACCTACCATAATTAAGATAACATACTGGAAATGATATATAAACATATATATCAGTGGAATAGAATTGAGTATGCAGAAATAAATCCATACATTTATTGTCTAATAGCTTTCCACAAAGGTATCAAAGTTTCCAATTAAGGAGGAAGAGCCTTTTCGGCATATGAATCTCAAACAACATTATATCCACATGCAACATAATGAAATTGAACATTTATTTAATATCACGTACAAAAAGTTACTGAAAGAGGAACAAAAATCTAAATATCAGAGGAACAATTATGAAACAGTTATCAGCAATTCTACGGGTGAATCTTCATGACCTGAATTGGGCAATGTTTTCATAGATATGGTAGCAAAGCAAGGTCAGACTTGCACTAACTTATACTAAATCTCCAGGCCTTAAACTACTCACTCTTCTTTTTTCTCACAGATATGTCCCATTAAACTATTCCATATGTTTAATCATGAAAAGTCTTGTTATCTGCTACTCAGAGATTCTATACTAACATAGCAATTACTTTTATTAGCAGCTGTTAAGTACATGCTAGATTTCCATTCTTTCAAAAATGCTGACTGAATACCAAAAAAATAAATACCTGAAAATTTTGCAGTCTATGCAAAGCTGCAATCAGACCCTAGTGTCAATGAAAGGACTACTCCCAGCTCTCCTCTGTGTCTGAATGATAATTTCCAGGGATTTGTTCATATAAATCTTTGTCAGCGATAAGTTTTCAAATCAGAAAGTATAATATGTATAGCTCTTTCTTTTTTTAACTATTCTAAGTTCCTTTTTCTACACGAATCTTATGATTGCATTGTATATTCTGTAAAAAACAAATCAAGTTGAGCTTTTTCAATATATTGTATCAAATAGGAGATCACTTCCATAATAATAACAATGAAACTCTAACTCATGAAAGTCACTGTGGCTCCAAATATTTAATTTTTATATACAGATTATCTTAGTAATACTTTGTGCATTTTACTGTACATGATACAACTTTTACTGCATTTAATCATTTTATTGTTTTTGGTGTCATTAATGAAATTGTTTCATGATTTTATTTTCATATTGTTTACTATTACATAGAAACACTATATGTGTGTGTGTATATGTTGACATTGTATCTAACCTAGATTAAATCCTTTGTTAATTCTAGTCAATTGAACTTTGTATATTTTCTGATTTATGTGTTGCTGGACTTGGCTTGCTAATGCTTTATTAATATATTTATATTCATGGGTGATATTTATATGCATTTTAATTTTTAGAATCCAAAGTGCTTTTTTTGTTTTAATTAGATCATCTGTTTGTTTTCTATACATACTACATGTGTGTGAAACCAGTGTTTCTTTCTATGTGGCTTATTCGTACATCCTTCTCTTTAGGGCCTTCCATGTTATTGCAAATGGAAAGTCACCTTTTCAACAGCTAATAGTATTCTACTATTTATATATGTGTGTGTGTATGTGTGTGTGTAGATAGATAGAGAGAGAGAGAGATGTATATACCACATCTTATTTATTCATTTATTAATTTATAAGTACATTGTTCCCTTTCTTTGCTATTATTGCAAATACTTTTGCAATAAAAATGGGGTGCACATAGATCTTTAAATTGGTTACTATGATTTTCTGCTAAGTACTCAAAATTGTATTAACTGGATCATATGGAATTTCCTTTTTTATTTTTCTATCTTTAATTTTTTTAAGGACTCTCTATACTCCTTAATGCTCTATACTGCTTAACTACTGTACCAATTTACATCCCCACACCTATATACATAATGTCTACATTCATAGCAGGTGTTAACAGTTATTTTAATTTTCTTTTTCTACTTTTGTTGTCAGGCTAATCCTTTCCACAGGGAATGAATTTCTTTTTTTTTTGTTGTTGTTGTTGTTTGTTTGTTTATTTTTTCTTTTTGGCATAGTCACTTTTTCCTCTATGTATTTTTTTTTCTATTACTATGACTCTAAAGTTGTCACGTTTTCTTCAACAGTGTATAATTCTCTACTTTGGATTTCAACTGCTTTACTAATTGCCATGGAAATTTTTATGCCTAAAACTTAGATTTCAGTCTTTTTTATCTTCTTTGTTTCTGCTTATAATGCTCTAGTATATATCTTCTTGACATATGAAATTAATAACTATTTTAATGTCTTTGCCTTCTACTTTCACACTGTAATTCCTTCATCTGTTTGTTTCCTGTTATTTGTTGTTTGCTTTTATTGTGTTTTCTCCCATTATGGATCATATTTTTCTGCTTTATCTCATATTTTATAACTTTTTAATGAATGGCATATACTGTGAATTTTTCTTTGTTGAATAATTTTGTATTGTGATGCATATTTCAAGTTTTATTTTGAAGGTATACTACAATATCAAAATCTTTGATTCTTTTAAATGTGCATATAAACATTGTTAGGAGTAGAGCACTATGGTTCGTATACTAATTTTTTTCCAACTATTGGGACAATAGCTTCCTTAATATTTTCCAGTTATCCTATAAATTTAAAAGATTCTTACCCTTATTGTTGGGATCACAAACTATTTCTAACCCAGCAAATATTGGGATAGTGTGTTCTTTTTCATATTGATTTTTCTCTGTCCTATGAAAATTCCTCAAATGTATGTGCAAAGGACAATTCACCTGAGGGCTACAGATCTCTGTGCAACTATCACCTTTTCTGTATTGGTGATGTTAACTTCATCCATCTTTCCTAACTTTCAATTCTGTCTCCTTCACTCCTTCACTCAAAGGCATTGCTAATATCCATCCCAAGAAACGTCTATCCTTGCTGCCAGTTAAAGCTACTACCAGACAGAAAACAAAGGCAATCATAGTCCTCACCTTAATTATTTCCCCTTTATAGTAAGATCACTATCTTCTACAGGCTTAATGTTCTTAGTTTGTATACTGTTGCTTCTTATAATTTGCTTAGTTTCCTTCCCTCTGGAGGGAAAGTAAATCTGTTCCTTCCCACAGTTTTAAAATTGGCAATCTCTTATTCGCATTCAATTCCTACCAACAAAGAAACCATAGAAAAACAATGGATAATGAATAAAAAGTATTTTTTTAAATTTGAAACACATTTATTCCAGTATAAACAGAAATACCTAAAAGATAATAATGGCTTGAGAAGGACTCCGAATGGTGCATGTGATAGAGAGAAGACATGGATGCCAGATTTACTGTATTAATTCACAGTTCTATGAGTGATTAATGTAGTTTCCAATAATCAAATGAAACTCAGCATACATGATTTTCTGATAATATTGTCACAAGTATAATTTGATCTAAGTTAAATTCTTTTGTGGACAAATTCTTGAAGTCTTTGCTTTCTAATCCCACCACCAAAAACATGAAGAGTTTTATATTCTAAAAACAAAATTCTTTCACCCTCATAATATTAACAAACTAATGACAATAGAAATATCAAGTAAAAACCAATATATTTTGAAAAAATAATTTAGAAAATTTGGTAGATATTTTCTTTTCTAGAGTAGTAGTATTAGTGTCAAAGAGAAAGAGGAGAAATAAAAGAACACAGGACAACTACAATAAGTGTTTTTTTTTTTTAATTTCAGTATCTCAAATCAACCCTCTAAGGTACTGAAATACAAAAAGATATCATCAATAGTCATCCTGAATATTAATTTTAATTAGCAATAGGTATACAAATTGATATACTTATTCTGTAAGAAAATACATATTTTTATATATTATTTATCTTATTCATATCAGTTTCCTAGCATTTTGGGCACCATGAATAATTTGTTTTAGTGGTAACTACCCTTAATTTACTGTATGGCAATTTTTTAGGAATAACACATACACTATTTACAACTTTTAATAACCCTACATGCTTCATTATGATCAATCTCATTAGCCCAAGAAAGTTAAATGAAAATTCAAAATAGGGGTAGGAGGCTTCCATGAGTTCTAAGTATCAAGTCATTAGATCAACTGTTATAACTAAGAAAGCTACATGTGCCTAGGATTAAAATGTGGTCAAAGGGAAAATCAAGCTAAACTTGGAATCTTAATTTGCAATATGCATGTCCATAATATGGTAACTGGTAGAACCATATTTTTAAGTTCAGCTAAATTAAGACATGATGCCTACAAGAAGTTTTTATCATATTAAAAATAGTATATATGATGATTTCCTGGGAGCTCCATGAGTAGCCTTGATAAAAAGTATAATTGAAAGATGGAGAAATTTCACAATCCATGTACTAGATTTGGGCTCATGTAAGGATAAAACCCAGGTAGAATCATCCCAACCTATGGGGTTATTTGAAGACTTGTAAAATTGTTTTGCTTTAAATAGCAGGATTGATTTGGTTCAAAGAATGTGCTATTTCCACAGCAATGACTACAACACTGTAGCATTAAAAAATACTTTTAATCTTCTGCAAATGACTGGGAAGGGTACTTAAGGGATTTCTGGGCTGGGGATGAGGAGATTCATTTCTTGACATACCCCCCAAATAAATAGTTTATTTTCATGAGACACTCAGTCAAATATTCAGTACCATAAGGGACAAATATCAATCACAGTCACATTTCAAGAAAACCAATTTAGTGTCTACTCAAGAACAGATTAATTTATAGTCGAGCCTACTAGAAAAGGACATTTTTTTTCAAAATTTTCAAAACTTTTAACACTGGAGATATCCTGCCTTCTATTTTGGAGGTTGGATGCTCCAGGATTTACTGATAAGATATAAATATATATGGTCACTGTTTTCCTAAGAGTGGGGTTTGTCAATCTTTCTTAAACCTAAAGTGGTGGACAGTTAAGGCTTTATATTGCCATTCTTCTTTCTCTATTTGGTTCTGGGGTCTGGTTGCAGACAGAAACCACTTGCTTAGTGTCCAATGAAAATAGTATGAAACAACAAGCAAGTGAAATCTATTGATATAAAACTAGATAGAAATACTTCACAAATATTATATGCTTTATGGTGTGTCAAATTAGCTATTTCCTGATTCAATATTGCTTTGTGGTTCTATGTTCTATAAATTTTAAGTTCTTCTTGGTTGAGCTTATATTTCATAATTCTGATACAGAAACTAGCTGATAGCCTCATATGCCTGAGGTAACACTGTCCAAGTTTTCCCAGAACAAGAAAATAAACCTACCCTTAGGAAATACTTGTTTTAGTGTTTAAAGTATATGCCTTACTTTATTATTGTCTTCTTAATCATCACAATTAGTTCTGGAGACCTTATTGATAATGTTCTGTTTCTACAGATAAGAAAATATCAGAAGCTTAATTGAATACCCCCAAATCAAGCAACAAGTAGGCAAGTGAATTTAATTCAAGTCTCCATGTCCTATATCTTATCTATAATGCATGATTAATTGTGAACCATTTTGGCCCAATTTAATGATGGATAAAGGCATAATTGTGAGCTAACAAGCAGCTATTAGTTTAGAGACTACAGAATAGTATAATTTTATACACAATAAAAAAATCAAGTACTTACCTATTATACATCATATCAACACCTATTAATGTACAAACAAAATTTAAACACTTAAACTAGGGCAATTAATACGTGTCTCCCATTTTTATATACTTTTCAAAAATAAATAGTATAACTTAATAATCCTATATGTTCTTATTATGGTCAATCTCAATACATCACAAAATTTTGATGAATTTTCTAAAAAGAGATAGGTAGCTCCCGTAAGTTCTAGAAGTTAAGTAACTATACTACCTATTTGTGTAACTAAGATAGGCTCATGTGCTTAGGAATAAAATGGAGTCAAGGGCAAATCAAGTTAAACTCATTACTTTTTTTCCCTTTTTTGTTTGATTCTACAACGTCAGGTCTGACTGATAGTTTTTGGGGTATTTTTCATCTACAAAACTTAACACCCTTATAATTACACTACTGTTTCTTTCTTCAAGTTATCAGATAATTTTCTTTTACTAAATAAAACATTTTAAAACTTAGCATCTTGCACTTATGTTTCAACATTTGCTTGGAAAGAATGTAAGAAAGTAAATTAATACAAAGGAAAGGAATGGAGAATATGATAGGAAAGGATGAGGCTAGCAATAAAAAGAAATGTCATATTGCATCAGCTTAACAAAAGTTTTGAAATAGGGCCTCCCTGATGGCATAGCCAGTTGAGTGTCATACTGTGAAACATCTGTGGCACAGTAGTGAAAATTTGATCTTGGACCAGGGAGGTGACCCACATGGCTCAGCAGATCTCTCCTGCCTCGCCCACTGCTCCCCTCAGCAGTGTATTTCAGTCAGTCTGCCTGTTCTGTTTCCCACTCTGTCTCTGGTAAATCCTCTCACCTCCCACGCTTCTGACCTATACCCAGCTTGTATGCATAAATAAATCTTTATAAAAAAAAGTTCAGAAATAATTGAAACTTTCTTTTTTAAAATGACTTTAATGCTAGGAAACATTTTATTCATATAATCATTCATTTATCTGAAGTATATTTACTGTTTTCTTTATCGTTATGCTTCTGTGTTTGCTGTGAAGATAGAATATCAATACAAAAGATACAGTGAAAAATTTAGTTGAGTTTTTTTTTTGTAAGTTTAGAATGTCTGCTGTTATTTACATTGCAAAACTGACTTATTAATCCACTGTTAAATGATATTCAATGATTAGTTGTTCACTTTAATGTATGGACTCTTGCTTTGATTTTTTTACTTCCTTGCCAATTTTATCACTAACACTATGAGAACAGGAGTATCTTTCTAAACATTATGTTGATTGATCAAATATTACTATTGTTCCAGTATAGCATCTTCTACTACATATTAAGCAATTGAGACCCTCTAGAATCTTTGGTACAGATGGCATGTTAGCATCCAGACTTGATATATGTGTGGGTACATATCCTTCATAGTATATGATTATGCAGCAAACGTCAGATATGGGGAACATACAATTGCCATCAGTGAACCTTCCGCATTTAATTATGGGAATGATGCTAACAACTTTTATTCCTTTAGGGCCTTTTCAAGTATGCAGGAAATGTTTTAGACTTGCATATGCGTCATTCCATGAAGAGATACCTGTTTTGTTAGATATTTAAGGAACCATATTTTCAGGGAAATATCCTGGCATATGGTATAACTATTGAATCCATCACAGTGCCACTTTTCATATTGTTTTATGGGCAGTGAAACAAGGCACATTATGACTACAGGGAACAATAATTCACCAGAGGTTCTGGTTTTTACTTAGCCTGCACACTAAATTATGAAGGCAGATTGTTTCTTGGTGTTTGCTGAAATTTATGGCATGTGCATGTTTTTCTGTAAAATGTCCTTTCAACTAAAAGATGTTACACAACACTCAGAGCAGTCTCTGTTGGTTGATGGGTGGGACGGGGTGATAAATGATCTATGGGGATTCTTGACTGATTTTAAGCAGCTATACAAAATATTTTAATCTGGATTTGACAATTTGCCAATAAAAAGAAATATGAGTGACATAAGTAAATTGCAGGCAGCTTGCATAGCATAAACTTAGGATCTCTGAGATATTTCTCTTTTTACTAAATCATCCATATTCTGTAGACTCATGTCCAATATTTTAATTTGAGTGCCAATGTTTTTATTCCTCAAAAAGTTATGCAGAAAATATAAACAGTCCCAGGGGCCTCACTAGTGGCACGAGGGGTTAAGTTGCAACACTATGAGTCTATTTGCACCCACTGAAGCATGAGTTAGATCCCAGGCCAGGGATGTGACCCACATGGCACAACAGACCTCTCCTGTCTTACCCACTGATCTCCTCAGCAGTGTATTTCAGGCAATCTGCCTGTTCTGCTCCCCACTTTGTCTCTGGTGAATCCTCTCTCCCTATGCACCTCTGGCCTGCACCCCAGCTCTTAAATGCAGAAATAAATAAAACTTTAAAAAGAAAATATACACTGTCCCAGTAGAGTTAAATTTGCACTTAAGTCCAAATTACTCTGTAAAATCTGATAACATGGTATATCCTGTTTTATCTACCTCTAAAATCTAAACTCTGATACATGTATCCCCAGTGTCAAAAGAAACTCCACCGTTCATACCGCAGTACATGTTGATTCTCAAGATAAGTGAATTAGGTATTAGATTTCAGATGAAGGGTGGCAGAAAAGAAAAAAATATATATATATATGTTTAGAGATTTAATTTAACTCCTTGATGATTTTTTACAATTCCTTCTCTAAAATTCCAGTACCAAGATCTCCAAACAAAATCCTCTTTGCTCAAATGTAGTAATTATCAACTTAACTCACAAGCATATATGGAAGATGTATGTAAGAAAATGCCCTGCTTTCTTCACCTTCCATCAAGAAAATACAATAACTTTCACCTTAACATTTCCTTGAGCATGTACTATAATAAAGATAATTTAAACTATGTCAGTAAGATATAAAACATGTCTTGAATTTTAGAGGAAAATCTGCAGAGGAATAAGGAATAAAATGCAAACCTAAAACACTCAAGTCAATGATTAAAACATGAGTGTACACTAAACCTTCTGCACTGGAGAACCGCGTACATATCCTAGCTTGTGTTGTTTGTAGTCTTGGAAAAAGAAATACAGACTTTTGAAGGAAAGCAATCTAATCAGAATCACTTGTTTGAAAACAGAGCAGATACTGGAGAAGAAGTTCTCACATTGCAAAATATACTGTATGAAATGGAATTGTACTCATAATTTCTATCTTAAATAAAAGGTAAATATGCAAAAATATTGATAGAGCTTACTTAAATGTCTTTCATGTTGTGATAGTCTCATACTACCGTAGATCAGGTTCTAAATACTTAAGAGCTAAAGCATTAAGTTTCACCCTGAATATGTTGTCTCCTAAGAAAATGTTATTGTCCTAATGAGAAAGCTGTGAACAATATAATTACCATTGTCTTAAAAAAAGATAGATATAAAAAGACGTTGGAAATTGTTGACTATTTCTTTCCTTAATTTCAGTGAGATGGCTGTTGCCATATGCCTGTTGTAAATGGTTCATTGGGCTCATCTCAACTTCAGAAAATTATCTTCTTATCCCCAAACATATAACAATACCCTATTAAAGAAAATGAGTAAAATACCTACATTAATTTAATTCTTATCACTCAAGTTCCTATCTCTCAAAGTGGAAAAAAAATACATGTTTGGTTTAAGTGATAGGTGATTTGATATTTTTAATCATCTAGCATTTGTATGGTTCTCTCTAATACCTCAGGTTTTTATCATCATTTAAAGAAAAAAAAAGATATTGCAGCATAACATAGTTCCAACTTTTCTAGAGGTCATTGAATGTAGTGTCCACTACTACTCATATTAGAATAGACAATATCAGAACCTACATGCACTTAACAGTATCCTAAAGAATCAGTACTTGTCAGACTCTATGCATCTGTCAACTTTTCAGCTTTTTTTAGGATAGACCTAAGCCTGGTATTGATTTAATAATTTTGAACCTTTTACATTTTGAAACTCTCATATAATATGTATCACCAAAGTCAAACTGCTATTTGAATAAGACATAATTTCCACCCTTAAAATCATTCTTCTTACAGAATTTCTATTTTAGAAATATATTCTAAATATAGCCTACCCATAGAAACTTTACTTAAATTAGATCTCTTTTGCTCCATTAAATTTTTCTTAATCTTCAGATAGAATTCTATTTTTTATTTACAGTTTTGTTGTACTTCATACAACTAACAGGCATTTAAAATATACTTTTTATGCCATTATAATATTCTGTGCATGTCAAGAGCCTTACACTGATGATTATTAGTTTTATGAGTTCATGCACCACTAACTTTTTTGTAATTCACATCAATAGGTACAGAACATTATAAAAATAATTGTTTAAACTGTTTCCCAAATTATTTATTAAGCTGTTTTAAAACTAGTCAGTGAAAATCATTCCTATTAACAGAAAGTAAATAAATGTTAAATAACTTCTCCACAAAATTGGCCTACATATTATTGATCCCAAATTTAAGAATGAAAAGGTTTGATTAAATTGAACTTCAAAGGTCATTTTTTTAATCAACCAAAAATAATTTTTATAAATATACAGAATGCAAAATAATGCATCTTTCTAGAGTAGTCCAAATCTCCACTTATATTCTTACCAGTGTGACAGAAAAGGATTGAAATATTGAGCAATGGTGATACCCTCCAAGTAGCCAGTCTCAACAGAAATCTTGATGTGAAGAGGAAAACTGTGAGGTTCCCTGTGCCATGTTCCTGCCATGTACATGGAGACAGACCTTGGGGATACACATCAAATGTGTATGTGGTTCAGGCCAGAGGGTCAGGGTCTGGTGTGTGTGTGAGATGATTCACTAGAGACAGAGTGGGGAGCAGAACAGGCAGATCCACTGATATCCACTGCTGAGGTGAGCAGCGGGCAAGACAGGAGAGGTCTGCTGTGCTAAGTGGGTCAGGTCCCTGGTGGGGGATCGATCTCATGCTTCAGTGGTTGTGGATAGCTTCACAGTGCTTTACTCCTTACACCACCAGGGAGGCCCCCCACACCAAATGTCTTTGGAAACCACTTTTCCCCTTCCTCCAACTGGCAAGTTTATATCAGCTACTGTGTCATTAAAAATCAGTCGTAACTATCTACCAGGTGTCATATGTAGCAAACTTTAGTACAATCTATAAAAATCTCAGAACTACTACTGCGTGGTATATAACAAGCAACCAATACATATTTTTGGAAAATGAATATAATTAATGAAAACATACAGTGAAATATTTGAGATAATATTGTCACATCTAAGGTAAAGGACCCCTAGTTCAGTTTGTGGGTAAATATAGTAATATTGTTTCAACACAAAAAATACCCAAACTATGGATGGATTGTTTAATATTTAAGCATAAATACAGAGATAGGTCAATAAATCAGTGTAAAAAACCATTTTTTATATCATTGAAAGTAAGATATTTTACCCTTGATTTGCTTGTTTAACCAGTAGATAAAGCTAATGTCTTTGCTTTTCATATAGGAAGTTATTGATGAATGACATTATTTTACCTACCATTTTCTACCAAAAGCAAAAAAAGATTCAATTATAATTTATACAGCTATGCTCATGTGAATGTGAGTTACAGATACAACTACTTTCATTAAATAATAATGCTTCAAATTGCATCATATTTTTCTTCCAAAAAATTCAAACTGTTTGACAATTACTATATCATTATCCTCATTTTCCAGATGACACTTTCTTTTCTTCCTTCTTAGCATTAGTTTACCTTGAAAATATGCTAAGACACAAAAGTGTTTCATAGAATATAAATTAAGAGATGGGGATGAAAAAAAAGAAAGGTTAAATTATTTGTCCCAAGTCAATAAGTAGTAAGTTGGAAACCTTGATAAATGTTCAGAACTTTTCTTCTTATATTTAAGAATATTGCCTATGATTCATATAATTTAAGTTAGAATTTGGGAATTTCTACCACAATGTAGATATTTCAATTATTTTCCCAGTTTTTAATAAGTGAAATCATAGGTTTTCTGAGAAAATGTCCCACTGAAAAGAAATTGGCATTGATTCAATCACTATCCTAAACCTTGGTTTAAGTTGTGTGGCAAGTTACAATTCTGATATACATTATGGAATACTGATGATAGTAAAAGAAATATACTACTCAAAATTTTCTGGGCTCTTAGTTATAAGGTTATTTTCTTTTTATTACTCAATATATGAACTTAGCGACATCTCTTAAAACAAGCTATTTTTTATTTCACAAAAGCAAAAGTAAAGAAAGTTTAAAATATGGGATTAGAGGTTCTAGAGTTAGTGTAGTTGTTGGGAGACCAAAATTTTCAAGAAGCCATTGCATTTTCATCAATGAGAATTGTAAACCAATCCCTAAAAATATACCTTTCATTTGTACCAAGTAACTACTCAGCTTGGAAAATTTTATACAGCAACTGTCAATGTTTTTATTTTTAATGGGTTACTCCTTTATCTTTGATCAAATAGGTCTGAATTTCAACTATGTGTGTGTGTGTACATTTGATTCTATATTAATCATAAATGACTATTAAGAATGGTAAAATTTACCTCATGTGTGTGACATGATCCTCCAAAGAGAATAAAATTCACCCCTAAATATATTTTCTTGAATTGTTGGCATTTTTGGTACATTTTATTAAACATAAGATTGAAACATTTATCAGTTTCTCTAACACCCATAACAAATTAAATTTCATCAAGGAAGACATAAGAAAGTAATCAAGGGTGCCTCCTTGATGGCACAAAGGGTTAAGCACTGCACTATGAAGCTTCCACAGTCACTACAGCCCGAGTTCACCCCTGGTCAGGAGGCTGACCCACAGGGCAGAGCAGATTTCTCCTGCCTCACCTGCTGCTCCCCACAGAAGTGTGTTTCAGTAGATCTGCCTGTTCTGTTCCCACTCTGTCTCTGGTGAAATCTCTCACCCCCCCACACCTCTGGCCTTCATCCCAGTTCTTGTATGCAAAAAAATAAATAAATCTTTAAAAAAACAAAGAGAAAGTAATTGAATGAATTAAGAAAATTCTGAATTGTTTACTTTAAAGTATTTTCCCAACCATATTCAAATGTTGAACAATTATTCTGTCATTATTTAAGCATTTAATGTGTAAGAAATTTATCCTTTTGTTCAATGCCTTTTGATTTTACATACTTTATCTCAGAAAAGATCTTCTATATAAGGTGACAACACAAGAACTCAATATTACTCTAAAAATTATGAATTAAAATATAATGATAATAATAGTCCCACTCGCTGTTATCCTTTTCTATATAGAAATGCTCCCTGGAGTATAGTAATCTTGCCTTAAATATGTCAGCATAACACATTGTTTAGCTTAAGGCACAGATAACAAAAGATTCAATAAATGTTAGAATATTCACTACCAAATTTTTGATTCTAAAGATCATTTAAATGAACAGGAAATGTACAATTTTGTGTCAACTTAATCCTGATAATAAATCTGTTATTACTCTTACTTCCCTTAAAGACAAAGAGTATAGAAGTGGTGTAAGTTCTGATTTGAATGTGAGAGAAAAAATAATGGAAGAAAACAAAGACATGATGTACCTATATCTGTACAGACTATTTCATAGCAAAGTAAGAAATAATATTCACAGAGTCATACTCCTTGATTCTTTAACTAGTTACATTGTCTTAGTTGGTATTTATAACTGCTTTCTTCCAGTATTCATTCTGTATTCCTTTGTCTTCAGCAAAAACCTCACCTTGTCATATATTTTTTCACATGATAGAATGACCCAAACCTGTTATTTCTGAAGGATGTTGGTCTATAATAGCCCTGCCTACATCAGTTACAGTTTTCCATTGCCTAATCACAGGGCGCGATAATACTAAGAACTGCCCTAGGGGGTCACCTGTATTCCCGACATCTTCTTTCTTGTATTCATTGTGTATTAATAGTAATCCAATTTTCTGTTGGTAGTTAGGACCAATCTCCCCAACCATTGCAATTCTCTAATTTTTTTTTCCAGGAGAATCCAGACTAGCCAATATGGACTTAATTTCTAATTTAATGGAATCTTTGTTGTATCTTCTGGTAAAAACATTTTTTTCTCCTACTGGAACAAATATTTCTAGGTCAGCAGAATGTAAGTCATGAAAACAATGCACAAAATAAATTGTCATTGGATCACTAGAGGGTAATAGTAACTGGTGTCATTTCCATTTCCATTCCTAATTCCTTGTTGCATAAATTTTGACTATGGGACAGATAGCACCATATATTTGACACTGATTCAGAATATATCTACCCTAGAGTAGAACCTTTCTTCAATCCTACAATGTATTACCGCCTGGCTCGTGCTTTTACTGGGTCTTCAAATGTCATAGCAATGTTCTGTTGAGCCAGCCAGTTCTTTCAGGTTTGTGGAGGAAATGCTGTGAAGTAAATTTATTGGGCAGAAGTAACTCTGTGTAGAGTGTCATGATGGTGGATGTAGCATTCTATAAATCCACAAAAGCAGTTTTTGGAAAAACCATTGCATATAAGGGAGGCAATATTTGAGTAAGTGACCTGATCATCAGTGTGAACAAAACTTCCTTTTCCATAATGAAAACTGTCCAATCTACCTAGCTGATCACCATAGGGATTAGTGTAATATATAAGACTCAGTATAAGTTTCTATTGCTGGCAAATTGGGTGTTTAGCTGTGGTTGTCTATAAATCTACTTTGGTGATTGGAATTTATGGATAGCCTCCATCTCTGTCCCCATGGTCACCTTGGACACTGCCAAGGGTGATAGTGGAAAGAGGCTTTCTCATGTCCATGGAATAAGCCAAAACCATTTAATTAAAAAAATGCTCTTTTGCTAAGGTCTCCCTTTAGTAAACATTCACATAAAAGACAAATTTCTCCATATGTTTTTGTCCATCCAGTGAAGTCTGTCCACGTACTTCTCTAAATTTGCCTATACAAACTGTCAAATCATCTTTCCTTTGAGTTCCTGGTCACCCAACCAAATCATTGGCCATAGTCCATAAATTTGTATACAGTGTTACATCTGGGCATTTCTCCTTCTAAACAAAGTAAATGACCAGGTGATTTGCTAGATGTGCTGCCATTGGTCAGACTTCCCTTCATCACTGTCCTTAGAGACATCCCAGAAATGGGTTGTGGTACTGTCACTATCCACTTTTTGATGGTGACTCTGTATCTTGCAGTACCATGTCTAAAACAGGCCTGAGCTTTCTCTTGCTCTGTGAACTGACTTTAGAGAATTCCTCATGGAGTATTGGGTGCAGGCAAAGAGAAAGAAGGGAAAGTGTCCAGGTGGCATTTAAGACACTTCATGCAACTTATTTGTACTTATGTGATCATGTATATACCACTTACATTTGTTGATGGAAAGTAGTCATGCATATTCAAATTTATTAGTTTTATAGATCAATTAATACCCACTTCAAGGTGACAGCTCAGGTCTCATAGTAACTTGGTGACAAGGACATTTGGGGAAGAGTTATACAGTCGTCTCTAAATGTGACTTTTTTAAAAAAGAGAGTTAATATAAAGACTGCAGTGGGGGGAGATTGGGAGCTGGTACTCAGATAAGGACTGTTTGGCTCACCAGAATTTAGTGAAAGATATTAGCATAGTACTTATATTATATAGATATGATATTTGACACTGCCTAATGGAAAAACAAAGGAAATATATGCAAATTAAAGGGTTTATTTGTCACACTAGGGATTGGCAACAACAGTTCTGTTAGGGAGTGTAACATTTTATTATTTGTGGACAGTTGAAGTTTTACAGGATAGCTGAAAAAAAGGATGGTTCTTCAGGAGATAGATCTTACATTCTACAGAATCCAATCATATCTAGCTGTCAGTAAAATTCAAGCATGGAAGACTGTTTACAGCATATGAGTTGTAGTATTTTAAAAAATTAATTCTGGCCTGTTCTTAATCAGCTAAGTGATTTGGAGCCAGTGCCTTTGTTAATTCTTAGTTTTATCACATATAAAATGAGATTAAATTATACTTATTTCTAATAAATATTATGATCATGGAATAAATTGAAAATTTTGTCATAAAATTATATGAAAACAATGTACATAGTCAAATTGTTCTTCCTTACATTTCCATAAATATTGTGCTGTTTTACATATTTTCTTTCACAGAACTAATGGTTCTACATTTAACTTACTGGTGACATAATATGAATAATAAAATCACTGTGGTAATAGATAATCAGTGGAAAGCATTATCTACTTTTTTTCAGACAATAAATGCAATTCCTATTAAAAGAGAAACAGAATGAAAGACTGAGAAAGACAAAACTGTTATAGATTAGAGATTACATTAACGACAACAACAAAAATATATACAATGTATTCTGGATTGGATCCTCAAAAGGACATGAGAGAAAAAATGGGTGAAATTCAAATATCTGAAGCTGATTTATTAATACTGACCCTGTTAACTTTTGTTTTAATTAATGTACAATATGTAAAAAAATATTAATGTATTATAAAATTTAGCAAAGAGATTATGAAAGCTTCTGTACTTTTTCCAAGTCTAAATAATTTTTAAAAAATTAGGAAGAGAATAGATTTTTCAAAGCATCTTAGAATTTAAACTGTATTTGCTTGTTGAAACAACATGATTCAGTGTATTTCTAAACTTTTATTTGTCACCAAGGTGATTTTCATATATCAATATTTTAATACCAGTTTGTTAGTGGTGATATATACTTAAGTTTGAATAATGTGCTCATATAAAACAAAATTTACGAGAACATCAATATGATAAATCATTAGGGTTATTCTTTCAACTAAAGTATAAAATAAGTAATATACGATCTTTTAAGGCCTTTTTGAATTCTGAGAATGATGTCACCCTCCAAAGCATTGTTGTTAAACTGGAACTTTTGTATTGAAAGTCTTGTAATTTCTATGTTCAGTAAACATAATTTTATGCTTAGTAAATGACATATTTTAAATTTCAACCTAAGTAGAATTCCTGATCATTTTAAAGCTCCTAGTATCCTTTTTCACCTCACCTTTATCTTTGCATTCACATTCATACTTGTGTTTGCACATGAGTGTCTCTGTAGAGTCATGCTATGAACTTGCATGATAAAATTGTGCAACCACTTTTTGGACTGTGTCTCCCCCCAGAGGCCTGCAGAGAAGAATCTTTTCTAATGTTTTTCTAGTGATTTTTGTGTAGACTAGGAAAAAGAGAGAGATAGAGTGTTTATAGGTTTTTATAGGTTCATAATTTGATTAGTCAGTTAATAAGTGTTCACCGAAATTATTTGAAGCCTAATATTACAAAATTTGAAGGTCTTTCTTGACAAACATGATAAAATCAGCAAAAATTACCAGAATTTTGAATGTGATCAATGCTTTGAGGGCACCTGAAACTTAATCTTCATTAATTTCAGAGTAGATTCATTCATGATTCTTAATTTCTCAGGTTTGTTTTTTTTTTGTAATTCTAGGCAACACTATCCTAAAAATAACAACAAGACCTATGAAGTTTGCTCTTTTAACATTGTGAGGCAAGCTAGTTTTGAAAATAAATATATGTAGAAAAATAATATAATAATATTAAATGGCTTTAAGTCAGTTTATGTTCATAAAGTTCCAATTTTCTAATGATGTGGCCAGAAGAGTTTCCATCTCTACTCAGTAATATCAATTTCTAGTTACTTTCTGCACAGTAAAAAAAAATCTTGAAAACACTTTTCTGTGATGACTATATTTTATATTTTAACAACAATTGTATGAGGATTTTAATCCAAGCTCTGTCATGTACTGAATGTTGATTTCCCCTTTGGCATAGCATACACTGACTTTTCTCTTTATCATTTCTTTCACCACTGCTCCCTAGAACCTTTCAAATACCTAACAAAGAGCCCAGCCCCCTAGAACTGCCACTTTAGAAACTTTAGGCATTTTTGAAAGCAGCTCAGGGAAACAGCAAATCAGGTAGTACTTTCAATTTTGCACTGAGTAAATTGCATTCTAGAAGGGGACTAGATAGCTCCTGGGATAGGTAATGGGATGCAGAGCCTCTAACCTCCAGTTTGGCCTTTGCACCTATCCTGGGTTGGTGGTGACAGAAAGCCATTAGCCTTTTATTGTTGTTTGCTGACCTGTGTGAAATGAGTTGATGGCTCCCATTCAGTTTCTAGTGGACAAGTGCATGGATCACATTTGGCAGCCTTGTTGGTAGTTCCAGAAAAATAGAGATGGATTGAGTAGGCTGTAAGGTTAAAGTACTGACCCACTAGATTAGGGTTGACTTTCCTTATGGGGATCTTTGATCTTTTCTGACCCACACTCCATACCTACTCAGTAGTGTCAACCTAGAAGCAATTAAGCTGCAGAATAATCAAGAAAGTGGTTTTTTTTTTTTTTTGAGAATAGAAATCATGATTCCAAGTCCATAACCAGTAGCAGTCCCAAGTGTATCCATCAGTCACAGGGATAAGGGAGTTTTAAAGGATCAAGCAGAAGGGTGGTGTAAATTTGAAACTTTTGGATTAGTTGACAGAAAGCTGCAGGATGGGGTTTTTTGTAACAATTAACAGATGATATTTCATTTCTTTCCTAAACACTGATAAAAGGGAAACAAGGAGGAGCTATTACCAATGAGAGGAAATCAGTGAATGTGTATTATTTCAGAGTCACTGATAGGAAGCTGAGTTAGGTTGCTTGTCTGACTGTTTACCGTTCATGTGGAAATCTCAACATGGCAGCTTAGACACTAGATGGAAACTGATTCTTCAGGCCTCCATGGTGGCACAGGGACTAAAGTTCAGCATTATCAAGCTATTTCCAACTATTGGGGCATAAGTTCCATCCCACACCAGGGTGCTGACACACATGGTGCAGCAGAACTCTTCTGTCCTGCCAACTGATCCCCTCAGCAGTGTATTTGAGTAGATACACCTGTTCTGCTCCGCACTCTGTCTGTGATGAATCCTTTCTCCCCCTATACCTCTGACCTATACCCCAGTTCTTGTATGCATAAAGAAATAAAAATAAATCTTTAAAAATAATTAAAATAAAATTGATTCTTCAGTAGACAGATGTCACATTTAAGACATTTAGTGATTCAAAATATGCCTCAAATATGTTCTAATTTTCTTTAATACCTTGAAGTGAAAATCTGATCTTATTTCTGAGAGCAATTTTCTTCTTGGTGGATGAATGCTTTGTAATGAAAATTAAAATCTCATAGCCATTATTACAGCTATTATCAGTGAATATAAGTAATAAAATGGCAATAATGCTCTTTTATTTTTTTATTATTGTGTCCATAATTATTATTTTTTTCTCCAATCACTATAATTTGAAACTTTCATTCCCCACAGAGTAAGGGGTCACAATTCATATGTGTTACCTTGGTTTATGTTTTGATCCTCACCTGAAATGCTTTCTCCTTTTTATAACTTTATGCTCCATGCCTTTATTAGTAACTAATTTAAGTTCAATAGTTATAATGTAAGCATTCCAGAATGTTCCAATCCAATTTTAATTATTTTACCATTATCTGAAAAATACAATTAAACAATTTCATTGCAGTTTCTCTGTTCTTATTTTTTTTTTGTCCATTATATATATATTATCATTCTCTAAGTCCCTGATAGTTAATAAGAATGTTGAAAGCAGTGACAGTTATTTTATTCATTCTGTTTTTCTGAGGCTATCTTTTGAGTAGAACTCAGATCACATAGACATTAGGTTTGTTGGATAAAATGTTATGTAATTTTCTTGGAACATTTGTTTCTCAAGTATTAATGTATATAAGCATTGAGACTTTTGTTAGTATAATCTTACCTTTAAATAAATATAGTCAAAAACATTACCCTAAAAATGAAAAGACCCCAGAAAGACACAGGGTGGAAGATCAGACCACTTTTTTGTTGTTGTCACATAAGACTTTATAAACTGGGGTGTCTGAAGACATCAGTTGTTTTGAATTTTTTTCCTAATAACGCTGAAATAAAATATATGTACTGGTTATTGTACTGGATTATTATGAGAAAAATAAATGAAGTAATATGTGCAAAAGGTCTTGTAAATAGTTATGCTACAGAAATTTCATTTATGCTATATAAGTAATATCTAAGTAAATATTGGCTAAATATTAATTTATTTGATAATGTTCTTTTATTTACTGGTTTGTTTCTCTCAAAATTTCATATGTTTCAGAATTTATCCTAAATACTGTAGATTTTCTTATTTGGAATTAGGGTTGTTACGGATAAAATTAGTTAAGTTTAGGTAAGGTCATAACTTAATTGAAGTAAATTAAGGCAATCTTGCTCCCAAATCCATGACACATGGGAAGTGACTCTCTCTAACCACTTTATCCTACTCTATAAATAAAAAAAAAAATAAGCTGGAACACACACAAAGGTGCACCAGTTTCAATATATTATGAATGCTCCTGGTAGCTGAAATACTTTTCAAAAATTTAATATCCATCAAATACCAATATGACATAAAGTATAGTTAGCAATTACGAAAATTATTTAGGATGATTTTATTTTTTGTGATTTCTATTTTAATTGTATATTTAGTGTATTAGACAAGTTTCCCTAGAAAAATAGAGCCAATAGACTTTGTGTTTATGTAAATGTGTATAAAATATATGTAGTGTGATCCTACACCTCTAAATCACATATAGTGTTGTAAACCAGTATTGCCTCAAAAAAGAATTTATACACACACATATATATGTGTGCATTGTTTCATATAAAATAGGCATGCAAATTTTATTATAAGGGATTGATTTACACAAATATAGAGGTTGAAACATCTCAAGATGTTGTCAGCAAGCTAGAGATAAGAGACTCCATGAGTCTATTCTTATCCAAAAGCCAGCAGGCTATTACACCACAATGATCCAATGTTTTAGTTTGGGTCCTAAGGCAATAAATGATCTATGTCTCACCTCAAACAACCAGGCAGAGGAGTTGCCTCGTATTATTTTTGTTCTAGCCAGGGCTCAAATTGATTGGGTGAAATGATTCACCTTAGGGAGGGCAATTTGTTTTACTCAATCTACTGTTTCAAAAGTTAATCTTATTCAGTAGATACTCACAGACACACCCAGAAATAAAGCTTGACCAAATCTCTTGGCGATGTAGCCCATTCAATTCAACATTTAAAATTAACCTAACATTAAAAAATGATAAAATGGACTTTGAATAAACAATGTGGGATTTCTTTTTTAATTGTATATTAAATTTTAATTGTATATTTAATTGTATATTAAATTTCATCTAAATTCAATGGAAATTCTAACAAAAGAACTTGATACATGCTAAAGAGAAAGTCATTGCTTGTAATGTTAATTTTTTTTTTGGTAGGCTGAATTTAATTTGCGTAGTATTTTATAGTGCATTCTGTTTGTTGAATATTCAGGTACACTTCCCTAGTTAATATTTCTATGTGACTGTCTTAGAAAAATATTTGTAAGTATCAATTTATCATTTAAAAGCCACCTGTTAAATAATCACATGTTAACATATTAGGTGGTAGCAGGAAAAACCTACTATTGGTTAAGATTATATGATTATCTAAGTATTTAATTAGTTAATGTTATAGTAAATAAGAATTGATTAATGGCAAAAACATAAAAGGAGTCTGAGTAGTTGACATAAATAATGTTAAAAATTAAGGATGCTAGTTAAAAAGTCTTTAGAGAAAAATGTACTCATTGATAACTTGATTACATGCAAAAGCAAATGTTAATTGAAAGTGAAGGAAATTTATGTGTTATATTAAACGCACCATTATATTGGTGTTAAACATAGAAATAACATGTGTAAATAGCAACCTGTTTTTAATTAACTGTAAGATCATAAAAAGGAAATTTTTGGCCATTATTTCTCTTTACCTAAGATAAATATTTAAAATATTTGGTAAATCTTCACATTCAAAATAAGTCTTCTAAAATGTATTCAACAATTTTAATTACCTTTACCAAATGATAGAAACAATTTTGTTCACTGATTCCTCTTGAACATTCAAAACACTATATTTAGTTATGGGCATTAATATGTTGTTGCTTTCTCAATAAATATTTTCTGTTTTATTAATGAATTTAAATATATGATTGCAAACTAGATTTGCATATGTAGATATGTACATAAATTTAAATTTATTAATAATGTCTATTATGTTGAACAATAAATATTTATCTAATTCCAGGTGCACTTAGTTTACATATTGTTCTTTAGCTAATGTAATTAAAAACTTTAGGGAAGAGACAATAGGAGACAGTAACCAGAATAGCTTAAACCAAAGGACTAATTTTGTGTTGTTGTGTTTATAGAAGTAATACACTCTATGCTTGTTAAATTCATTTTAAAATTGTTATAACTGAAAGGGCTATAGCCGAAAAAAGCAAGAGATGAGAGATTTATTACATTATTGAGCACACATGTAAGTGTAAATGCTTTTTATTTATATTTTTTATTTTTTCCCTTTATATATATTTGACATGAGTTGTGGTCCCCATATATTTTTATTTTTATTTAAGCAGCTGAAACTGTTCATTTGAGAATTAAGAAAGTGAGTTCATTAATCACACTTGTAAAGGTAACTACTTGAATGTGTACTTGAGTGTGTGAATGTGAATTTAACTCTGATTCCTAGTGTGATTCTCAGTGTGGTATAGTTCTACCACTGGTGGTGTATTTAGATGTCTTTTTGAAGAAAGCTTATATTACTTATTCATCATTAATAAATCTTTATCAGGAAAGGTAGCTTTATATTTAGACATCTACATAGTACAAATTGTTTCAAGTTGAAAGAAAATGCTTTATCACAGAAAGGGAAATAATAAAAACATAAAATTCTGTCTAGTCTCATCCTATGCATTCCCTTAACTTCACTTGTAGTCTGTATGTTGATAACTGCTAGTTGGCACCAATCTGCACATAAATGTTCCATTCTGCTTTGAAAGTCATGGTTAGGTTATACTTTTCAGCATCCTTAACTCAGAAAGGCTTTCTGAAAATTCCAGAAATCACATCCCATAGAGCATAGCCTACTTCACTTGCCCACATATTTTCATTCTAAAATGTTTAAATAAATATCTCTAGATACTATTTCTACTTGTTTGTTTTAAAGTTTGAATTTCACCATAGTTTTCTTTCTATAATGATTTTTCACTTACAACAACACTTACTTACAACAACAAATGGTCTCAAAAAGAAAATATAAATGCAGGCACCAAAACCAAAAATTATTTGTAGACGGTTATAGATAAGAATATCCTTAAATACCTCCACCATTATAGATCACCAAGAGTTGTCTGCAGGACTAAATATTCTTTTGGATTGAGTTTAGTGATCTGCAATAGGTCTAAACTAGAATACATTTTATTTTGAAAAGCCACAGACATGATAAGGTACATTAAAGAGAATATACAGAACTAGTAGATAAGATGTAATATGGGAAAAGTGAATCACATTCTAAAGGTTTAGGTTTGTGAGTTCATCTTTCGGCTCAAACAGTGTAAATTTTTTTTTTCCTTCCCAATACTACAACAGCTACATTTTGCAGCTGAAAGTTACTGTCTTCTCAGTGGGATTTCTTTTGTCACAAGCAAGGAAATGCAAGCTTTCTAGAACAGCATGTTAGTGCCCTCTATTGATGTTGTCAGTCCTTCACATCATTTCAGGAAAACAGCAGGGTTTTTCAAATGTCTCTGAGAGGAATAGGGGATAATTTTACTATTTTGATATTACACATTTTTACCCCTTAAAATGTACTTAAATCTATTACTATATCACCAGCTTTTATTTCATCAGTCATAGCTTTCCTTGGTTAAATCTGTTTTAACAGTAAGTAAATAATAGACACAGGAAGTTAATGTGATTGAAAAATGCAAACCCATTATGAAATTTCATAGATTAGTGAACAAACAATAGATTGAGTAGCTGGGGAAATTCTAGTCAGTGTTTGCAGTGTGCAGCACAATCAAACAGTAACTAAATCTTTCATAATGATGCTTTGAAATTATTTTATGATATGTGACTAAAGTCTGGAATAAAAGGTATCACTACACAATTTACTCAAAGACTACAGTGATCATTATTCAAACCCCAGGGTTGCATGTTTCAGAAGCTTTAAGCTTGAGTTATTTTTTTTACCCATAAAACATTATGCCATTGGTTATTTTATATATCCTTAATCTAAAAATGACAAAATTGACTCGATTGTCTAATGATAAACTTTGCAAATAAAATGTCTTGATTTTTGTATAATGAACTAATACATTTGATAATTACTTAACTTTGTTAATATTTTATTCTCTACCTTCCTAATTGCTGTTTTAGCTTTTTTCTGCCTTTATCACTGTTGCAATCAGGTCTTTTAATGAGAGTTTGGAGAGAATGTGATTTATCCTTCTTAAAGATCTGCCCATAGTCTAGAAGATGAACAATCTTTCCCTAAGTGCTGGGAGGCAAACACAGACACAACCAAAATAGATGTTTCTATTCTCTTCTGAGTCATCTTTCCCTTTGGTTCTTCTTTAAGATGCTTGAATTGACTATTCAGAGTATTAGAAATACTGAATTTATAGATACTAAAATGTTTACCAAAAACACTATTTAGACCAAATGCAAATTATTGAAGAATTTCTACTTTTTGGTTTGATTGTAAAGCACTAGTTCTTTGACCATGTTTACTAATAGAATATCTAAATGTCAACTCCAGCTTTTCTGGGTGATTCTACAGATAATTATTGAGTTAGTCATTCTTAGAAATAAAATTTCCATAGGTTGATCTCTATACTTTTTTACCACAATACTTCAGTAAATTTATTTTCTTAAGAATGGTACTTTTATTTAGTAACGGCTTTGAATTTAACTACACACTCTATCCATATGAGTCAAGATATCTTTAGTCCAAATATTTGTTCACCATTTATATAATATTTATAAACTTTATTTTTCTGTATCTCTAAGAAAATTAATCTTGGAGTAGAAAAAATGGAGGAGATGAATTAATTATTTTCCTTTCCTTTTACTACTTTTTGCTAATAATAAATCTTTATGGATTTTAAAATCTTTTCTTTTAATCATGTCAAAAATCCAATAGCATGTTAACTAGTAATTTCTAACTAAGAAGATACAGTCAATTGTAAATGGATCATGCATAGGAAGCAAATTTTCATCTCCTGCAAGTCTCTTGTGTCTTTGTTTAAAGTTGTTAAAAGAAAAAAGAAATGACACAAATACAATTTTGAAACTGGCATTATGAAAATGTATCTGATCTGAACTTTTAACTGTAGTTAAAGAAATAAATTTATAATTACCTAAGAATCTTAGAAGCTCATTTATACAATTTTAGATCAGATGGTGAGGTGTTTAGAACTTTGTCATAGTCTGTTCAGGGAGAATAACACACAAACACACACACACAAGGAGAAAACAAGAGATCATTTTCTAAATGCTCTTATATTTTTGATTTAAGAAAACTAAATCAAAATAAATTAGAAGGTATTCATACATGTTGTAATTATATAATTCTGTGAAAGGAAAGTGCTTTGTAAGCATGATTCCGTGTGTGTGTGTAATATTACAGTACTATATAGGTTTCAAGTATGCAGTTTCTCATCTCAACAACTGCATCTATCACACCATGCCATCCCCAAATATCCAGTCACTATCCACTACCAGCCAACCAGCCCCCTCTATCTATTCCAGCACCCCCATCCCTACCATCCTTCATTGATAACAATCATTCTTTTTTCAGTATGAAAAACACTTCAATTATATCTTATGTAAATTGTTGTGTTATTTGCTTATTACAGCAGCAGTATATTTAATATTAATATCATTCCTCTATGTTTAAAATAAGAAATGTAAAAAAAAAAAAACACACAAATCTTCTCATCATTGTAGTTTGGTAACTTCTATTAGTTTTAAACTTGTTAGTCATAGTACAGTAAATGCTCTAAGCAGCTCTCTTACTTCTGGGCCTCGGAGAGAGAAACTCCTGGTGCAAACACATAACCTGAAGCAAAGCCCAACTGAAGAACCACAGCCTGAAGCAGAACATTTCCAACCGACCTGTGTAATTGTTGTTGTTTATGCTACTGAGGCTTTACTTGTGTTTTTTGTTGTTATACAGCAATAGTTAAAGTATACATCAGGAAACATTAACTTCATTGTGTAGTTCATACATTTGATCAAAGACCAAGAATATGTGAGAAACCAGTGAATACCGCTAAAGTATGGGACACCTTCTATAATATACTGTTGAACTATATCACACCTCTATTTTGGCAGATATTTTGTGGTGTCGGGTTTGGAGTTCCCCATTTATCTGAAGCTCTAAATTTAGAATATATGCCTTGTTTTATAGTCCTGATAGTATGATGATAATATGATGATTGCTTCAGCACTACTTCCTTAGCCTAGCTTCTAAATTTAGCAATGGATTTTGACATTAAATGAGGAGATTATAGAGAGATGATCACAGTTCTTCCTGAATGTGTAGGATGTTTTGATTGAAATTTCTTTCAGAAAAGAGAACCAGAAACTCCCCAACCAGCCAGAGAAGAGAATATAGAGATTTCTATGTCATAATCTGAGTGTTAATTCTTAGATACTTGATATAACTGAGTGTCAAATGTATATCTAAGAAGTAGCCTAAAGAATAGGACTTTAAAAAGCCACGATTCTCTTGACTGACACCTTATAATGACTCTCAGTTGTGTGTGTATGTGTGTTAAATTAAACTCCTTTCCCTGAAAAACATGTCTTAATTCTGTCTTTCGCCTATCTTTTCTACTTATCCCTGCCCAGCAGTTTATCCACTTCTCATTATGCTTCAATATAACTGGCTTCCTTTCAACTCCTTTATGTTATCATTTTTGTCTTCATTTTTAGGATGTTGTGCTTATTGCTCCATTTGCCCTCTTGGGACTTACCCCACTTATTCCTGTGACTGACTGTTTTGATTTTTTTTAAACCCAGTTCAAAGAGCATCTCCTTAGAGATGTTTCCCTTGTTCACAAGAACCAATTGGAACCTTCTCTAATTACTGCCTGTCTTTGATCTTGTTTATTCTTTCCTAGTATATGACAGAATCTGTAATTACTGTGTTCAATTTTAAATTTACTTGCTGTGTGCCCTTTTAAAATATAACCTTTAAAGATCTAGAAAAATTATCTGTCTTATTTACTGACTTAGTACCAGTATTGAAGAACCAATAGGTGGAAATTGCTAGTTTTTATATTTCATCTTAAAATCAAGATGAAAGTTTTTATTGGCGGGCTCTAACATCCACAGATTCCCTATTGAGATATTAAATCATATAATGGACACTATATCTTTACATATTAATGATATATTACTGCATATAATGATGAACAATAGACTTTTATTGTGCCATCCTTTATGTGGGACAGAAAATTTGGAGCAGCATGATTGGTGCTGACTGCTTCATTTAGCCAGGACTTCATCAGATCCAAAGTGGACAGGGGCTTAACCTATCCATGGTTCTGCTCACAAAATGGCAATTTATTTGTTTCTTCCAGTCCAGGGAGGAAGGGATGGAGGGAGGGAGGAAGAGAGAGAGAGAGAGAGAGATAGTTTTGTAACCCAATCTCAGAACTAATATTCTATCAGTTTACCAAATCTATAGCTCAAGATTCAACACACATTTAAGCATTTAAGGGGTAGCTATTACACAAAAACATTCATAATAAGAAACTAAATCACCTTAGAATTCACCTACCATAATCAGAGATATAAAGAATATTCTGGAATTGGTTAGCAAATTACACTCTTTCCTCTAAATTACTTTCAAGGCAACTATTTTTCTAATAAATATTTCTTCAGAATACTGGGAGCTCCATAAAACTTTGTGATTATTTGTCACACACATTTTCAAAGCAACCCCTGCTCCTTCAGAGTCATTTACAAACTGAAATACCCAAAATTTGAATATAAAAGTTCTTTTTATTCAATAATTCAACACACACTAGCTGAAAATCTACCATAAATACTAGAAATGTGGTAAATAATGAAAATCTACTAATAAGAAAAACTGAATGTGTTTGTACATTCAAGGAGAGAGTAACAATAATCAGATGTTTAATAGCATTTAGAGTCTTTGAGATAAAGTCATTAGAATTCTTCTTTTTATATCTTTATTTTTTAATAATATAGATTCAGATATATTACATTTAAAGCACACTGGTAATACAGAGTGAAATCACGCCTAAGCTTGATAAGTTTATAAGTGAATATTTAATGTTTTACTATAACACCCACATTATTTTTTTATTATTATTATTATTATATTTAATTGCATTTGACATCGTTTGTTTTCCCCAGTGGGTTCCCACCACCATTTCACCCGTACACCCACATTATTAAGATGCTGTACCATATCATTATGTGTGTTTGTCCCATTGGTAAATTCATAACAAAACAAGCTGTGGTAGGTAAAGTTTACTTTATATGGGTTTGTGACTAAATGTTATTTGGTGAGTTTTGAATCTCAGTTCATATATTGAAAACATCATAACATTAATAGATTTGAGAGGTATCATGATGAACAACATTAAAATTCTTAGTAAACAGCAGGAAAGACAGCAGATATGTTTAAATTCATTGTCAAAAAAGTATTGACTGGAATTGATAAGACCTTTATTACCAGATCAAGGAAAAGCTCTATCCATCTACTTTTATTTTTGTTTAAAGTTTACAGCCTAGTGAGGGAAAACACCCTTCAAACACTTAGAAGTGTGATTCACTGAGAGTTATTCAGAGTATGTTATTCAGAGTATGTTGTTTCTTATCATCATTGCTTGTGTTGTCTTTTCTCTTGACCAATTTTCTAGGCGTATTCCCAGTGGAATAGATGAAACTAGCCTAGTTGAACTTTTTCTGTGATGTATTTGACAGGGGACTTTTGTCTTTCAAAGTAAACAATCACTGAGGGACTGAACCTATTTCTAGCCTCATTACTATGCATATAATGGACTAAGAGAAAGGCCTAGGAGGTCTTTCACTGCTCATATTTTTAATGTAAGGTACTTTCATTTTAAAGAAGTTTAATGACATGGGATTTCATTTACACCAAATAATGAGAGCCTGTGCACGACTGCAAATTGTATCTTAGGTGTGTCATGCACTGCTGCACTTGATAGATAATTTATTCAGGAGCCTGGAAGAAAGCTTCTTAAAAATAACTGACATTGAGTATGCCAATAAACATTGATGCCATGCATGTACCAGCTGTGAAATCTTTAGTAGGTGAAATACCCTACTGTGCAAAGAGCTTCAACTGACTCGATGAAGGATGTATTTTAGCCAAAAGCATAAATTAATTCCTGAATTTGTCCTACTTACAGATCACTATTTCAGTTCTCACTTTAAAATTTTACATTTCTTATTTTATTGACTTAGGTTGGTTGTTACAGCACTGGAAAAAGTGGAGTGTTCAATTTTGTTTCTGTATTTCCTAATAACATTTGCTATGGCCGTTCTGTTAGTGGAGGACTTCTAACTAGATGGTAAATGAAGACTAATAGAAGTTTTGCTTGAAACTTTTCATTAAGGCTAGATGAGATTGTGCCTTCCTAGTAACCTAGAGGTTAAGTCTCAGTGCTGTCACTGTGATGGCCTGAGTCCAACCCCTTGCAGGGAGTTAACCCACATACATTGCAGCAGACCTCTCCTCTTTCGCCTGCTGCTCTCCTTATCAGTGTATCAGTAAATGTGCCTTTACTGCTGCCCACTCTGTCTCTGATGAATCCTCTCACCGCCCATGCCTCTGGCCTGTACCCCAATTCTACACACAAACATGAAAAGTATTTAAAAAAAGACTAGATTAGATTATATAAAACCAAGCTCAAATATTGATACTAATCTATGTTATGACAAGCATAAACACACATATTATTCCATTTCTGCTACGAGTAATCTTGATGAAGAATTAATCTATTTTATATATTTGCCAGGAGGAAACAAGACCTATGGGCATCGGACAAATAACTCAGATTTCAAATACTGGAGAATTTCCTAAAGATTTATTTGATAAAAGGGAGAAAAGTCTTTTCTCATATAGAGTTTTCTGTCCCTGAAATACTCAGTTGGATTCTAGATAGCCATTTGGTAGCAATATTATACTTAGAATGCAGGCTTCAAATAGCAAGGATATTCTGCCAGATGACTCTCACTATACATTTTAATCTTTGACTTCTGTCATGTTTCCACATAGACAATTCCTCCAGGCTAATTCTAACTATGGTATGGAAAGAAATAAAATGACATATAACTGAGAAAAATGCAAAACAGTTTTCTCTACACTGTGATTGAGAATACTAAGTCTTCTTTCTTTATATCCCATAAGCAAATCTTGACAGAGAAAAAAAGTATTGTTAAATCAGATATGAATTTTGATCTCCCGGGTTACTTTTGCAATAAATAATAGTACCTACTCAATATGTTCTTTAATTTTCCTTAATTATGATTTCTGTACTTTCCTTTTTCATTTCTTTGCAAAATGATCCAAATATGCAATGACAATTTTTAAGATGCATATTTGTGGAACCACAATATTATCAGCTAAATGCAACTAATTTCACGGTTAACAGTACACTAATTAACATTTCATTATATTAGATGTCTTCCTAAAACATATCTTAATACTTCAAGTAAGGCCAAGAAACATAGGGGAGCATTAACTCTTGAGCAAGCTGTGAATATTTGTCTTTTCCTATGTGCTAGACTTGACCACAGTAAGATAGATCATGTAAGAGAGTTGAAAGGCAGAAGTGAAGGGAAGTCACAGCCATTCCTTTCAAGTCTTTGGTGACATAATAAAGATACAGAATTGTGTGGTGGGATCCCCAGTTCTGCTGAGTTGCCATCTCCTCTCCTGTGTTCACCCTCAAGAGGCTTGGTTGTGGAAACACTGAGGCAAAAACACTGAGGACAAACACCACAGTTTCCAGTTGACTTCAACCTCCCACAAATACACAAACTCCAAAACTATTAACCCTCTTATAACTACCTATGAGAATGAAGATTTTAGGGAATACCTAGATCAAGAGCTATCCCCAGCTATCACCTGCTATCAGAGAAGCCTATTTATTTGTCAGGGAAAATATCTAGTTACAGAGCATCTGGTTCTTGTCATCTCATATACAATGTCACAAACAATTGTTACCTAAATAAAAAAAAAATAAATACATAAAAATTCTATCATTCACTGCTTTAAATCTGGCATAATTCGTCTACAAATTGTATCTCTCCACCATAATTTTTAATGGCAATCGATATACAGAAAAACACTCGTATGTGGAGTCACTGTTGGGGCAAAGGTTAAAGTCTCAATGCTATCAAGCTGTCACCAGTCACAGCAGCAGGGAGCTAAACCACATGGTGCAGCAGACTTCTTCTGTCTTGCCTGCTGTGTTTTATACTCCCATCAGCAGTGTATTTCAGTAGACCTGACTTTTGTACTCCCTCCTCTGTCTCTGGTGAATCCTCTCATCCTTAGCCCCCCACATCTGGCCTACAACACAATTCTTATATTTACAAATAAATAAAAATAAATCTTTAAAAATAAAAGACACTTGTATGCTCTGAAGTCATAGTCCACTGTTGAATCCCAGCAGAAAAAAAAAGATCTTCCAAGATGTCCATGTATTAATTCCAGGAAGTTGTGAAAAATGTTAGATGGCAAAATGAACTTTACAAACATTATCAAGTTAAGGATCTTCAGATGGGAAGATTATCCAAGTTTATACACATTAGCCTGATGCATACCAAAATAGCCTTGTAAGAAAAAGAGGGAGGATCATAATCAGAAAAGGAGATATGATGAAATAAGAAGAGGTAGGGGTGATGCAGTGCAAGAACCAAGAGATGTGTGCAGCCTTGGAAATTGTAAAAGCCAGGAAACACACTTGAGACCCAGAGCCCTGCTGAACTTTTTTAGACTTCTGACCTACAACATCTTAGAATAAATTTGTGTTGTTTTAAGCCAATAAGTTTGTAGTAATTTCTTGTAGTTGCAAAGGGCAACTAATGTAACGACTAACATTTTATTACCCTCTGATTCATTCAGGTCCTTTAATTTCTCAGACTACATATTCAGCTATCATAACTATCAATTCCACTTATATGAATTTAATTTCTATGAAGTTCCATTTTATGAAGTATATATATATGCACATATAAATTAGTTTAAACCTGACTTTTAATGTCTAAAATGTGTGCTATGCAAATTAAGTTTACATGAATAAAATACTTTCTTTTTCCCAGGTCTCCTAACCTTAGAAAATGAGCAAATACTTTGTTGTTAAATCCAAGAATTTAAAGTTGATTCCACTTTTTTCTGTCATCCAATAACTAACTAAACTATCAAGTTCTATAATGTTCCTACACAGCATGTCCCCTCCTTTTCATTTCCCTGTGTTAAGATATAATTATTTATTACCCAAACTGCATAACTGACCTTCTGCTTCCACCTAGTTCCATGCTGATCCATTCCATGTATAATATCTTGAGTGATGTTTATTATTTTTTAATATTATGCCACAAATATGCTTAAATCATCAAGTAGTTTCCCTTCTTACTAACACAAAATTTCAGCTCTTCACCCTGGTATATGTAGTTTTATTCTATTTCAGTTGTTAGTCCAATGAATATATTCCTACATTGTATGCCTCTTTCTTTATTGATAGATAGCTCATTATTTTCTAAATAGCTGCTGTAATCACTCATTTCTCAGCATATGTGTTCTCTTTTCTCCACTGGAGTATTTGTGATTCCATTCAGGTTTACAGCCATCTAAGTACTGTGTTCTTTGCTGGTAAGCACCTTCTATTTTCTTCAGACAAATACTTTCTCCCTTCTTGTAGCTGAGAATACTCAAATATTGATATGGATCCTGAATTTTCTGCCAATAAACACTCATTTTCTCTGACTTGGACTCTGGTTCTCTATGTGGAATACATTTCTGAAGCTTGAACATATCCTGTAATGAACATTTCTCAAGTTAGAACAGACTAATCTTATGTTTCCTAGTCTAGGGCACCCACATTGTCTCTCAGAGATATTCTATACTTGTCTTCATGCTCTCCCAAATATGTGTCACTGTCTGCTATTATCTTTGTGTATTATTTTAACTACCCATGTCTCCCTCACTTTCGCTATGATGGAAAAACCAAATGGCATAGCCATTTTAGTTCTTATTTACTGTTTTGCCCTATGTGCCTACCACAATGTCAGGAAATTAAGCTATAGCAATGTCTTTGGTTTATTAGGCTTTCTGTGAATTAAATTGGATAATTTTACCCTGATAAAGTGAGGGACTGGTTTTGACTATGGGAAGCTAACAAAAACTTTAAGGAGAAAGGGTAACATGGTCTTTTTTAGCAATTTATTCTCTAGACAAGTTTTATAGACCTTCTTTAGAATTCCTAAAAGGTGAAGAAACTACATGAATAAAATGAGTATATTATTTTTGTTATTTTGAGGCAATGTCAATTCTAAACTGAGGTATCAGGGTAAAAAAAAAAAGGTGCATTGGTAGAACATTGCATAAAATCAAGAATAAACATGTTCCTTCACTCTGCATTGAGATCTCATTACTGTGGACAATACTATGGTTGCTCTGTGGGAAAACTGTGGAGAAATTACATGTGAGTGAAGTTCATATTAACAGGTGTAAGGAAATAAAGGTAAAAGTGAATAAGAGAACGGCCTCAATAGGACATATAGGAAGACTGCTGAGCAGACAGTTGAAATGATATGCCAGTGTTTTAAAACTATATTTAACTCTGAATTTCTGCTCTTGTTTCATTACTTTTGAATGGAGAGAATAATGGTTCCTTTTTTAAGTGCCATCACTCTGGTTTCCCATGGATATTGTGCAGCGTGATAACTTATATTTTAATATTTGAGAGGTTTGAATAGAGAAAATAATGTTAATTGCTGATTCTTATTAATTTTCTCTCTCCGCAGGATACTTTATGCTTCTCTATGTAAATGATTGACTTCCATAATTATATGCATGTCTGAATGCTGCTTTTGAGAGATGACATCAATGAATTTAAAGAATTTATATTAGATTGTCTTTCAGAATTATTTCAGATGTCTTCTCATATGTAATTAGTTCTGCTTATGCTGAACAAAAGTAGGTCAGATTTATGAGAAGTATTATGACACTTTACTTCTTTAACATTATATAGTGCTATAAAGCATTTTTCTGTCTGTATCTGGTTTTCCATCATAAGTTTCTTTTGGGGGAGTTAAGGCATTATTCTATTCACTTGTGACTCTATTCATCTACCCACTCATCCACCCACCCGATTATTCAGCCATAATTTTTGGACAACTCCCTATGTAGTAGAAATGAAGTCTATCCATTTGATAACAAATAATAATAACATATTGTATCTTCATTGGTGAGGCTACAGATAGTGGAGATTACAGACAGTAAGAAAAACAAGTGATTATTTTGAATTCAGTGTGACAGTTATTTTAACTATCTTATATGCATAGTACTTAGTCCAGTTCATATTGCTTACAAACTTCATATAAAATGAGTTGCACTTGATATTGGACATTAATTGGACAGCTTGAAAGAATAAGGCATAGGAGATTATTAGACAATTTAAAGAAAATAAAACAAAGTGTTTGGTTTATGTTTATTAAATGAGTATTAACATCTGGAAGCAAAAAAAATACAAGTTTATTATCTTTCACAGCATTCTTGTAAGTATTCATAAAGTCTGGTGTAATAAGAGAGTATGGAAAGATTAGTCTAGAGGGGAGAAAGAGATGGAAGAAATTTGATAGTGAAAATGTATATTAAAAGCAAATGCAACTGAATATAGATGAACTCTATCAGTAACAAAAAAATGATAGCTTTCCAGCTTAATTTACTTTGGCAAATACTTGCATGTATGCAATGGGAATATCATCTAAATACCTTATTAGAATATGTATCTCTTTGCTGCAGCTTGCTTTATCATATGAATAGATAGATAATGCTTCCAGGAATAATTTGTGGTTAAATGTGTTTTGTTAGCTGTTACCAAGAAAACCGGAGGGAGAAATACATTTGCCAAAGTACTTAGAATATGATTTCTTTAAAAAAATAAAGTTCATGTTTAGGAGACCCACATTGATAATTTACATTACTAGTTTTCTAACAGGTCTTTTTTTTTTATGTGCTAAAAGTCTAAAAGCAAATTAATTGGTTTCTATAGCAAAAAAAATGATAAAATCTTTTGTCAAATTAGTTCTGTCAAATCTATCACAGCCCTTTAAAAAGTAGTTAATAAGGTACTTACACAAATTGAAAAAATATATGTTTAAGACTTTTAGTCATGCTGATAATATAATTAAAATTATATTATTGTCTTAATATTGCTTATGGTAAAAAAGAAATGATGAAAACAATTTTACTTCTTTACTGATTAAAAATATATTCTAATTGTAATGGAAATATAATTTTTTTTTATGAAATTTCTTGATTTTAAATTTCCCAGTGTTTTCCAGACTGTAATGTACTTTTGATGAAAATTTTCATGTGAAACTCAACAATGTATCATAAATATTGATTCACTTGCCAGGATAGGTACAACATAGGTACTTTATGATGAACTCATTGTGTTTCTTTCATTTTTTAAAGTCATCAAGTCCACCCTGTTCTTGTCAGAGTGATCAGACATTTATTAATTTCTACTGACTTTTACACTCAGGTATAGTCAGTCACTTACCTGTGGATTGCATTCTTAAACTCCTCATTTTGATAGGCAATTTACATGTACTTAACATGTTATTAAACATCTGCTATCAGCATTTGTAGCTACCTTATCAGTTATAGTTATTTATCATGGAAAAAGAAAAAGATAAAATGCTTTGATGGGATATTTTATACAATGTATAAAATTCACTGACTGGAAGCATTTCATTTTCCATGTTGATTTATAATTAGTAGTATAAAAGCTTAAATTCTACTTATTGAGAGTAGGTAACATAATTTAATTTTGTTTCTATATCTATGTTATATTTAATTTGATAAATAATAATGCAATCTTAATTTTATAAATGTACTAAATTCATTAAAACTGATTTCTCTAAGTAGACCCCATGTGATTTGGGAACTACAGTATTAATATTACTTGCAAAGATGTATTTTGTAAGTTTACTTGATAATAACATTTTGGTTTAGCTTACTAGTTCTATGAAGTCATAAATATAATTGCACTAGATAGACTTGTTATACCTAGTTCCACATAGTTAAATATTTTCATTCTTAATAAGAGTAAGGCATTCTGGATTTTTTTATTTTTATTTTTAAAATTTATTTATTTATGCATACAAGACCTGGGGCACAGGCCCACTGTGGGGGTAAGAGGATTCACCAGAGACAGAGTGGGAAAAAGAGCAGCAGATTGACTGAAATGCACTGCTCAGAGGAGTAGCGGGCAAGACAGAAGAGGCCCGCCACACCATGTGGTTCACCTCACTGGCCGGGGATCCAACTAGTGTTACAGTGTTTGCGGATTGTTTCACAGTGCTATGACTTAACCCCTTGCACTACAAGGGAGACCCCAAGTCTATTTTTTCAAATCAGTTTTAGGTTCACAGAAAAATTGAGAGGAACATATGTATATGTGCTAAAAATATGTGTTTGTGCCCATATATTCCCTGCCTCTCCACCTGCATAGCCTCCACTATTATCAACATTCCCCACTATGGAGGTATATTTGTTTTAACTGATAACCTATGCTGATACATCATAATTACTCAAAGTCCATAATCTTTATGATGTCAACGCACTAAATTCTGTGTTAGGAAAAAGTGTTCACAGTATTTTAAGTCAAGAATTCTGAGAAGTTTGGGTTAGATGGTTTCTTTTTAACTTATGTGTCATAAGCACTAGTGCCTAGCAGTAAAACATCTATCTCCATGATAGATCCCATGTGTATCTAGTAATTTACTGAATATGACTGGACAACCATATTCAACTGTCAACCTTTCCTTTCAACAACATCTCCAGGCCTCTGTATATTTTCTCTTACATAAGGCAGACTAGGGATTCATGGTACCCATGCAGAAACTCCAATCCTTTCAAAGGCTGACTAGAATTGATGTGGTGTCTATGTCACCACGTTGTCAAACATAATAATTAAATGCTGTCCAAATTCAAAAAAGGGAAGGACATAACTTTTTCCATGGATACATTGACAAAGAAGCTGTAACACTCTTTAGAGTATGCTAGTATGTTATCTCAAGTTCTGTAGACATCCTCTAGAATGAAGTAAGGCGAAATGGGCATGCCATGAAATCTTAATATAGTTAAGAGATTTTTATTTTTATTTCATTTTTTAAAGATTTATTTTCATATGTTCATGCGTAACATTTATGTTATTTTAATTTATGCATACAAGAAGTAGGTGAGGGGTAGGGAACTAGAGAGTGGGTAGTTGGGTGAGAGGGTTCACCAAGACAGAGTGGGGAGCAGAACCGCTGTATCTACAGAAATACAGTGCTGAGGAGAACAATGGGCGAGACATGAGAGGTCTGCTGTGCCATATGTGGGTTAGCTTCCTGTGTTGTGATTGAATTCATGCTGCAGTGGCTGACAATACCTTAATAATGCTGAGACTTTAACTCCAGCACCACCAGGGGCGCTCCAGCTAAGCAATTTTTCTTATATCATGATTTGAGATAACTTTATTATCCAGAAAAGTTAAACTTATTTATATACCTCTTTTATTTTAATGTTAACAACAATGGTGCTATTGGTTTTTGCCATACCTTTCCCAGCTTTAAGTGATTTTTAGATGCTTAATAGTCCTGAAATTCTGTATCTGGAGAATCTGATCTTTTAACTGCTGAGTCAGATGTTGGGGGAATTTGTGTCAGAAACTGGGGGGATATAAATCAGTGGACTGTTTCCCACCCAGAGCACTGCTAATATCCTCTCCCTATGAGATTCCAAACCCAAGTCTCTGCAGATTGTTATCAACAGGCATACCAGTCCTAAGGACCAGGTGTGGTAGGAATTTGAGGGATTTTTTTCCCATAGGTTTTGTGACAAAAGGTAAAAACAAGTAGGAGAAAATAGATTATGAATACAATTTCTCAGTGTAGATATATCAAATTCCAAAATCATTGTTTCCGATCTTGGCTAATTTTTTTCTTGATCTTTAGGACCTCATGATTGGAAGTGGAGGAGGTATGTTATACAAGATGTGAGAAGGAGTAAAAGACAAACCCCAAATGATGCACTTGTATGTGGAATATAGAGAAATAAAACAAAGTTCAGATAAATTCAAACCAATATCTGGCTGTAGAATTAAGACTACCAGATGAAGAGAGAAAAAAAGGCAGAGCAAAGTGGAAATGGGCACAATGAACTATGATGGTGAACTTCCAATGCCTTAGTGGTGGTGTGTTATGATAAAGTACACCTGTGGGTGTCCTCCTATAATGCTAAATCATATACAATGTTGTAAACCAGTTACCTTAATAAAAAAAAAGAAAAATGCAATATTTGATGTGATTCATAATGATCATAGATAGAAGAATGCACTATACAAATGTGTTTGCATGTGAGATATATGCATGCATGTAAATTTATTCACATGCATTTGCATACATGCATGCACATAGGTAAACTTTAAGATCACATTAAAACTAAGAGATGAGATATTAATGATAGGGTAGTTAAGGGAAATACTAGACAATTCAGATTGTTTCTGCAAATAAATATAAATCTTTATCAGAGTTTTTGGTAGCCAAAGTATAAAATTAATTCTTATATTAAAAAAAAATCTTTAAACAATTTAATAAGATCTATAAAAATAGCTTTGTTATACTTACTCTACTTTTGTAATGATAATAATATTAATTTTTATTCATTGAAATCTATTAACTGTGCAAAAAGAAAATACAGGATCAGTACTTTTATTGAAATGATAGAAATTATCTTTGTTACTATATTTAGTATTAACACTATATGCAAGTCTTTTAAGACCATTAAAATGGTGTTTGAAAAACCAAGTGGAAATGGTGTTATATTCCAAGTATGTAAATTTCTGATGTGTTGAGATGATAGAATAATAAGTAGATTCTAGAAAAATTAAATGAAATCATGCCACTTACACTACTTTTTTTATTTTTTTCAAGATTTATTTATGCATACAAGAACTGGGGTGCAGGCCATAGGTGTGGAGTGGTGGTGAGATAATTCACCAGAGATACTGAAGGGAAGAGAACAGGCAGATTGACTGAAACACACTGCTGAGGGGAGCAGCAGGCGAGGCAGAAGAGGTCTGCCCGTGCCATGTGGGTCACCTCTCTGGCCAGAGGCAGGAATTGAACTGGTGCTACAGTGGCTGCGTTTTGCTTCACAGTGTGTTGCTTAACCCATCGTGTCACCAGGAAGACCCCACTTACACTACTTTAATATAAGTTTTCAGTTAAGCTTAGAGATGTTAAGAGGTAGTATAGAATTCCAAACATATAATTGAAAGTAAAAGTATATTTTATTTTTGGGGGCCACCCTAGTAGCTCAATTGGTTAAATCACAGAACTATGAAGCTGCTAACCACCACAACAGCACCAGTTTGATCCTTGGCCAGAGAGGTGACCCACATGGCACAGCAGACTTCGCCTGTCTTGCCCACTGCTCCTCTCAGTAGTGTATTTAAGTTGATCCACCTATTTTGTTTTTCACTCTGTCTCTTGTCTAGCCTCTCTCCCCCATGCCTCTGACCTGTACTACAGTTCTTGTATGCATACATATATAATTTTTTAAAGTATATCATTTGCATATTAATCATATCTAACTTGATATAATTTACCTACATAATTAAAGGTTGATATAATCTTCAGAAAGGAGATTAATATATTTTAGTTATATAAAAGAAAGTATAAAATCTTAAACTTTAATATTGAACAAATAAAATAAACCCTCCACTATAAAATATTTGTGTCCACATATATAAAGTGGTAAAAAAGAAATAAATTCTATTTAGAAATGTAAACATGGTTTCTAATTAAGAGATCAAAATAAATAATGATATATATACAGCTGTGGCAGTAGTTCTCATGAGTGAGTGACAAAGGAATGTTACTAGGAATGTTGAATTCTCTGAAACACTGGGAATATGTTGTTTCTGGACACAGGTAATAGGTGATATCAGTGAATATAATTATTCTTAACCATTTTGCATTATATGTATTTATATTATACAAGGTTTAATTGAGGATAAAGTTTTAATTTTTGGGAAGCTTGTTTGTTTGCACAAAATAAGAACATAAGTATTTGAAAACAAAGCCAAAGCTTTTTATATGTCTTTTATGATCCATTCAAGCTTTGTAAAATCCACTGAACAGAAACCACAGACAAATCCTTCAGAAAATATATTGACTGAGATTACATTTAGTGGCATTTAATGCCAGTGCTTAAGTAAAAAGGCCATAAAGAACTTTCACAAGATGTTAATGTAAATATATTTTTTGTACAAAGGTCAGTATATACTTTAGCATTTATATATTAAATCCATGAAATATGATACTAACAAAAATCAAATCGATTTTCAGTGTCAGCAGAAGTAGTGACATATTTCAAAAGAGCTCTTAAGTTCTGTTTGGTTCTGTTGTAGTATTAGTTATTTAATAATAATAATTTATTAAAAACTTTTATAGACTATAATAGTAATGGCATATCAGAATTGAGATTTTTCCATTCATCTTCATGTAAGAATGTGTGGAAAGGAGGGCTTAGGTGATTCAAATTATGGAACTATGCCCTGAGCACGGGTCTCGCCATACTTTTGGCATTTAATAGTAAAATTTCCTCTCTAAAGAAACCATGTGACCCTTTAATTTATCAAGGTGTTGCTATAGATAAAGTTTTGAAAACAACAATAAAAGCTTTTGCTTTCACAGAAACAAAAAACATTGTGGTCTATAAGAGGCTATGATCTAGAAAATCATGATCTTTTTTTAAAAAGGTAAATAAATGCTGTAAAGAGCTTAAAATTATCCTAATAGACTTCTCAATTAGGTGAAACTGAGCATAGCAATGGTCAATTATAAAAGAGATGCAACTAGAACTGGCTATTCCTTGCAGAGTTATTGGGGACTCAGCCATGCAGTTTATTGAGGAAAGCAGCATAGTGAGCAGAATGGCTGCATATTATTTGCCATTCTTTATTATGTGTGTGGATGTATCCCTTCACACATTTACACACAATCCCATACAATTCACAGGGTTTAGAAAAGTCAATATTGATTTCATATATACAGCCCTAAAATTTTGTTGCAAATTAAACATTCATTTGTAGGAAAAAGAAACATAACTTGAATTGATTTAGTCTCTTTTGTGAAATTTGAATGCTATTTATGCCAAGTTTTTTGACAAAGAAGGGAGTATTAAGACCTTTGACTCTTTGCACACATCAGTCATTCTTTAAGTTGCATTTGAAATAAGAGTTTTGTTTTCTCTCAGCATTGCTTAATTTGTGAAAATAAAAACATCCGGAAAAGTTTTGCCAGGCAGCAGCTGAAGTCCTGACAGGAGGAGCATTACACTAATTACACCAATGGTCTGGCTGATAAAGACCAGTAGTGGCTGAAGTCATATGAGCAACTGGATATGCCCTTTTCCCAAGCCATCTGTGTGTTAATAAGGGTAGCAATGCCAAACCAGGCTAATAGCAATCAGGATTCTGCTGGTAATAACACTTGCAACTGATCTTTTGGGTAGAGTTATTTGCAGAACAGCTAAATCACAAAACACTTAATTAGCATTCTCAAATTCTCCTTTCTTCTTCTCAGTGTAACCCTTCAATATCATTGTTCCCTCTTGAATATTCAAATACAAGTCTTCCAATTTTTTTCAACAACTCTTGCAAGTAAATTTTTTTTTAGGATTCTTAAACATGAAAGAGTTCTTATCATTTTAAAAAAGTTATTGAAGTAACATTGGTTTATAACATTATATAGATTTCAGATGTACATCATTTAAATCCACATGTGTAAATATACTGTATTAAGCTTATCACTAAAGTCTATTATACTTCAAAGGACAAGTCTCTTAAGTTTTTTAGAGAAAGGCCATTCATCCTCTACTGACAGCTATTCTCTATGGGCCATGGAGAGAACTCCATAGTTTGCTCCATTGTACACAAAGCTTAAACATGTTATTAGGTGATATAGTGAAATATGTAATTAGAAGTGTACAGTAACATTACATTTTGAAATGGAAATGGTATGTCCAAGACTGGACATAGTAGATATTAATAAAATAAGGCATTAACAAACAATATAAATCTTAAATCAGAATCCAGTCATACCTACTTCTACTACCTCTCCATCTCTTATTTAAAGCCTCATTGTTTATATTCTTTTTTTTTTTAAGATTTATTTATTTATGCATATAAGCACTGGGGTACAGGCCAGAGGTGTGGGGGGTGGTGGTGAGAGGATTCACCACAGAGAGCTGGGAGCAGAACAGGCAGATCAACAGAAGTACACTGCTGAGGGGAGCAGCGGGCACAGCAGGAGAGGTCTGCCGAGCCATATGGGTTCCCCCCCTGGCCGGAGGCAGGGATCGAACCCGTGCTGCAGTGGCTGCGGTCTGCTTCACAGTGCGTTGCTCAACCCACTGCGCCACCAGGGAGGCCCCTCATTGTTTATATTCTAAGGAAAAAGTTGAGAATGGTATGTAGATGAATTTGTATGGTAACTAGAAGTATGTGATAGTTGATTTTGGCACCTCTGAAGACAAGTCAAGAGTCTGTCCTCCAATGGGCAGAAATATGGGCTTAAGGACTATGGTAAATTTGACTGGTCAGTTCATATAGAAGGTGATACCGTTCAATCATAGATCTATTGCAATTCATTGGCACAGGAAAATGATGGTCCAGCTAGTCAGAGAATTGGGGAAAACAAGATGAAAATGTCAGCACTGTTTCTTATTGATTTTTCTAAAATCCAAGATTTTTAAAGCTAGTAGTACGTCTATTAAATTTGCCTCCCTCACATGTAGGGCCTTGGGGGATTTATATTTGTGTCTGTATGCTCCAGGGACCCCTGTTGTGTTTCACTGATCTATCTGGTCCCCACCTATGCCAGCATCACATCATAGTAGTATAAAAATGACTCAATCTGGTAGAATATAATTTTTCATATCCCCCACCATGTAATGTTTCTTGTTTGTAAGTATCATGGCCTTTTGTTTATTCTTCACCCTTTCATGTGTATTTAAGAGTGAGCTTGTCTGTTCCACCAAAGGAAGTAAGAAAAGGAAGATAAAACAATAAGTTTTCATATTTGTATGGATTTTTAAAAAATTTCCTTCAGTCCCCAAATCCATCTGCCTTATTGTTGTATCTGTCCATTCATTTACTCTTTAATGTTATCAACACAAATGCTTACTTTTCTTGAATATGTCTTTTCAAAATTTATTATTTGGTGACTGACATTATATAGCTTTAATTGCAAATGGTATGTTTTTGAAATGACTTACTGTTACTGTGTAATTATCTTGCTGTTACTATCTAAAAATACAAATACTTTTGTAAAATAGTATGGATTCTTCACAATTTTAGTTATCATATATAAGCAGGCAAATATTTTATATAATTAGCTCTTCAGAGATGGAGTAAGGTATTTAACAATGGTGTCTGCCATCCCAAATAAACTGTTTTCTTCTGTAACTTTCCTCTAAAATATATCCATTTCCTATCTGCAGATTTTTTAGCATTATCAATTGTTTTTGACCTACTACAGTCAGAATCTGATGCATTTCTTATCTCATTTATTTCTTTTTTGGTAAAAATATTTGACCCTTACTCCATGAATCCTAATGGCAAAAATTGTCAAAAGGAACATTGCAGTAAAGTTTGTTCTTAAAGCAGATGCTATACTTTGTAAAGTGATAAGCTATCTTCAGGATTTTCAAGCAATTTAATTTTCTGATGGTGGATTATGTTTAAGTTGCTCTCTAGTTCACACCAGTTTAATGTCTCATTTTGACACAGATATGAGGAATGTATTTTAAATTATTCTTGTTTTGTTATCTATATTAAAACAATTATATTCCTTATTATTCAAAACTAGCTTTGTAGACCATACATATTTTTCTTTCCTATTAATTTATTCTATGAAAATACATTATATTTTGTTTTCTGTATTCAGGGAATATTAGCATGACTTTGCAAGTTCATTTTATAATTTGTGGCTTAAAATAAAAGATCACATGTCAAGGAATAATAAATATATCCTTATGTAAAATACTATATACTGTTCTATGCCAATGTATTCTATGCTAGGTTATGCATGGATATTGGCAAGCTAAAGCCTTGATTTCCTAGTTTTTTTTTTTTTTTTACATAGATATAGTGTCAGTCTTGCATTATCTCACTCACTATTGCCCACACTAATGGAATCATTCCCAAACTAGTATCAAGTTTCATTCTGTCAAAATGAATATCTGATCAACAGTAATAGTCTTCTCATGCAAAAAGCAGAGAAAAGGCTCACTAACAGGAAACATTTCTTTTTTTTAATGTGTGTTTTTCATTTGACAAATTTGTGTCAGAGTATAAGAAAATTTGAATCTCTCCTGAAATGGATTTTCTGTGGAATCTGCAGGGAATGTTGCCAACCTTAAAAAAAAAAAAAATAAAGTTATGAACAAAGAGAAACTAGTAACCAGGAAAGGAGCATAAATCTGTCATCAGATAGCATGAAGGGGACTCAGTTCTATAAGCAAATGACATATATAATCAATGATTGGTTCCTTATGTTCTTGGGAGTCTTGTAGTTTCCTCTTATACTAAACAGGTAATCTTTGTATCCACAGGTCTTCAAAAAGTGCCTCAAACAGGCACACTCAACAAGTATTTACTGTATTCAAGTTATTAGCTATATCAGAAAGCCTATTCCCAGCATGCCCTCTTTTTTCATTTTCTCTCTCTGTGTTATTATGATGGTTTAATTTATTTATAAAATGAATGAATTTTTATATTTTTATTTAAATTTTTTGTTGATAACTTTTTTTGGTATATTTACTTGCAGGTTATGGGGGAATCTTGGAAGCTCTACAGGATATGTAAGTAATATTTAGTTTATTATTCAAGATTACACTTAGACTTTTTAACTGAGTCATTTTCTTACAATTTAAAGGCAAAATGTTTATAATAACACAAAGAAAAATAGAAACAGGGGCCACAAATTTTTTACTGATCTTGCTGTAAAATTTTCTATAAACATTTGACCTTTGAAGGTGAATAATACTATAAAGCTTTATATATAGTAGTGATAATAACAATTCTATTGTTCAGGTCAGGTAGGATACACTCTTTCATTCAGAGACTTTTCAAATTGCTGTTGCTTTTATACAATTATGAAAGGCCCAATTACAGCAAATAGGGTAACTTTAATATATAATAAATTAAAAATTATAAATTCACATAGTGATATATTGAATAAAATCTGGAATAAGTTTGTTAGGTACCTAGAGAAAGAGAGGCAAATTGAATGATGGAAGCTATTGGATTTCATATTATGATATATGTTAATACTTCACTTAATGTATTTAGACCACTGAAATTTATTTATGCTATCTGGAATGATGAAATTATACATTCAAATTCCATGTGTGTTTATAAATGGCAAGAAATTTCCCTCATGAAGAGTATAAATTGTGCTATGACAGTCATTATCTTACTGTTATGCTTTCCTTTAACTTAGAAAAAAAAATTATTTATGAAAAAAAAATATATATATAAACCTAGGTACACCCAGACTTGAAAAACTCTATGAAATATATTTATTCATGTTACATTAATAAATGAATATATTTCAATATGCTACATGTATACACATACAGCTTATTTTTGGTCAAAATTTATACCACATACTACTAATATCCTTTTAAATTTTCTTATAAAAGCAAATTCCTGAAAATTTCCCAGAAATCATGAGCAAACTATAGCAAAAAGTCCAAAAATGTTAGTTCAGTAGCTTATTACATGAAACTTTTATGCATTAAACTTTAGAAATTACAGCCCAAGTTTATTCCTGTGTTCTTCATATTCATTCAATTTTGCATGTATATCTACTTACATAAGAATAGTTGTGTTTGATTTACATAAAAGCAATTTAAATTATTGCATTCATCATTCAGAAATAATTAGAGCAGTTGATATGCATTAGGTGTCTAACTGAGCTCTGTGCTCTACATGCATTATCTTAACAGCCAATAGAAACTTTAAATTGGTTAGAGGGGTTAACTAGTAGGGCTAGAACTGGAGAGGATAATACAAAGTGAAATAAGAAGGAGATAGACAAATACTGCATGGTATCACTTTTGTGTGGAGTATAGAGGAACAAAACAAAGGGTCAGACAAAACGAAACCAATAATAAACATTTGCTGTCTGACTGCAAGGGAGGGAAAGGTAGTGAGGTGGGAGTTGGAGAGTGAGAGTATGGAAGGGCCATCATGGTGGAGGGGGTACCATGATAGCGGGCATGGTGTGAAAACATCCATTTGTAGAGATTTTAACCTATAACTTCCAAAGGAAATAAAATGATGTACAAAGATTTTACCTCAACATAATTGGGAAAATGTAAATTAAATTAAAAAAATCAAATATGATAGATGAAAGCTATTAAAAAGTTAATTGATTTTGAATAACAAATTCTAAATATATATAAATATAGAAGATTGGATATATGCATATAACTTCCTGTTGCCAAAATAAAAAGATAAGCTGTATAAATCCAAAAGGAAAAGAAAAAATATAGATTATTATACAAAATAAAATGTCAATAAAATATCGAAGGAGAGAAAGTAGATGAAATACTTGAGGAGAGAAAATGGTATATCTACCTTAGCAGGGGATAATAATTTGGAAGTTAATTGCTTGTTTGTTTTTAAAATTTTAATATATATTTATTTATGCATACAAGAACTGGGGTGTAGGCCAGACGTGTGGGGCAGGAGAGAATTCACTAGAGACACTGTTGGGGAGCAGAACAGGCAGAGCCAATGAAATTCACTACTAAGGGGAGCTGCAGGAAAGACAGGAGAGGTCTGTTGCATCATGTGGGTTAGATCCTTGGCTGAGATAGAACTCATTCCACAATGGCATTGATAGCTTGATAGCTGAGACTTTAACCCTTGCATCACCAGAGAAGCTCTGGAAGTAAACTGTTTACATACAGAGACTCACCATAAGGCAAGCTTATCTATGCATTGAACAAAGATCTCTCTTTGAAAATAAAACCCTTATGTAACTCTGAAAGGAGAGCATATACAAACAGGAAGATTGGTTGAAAATTTGTTTGAAGATCTGTTAGAATATCAAATACTCCTATTTCTCCCATGCAACCTGTTCCTTTTACCATACTAGGAAGACAGAGAATGTATCTTCCTGACCTGGCTTGCAAAGACAGACTTCATATGTATTAAGAGAAGAAAGAGGGCTGAGGATAACATAAGAGCAGTTGACATCATGGTGATATTCTTTCAAATTTCATATCCTTCTCTAGATTTCCAGGACACTGAGAGCTTAATTTATAATCTTAGCCAGGGGCATATTTTCACACTGTCTTGATTGATTGCTATATTTTATTGATAAAGCATAGAGATACATTAAGAAGTGAGCCAGAATGAGAGACTGTGTGAATGAGAATATTTTAACACTATAGAATGAATTATTTAAGATCACATTTCAAGCTACAGAGAAGGTAATTTTGGAAGAAGGCTTTTATTCTCCACATTGATTTAACAGCCTATTAATTTGCATAACATTTTTCTATCAACAATTACTATAGATGTAACTGTTTTATTTTCCCTTTAAACTTGAAATCTAACAATTATAATGCACTATAATAAAGAATTCAAAGGGAATTTTGCGTAAAATGCACTTGGATTACATATCTTCTCCCTAAGTAGTCAGGAATTATATGTCTTAGAATTTAACTGGTGAATATAAACTCTACCTTCAGCCCAGTTGCAGTGTAGGAGATAATGTTAAATACTTCAGAAAAACTAAATGGAATATGAGAAGGGTTGACTTCTTCAGCCAATGTATATGAAACTCTTGGAATTTTATGAGCACAGAATTCAAGTCATTTTAGATTTATTATAACATGGACAATCTCATTACTTGTTATTAAGAATCCATTTTTACTAAGGCCAGAGTCTCAATTGCATTAAGTCAATATAATGCCAAAGAAGCAATTAAAAATTGAGTTCAGATAAACATTTTGAACACGAAATAACACAGTCAGAGAGAACTCTAATCTGAATCTGATTGCCAAATTAGAACTATATTTGAGAGGAGGGGGGAGAGAGGTCAGAGTTATGGAAGAAAAGTGTGGAAGTCTCTAGGTTGGAGCTAGAACAGGAATCTTACCTGAGAAGGGGGAGTGTGCAGATCTCTGTCACCCGACTAATAGCACTGCACTCAAATATCTACTTACTGTGTTCAGCCCACACAACTTATTGGTATATGGGGGCTTTTTCTGTGATCCTGTTTTACATAAAATACACCTTTGAATGACTCAAAAATTCCTAAATTTACAAAACTTAAAGCTGAAGCTCAGAGCAGTGTTTTTGTTTTGTTTTAAATGTCAACATTTATGCATAGTAAAAATTAGAAGTAGGATTCTGAACAAGATTGCCTGATTCGAGTTAAATTGTTAACAACATCACAATATTGGTAATGTTAACTTAGTTAGCATTTAAGTGGGGATACTTCTCCCTCGTCCCAACTAAATGGCAAAAACCCAGAATTGGGATACAGCTTGTCAAGATGGCCCATTAGGAAAAAAAAAAATCCTGTCTCTGTGAAAAATACAGTTTTAAGCTATTGTCTATAGATGAATTAGTAACTTTAAAGAATGTCAAATCTAAAATGAGAGACATTGCCAAGCATTATGTAATAATAATAATTTATCAGTAATGCTAACTCTTTAATTTATGATTAATGTTCAGATAATTATTATGAACAACTAGAAGTTGTATGACAAATTAAGAACAACAAACTGATAAAGAAGTTGATATTTTACAACATAAACCGATCAGTAGAAGAATACTCTTTTTTCATAATTCTACATAAATAAAGTTGAAGAGGATTTGTATCATTGAATTCTGTGGATTAGTACTGTGAAATAAATATATTATCTTTTTGTTTTACATTTCTAAATTGCTAGAAAAGTATATTTAAAAAGTTTTCTCTACATTTGTCATATTCATCTATATATGTGTGTATGTTATAGTTTATTATTATGTAGTTTATGTGTAGTATCTACAATATAAACATGCTTCTATATATATGTCTATATCTTAGGCAAGTTTGAACATGGAATGGAAGTAATGTTTGGGAGATTAAAAAAAACTTTGGAATCAACTTCATAAATAATTATTTTACATATAATCATATGTTAATATATATAACATATAAGTTTACTATATACACCTAAGTTTATTAAATTTGAAATTTTACTGGCAATGCTGTTGATATTATAAATCTGTGATAATAATAACTACTCATTAAAACCAGATCTTGCTTTGCTCATGATTTTAAGTTTAGGTTAATATAGCAATTGGCTTATGGATAGATACAGTTATTTTATGAGTCCATGAATTTTTAAAAATGTTTATAATTATAAGGGGAACTTGTTCTAAGTGCTTCTAAATATTTTCTATGATATTTTTAGCAAATGTGAGATATTATTGACATATTTCTAATTTATAATATATTTTGAAGCAAATAAAGGATCAAAATTGTAAAAAGTAAATGATTAGAGAAAAGTTTTCGTTAGGTTTGCAGTGTAGTACATGACATGAACGCTATTTTATTGAAAGTATATTTGTGACATGTTGTAAAGAATTAGAAGAGTTACAAAAATATGTATACCATTTAGTTGTGACAGTATTTGTTTGCTTGACTTTGATATGCATTTTAAAAAGTATGTGCCTGTGTGTAACATTAAATATACTGAACATAGTATACATTCTTTTTTAATTCAGTTTATCTAAAACTTAATTCTATATGCTTTTAGTCATTTGAACTTTGCTTGTGTCTCCTTTCCTTACTATTGTACAAATATCAACACACTATCTTCCACCTAACTTCAAAACTTATCCCCCTCATATTTATAAGTACTAAGTCTTAATGCTGAAAAACTTATCAACACACTAAAATCAGTATTCTGTGTTATTTACATCCCATAACTATATTTATTATAAGGCACAGGATAGGTTTTAATAGCATTTAATATTTTCACATAGCAGAAAAATGCAGCCTAAAATAATCTACAAATAGACAGCAGAGGGCACCCATTTCCTGCTATGAAGAAAGACTGTTCTAGTTTTCTATGTACATTTTTCCCCCCATGATCATGTATTGTTTTGTCAGTTTATTTAGAAAATAAAAAAAAGAAGAGTAACATACCTTTCCCAAAATAGTGTTATATGAATTGAACAAAACCTGTGGTGGAATCATTTATAAAGAAAATTAAGCTCTCATAAATTAAAAATACAGTTTTAAAAGAAAACACATATATAATTTATGTCTTTTATCATTATCTACCTATAATTTATATATCGCTCATAGTTTATCAACATGCTTATCTAAGTATCTGTAACTACTTACATTTATCACAGTTAATGTTTATCTCATGTGCAATTAATATATGATTCTGTAATATAACTGATAAAATTAGTTGTTCTTATTTTAATAATTACACATATCTACAGTGAAAAGTTAAATTGTGTGTGTGTGTGTGTGTGTGAGAGAGAGAGAGAGAGAGAGAAAAGGGGGAAGAAAGAGAAAGAGAGAAAAGTATAGAATGAGGGAATTTTTGAGGTATGAACGATTTTCAATGGAAATGATACCTGAATTTTCTTAAAACATATTTAAAGGAAAGTAATAACACTTTAGCAAATCACTAAAATCAAGATTTTGCTTTTACTGTACTTATATTAAATCTTTAATTACGATTAGTACATTTATTTTAGCTTCAAATTACTCCTTGGGTTTCCATTATATTTTGTTATATATATTTTTTTTATTTTTCAAATAAAGAATAAGAGTGACTTATTCATCTGACAATCATAAGACTTATTCTTGTGAATCATTTCAGTCTCATAGGATGCTAAAATTTGCCCAGTTATATTTTTATGCTGAAACTACACCTTAATTGGCCAGCATGGAGAATATTATTTTAATAAATATTTAATGGGAAGGTGTTTTATCTTTTCATTAGATATCAGAATACTTCATGTTCATCAGAAGAAGATAAATAAGAGTATTCAATACTTTGTTTAAAACAGAAGATCACATGAAGGAACACATGAAAATATAAGTTGTGACCTTCACAGTTTGTCAGATGAATGAAGTCATCATTTCAAACTCTCTTTTGTGTATCATGGTGTTTTTTTATATAAAGAAAATAAATTAGCCATTAGAATAGTCATACATAATGTGCAATTTAAAAAAAATATGTTCAGTATTTTTTCTGAAACTTAAAATTTTAAGTTTATATATTAATTGAAACCGAATGCTGTAAGGATTATATCTAATTGAAAATAGGTGGATATTTAAAAATTTAACTAATCCAATGTTGGACTATAGTGGAAGCTATGGGTGGCTTGTTGGTGGGTGTGGTGTGGTAATACATACCTTAGGAAGTGAGATAGATACTATATATCTGAATCACATACAATGAATCAATAAAAAATTTTTTTCTCTATTATAGTTTTTAATTTTGTATTTCCTCACTGAATTTTGTTCCATAAATATAACAATAGATGCAAATATATGCAAGTTTAAGTAGAAATCAATTGTTACTCATTTTGTATATTGTACACCAGAATTTTTTAGTATTTTTTTATGTTGAGGTTTCAAACTTTCAAAATAATATTTAATGAAATCTATAAGCTATGACTAAATGTGTCATATTTCTGTTATAGTCATAACATTTTGGTTATAATGATAACATTAATGATTTTTCATTAAAGATATTGGTGGCAACACTAGAGGCAACACCTTAGATATTTTGAGCTCACATTGATACTCTAAGAAGTAGATGTCATTTTCTGCGTGCTAACCAAAAATTTAATACATCCTAAATAAAAATCAGTAATATCACTCTAATCCTGTTGCAGATAAAGCTCTTTTTACTAAGTTAATGAACTCAAAAAAATCCTTGATAAATGCATCATTATTCCCCATAAATAAGCAATATATGAAACCAATACATAAACCCAAGTTTTCTGAGAATTTATTTTGTACTTTACATTTCAAAATTTCAAAAAAAAGTATATTCTGGACATTAGAATTGACACATGTATTTATATGTGTTTTATGTAAAGTATGAGTTTAATATTAGCAAGCAAAAAGACTGTCACAACTGTAATATATTCCTCAATTGAAATCATTTTGGTTTTTAACAACTGACAGTCTTGTCTGTGTACACTTCCCACTATATATTTTCTGTAGAAATTTCTATGTTTCTAAATACTTTTCATTGCTATTATCTTCTATCCCATATTTTCAAAACTATAGCTTTAATTATAATATATTCAAAAATTTTTGAACAGTCATAAACTTAACATAAGATGTTTCATATTTGTAGTAATGTTGGTACGGTAGTAGAATAATTTTTTTCTTGTTTATAGATATCATTCACTTCCCTTTTTGTTTGATTCTTCTTTCCTCTTCCCCTGTATTTAAAAGGATGCTGATTTTCATCAAAGAGATTTTTGACAATGGTTTTCAATGCAAAAATGACAGTCCATTCAAATTGTCAGCAGTCTTACCAATCAATGCAGATGGCTACATGATCGATCCACTTATTGTAATCAGTATAGATTTTGAACAAAGCATCAGCTGTGCCACAATATAGTTAGCCCAAGAAACTGCATCTATTTTTTTAAGGTTCTACCTTTTAGAAAGGAAGGCATTGGATTGAATACAAATTCACAAGAAGTAATTTAATCATAGAGCAGTAGGAGATGAATGATGAATAAACCTGTTGGGAGGAAGTAAGCCAACTACTCTTAATGGTAGTTAAGTGGGTCAAAACATCGGAAGGCTTTAATAAAAACAATTGTATCAAAAAATGGAACTACTTTCTTAATTAATTAGCAACATTTAGCAAAGTTCAATTAAAGATAATCTATTGGAAAAAATACGAGCACGTTAGTATAAGAATAAATGTAGAGGGCCTCCCTGGTGGCGCAGTGGGTTAAGCAACGCACTATGAAGCAAACCGCAACCACTGCAGCACGAGTTCGATCCCTGCTGCCGGCCAGAGA
>JAGFMF010011629.1:127212-144821 GCA_019455555.1 Galemys pyrenaicus
GCTCTGTCTGTGGTGAATCCTCTCACCCCCCACACCTTTGGCCTGTACCCCAGTGCTTGTATGCATAAATAAATAAATCTTTAAAAAAAAAAAAAAGAATAAATGTAGATTCTTAGCTCTGTTTAATTTTGCGCTGTATAGCCTTCCTTCTAGATGTTTTTCTTTCTTTTTTATGCTGTATTACAGAATGAAAACTTTAATCACATTCAATTTATGTTTGTGAGGGCTCTACAATAAATCTGTCATCAGAGATTCTATAACCACCAACCCCTAAGAGTTTACACTAGACTTTTTTCACTGTCTCACTTTGTTATCCCAAGTCTGTGAAGTAGATTCTATCACTAGTTCTTATTTTCAGAGGAGAAACATTAAACATAAAATTCTCATGAAGAGTGAATAAAAAGGAAGGCTGTGGTGCAGATCTCTCTGTCTTCAAGGAGTTTTTAACCATTATAAATTACTATATTGTGGGGATTCTCGCATCACATCTCTCTTCCATCCACCTATGCTTCTCCATTCTTTTTTCCACTAGTTGAATCCATTGTGTATATTGTTTTTACATTGTTTCTCTAGCTCTGGTTTCTCCTAATCTGTCATCCATTCTATTAAATGCTGTTGGGATAATCATCCTAGGTCATATATCTGGTAAAAAAAATCTTTAAAAATTGTTCTTTCATAATGAACAGACTGCATATTTGTTTCAGGAACTACCACTTGTAAACTCTATCCTGATTCCACACCATATACCTGAGGCTAATGGTGAGGAATCAAACAAAGGTGAAACATTCATCTTTCACCATATTTGACCTGTTGTTTTCTCACCTTCATTGTTTTGCTTATTCTATTTCTTCTTTTTGGGAGATCTCTCTCTTTTCTTTGGGATCATAATAATATTGCCTGTCCTCTAATGCTCAATTCCAATATAATCTCATCAAGAAGCATGCCAAAAAACCTAGAAGTATATACCTTTCATATTTATATATGCCATGAAATGTTGTAATATATATGCATACAAAAATATTCCATAAAATGCAGTCCATATTTCAACTTCCCTATTAAATAACTGTATCTTTTCTGTGTCTTATATTCAAATTAGATGTATTTCCTTAAAGTTATCTGAATAACAAGGCAACTGTCCTAAGAGCAAATTATTTCCATAAAAATCTAATTTATCCTTTAAGTGCTAGTGATTTTTCCTTACTTAGATTATAACTTTTCCATGGGAGATCTTGTTTGTCATTATTTTTAGCAACTAGAATAGATGGACTAAGAATGAAAAATATTACATAATTAAATTGTTTTTGTATTTACTGTATTACTTTGACAAGGGAAGAATTCTGAATAGTCAACTCTGTTACCATGGTTTCAAGTAAAATTTCAAAACATATTGATAATTTAGTAATTTCAACTGCATAATATATTTGTACCTCTCTAAATCAGGAGTCACTTAGTGCTAGACCATGGGTCAAATCCTTTGCATTGCCTGTTTATTTATATCCAGTTTTATTCAAATAAATATCTCCTCATTTAGCAATATGTTGTCTACAGTTGCTTTCTTTATACAAAAAAGAAAAAGTTGCTTTCCTTATATTGACAGAGTTGGGTAGTGGCAACAGAGATACTATTGCCCACAAAGCTTAACATAGTTACTTTATAGAAAAAGTTTGCCAATCTCTGATATTTGTGCTGTATAGTCCTTTATGTCCTTTATGTACAGACAGACTGACTAGCTTTGTATTTTTTAAAAAAAAGGAGGTCTTCACCTAGAATTTGTTATTTTATTTATTTTTGAAAGATTTATTTACTTATGCATACATGATCCAGGGTACAGGCCAGAGGTGTGGGGGACAGGGGTAAGAGGATTCACCAGTGACAGTGTGGGAAGCATAACAGTCAGATTGAAGTACACTGCTGAGGGCATCAGTGGGCAGGATAGGAGAGGTCTGCTGCACCATGTAGGTAATCTCCCCAGCTGAGGATCAAATGCATCCTGCAATAGCTGCCTAGAGCTTTATAGCACTGTGGCTTTAACCCCTGTGCCACCAAGGAGGTTGAAGAATTTGTGATTTTAATAATTATACATGACCTAACAACCTTTCTTAAATTCTTCTCTATGGTGAATAATACCCTTCCCAAGATGTTCTCATCCTAATCCCCAGGATCTATTAAAGCTTTATATATACATTTATATTTATATATCAAAATTTATTTCTTTTTCAAAATGGCAATATTTTAAAGGGCAATTATAAAAATCAGCCTTCTGTCACAACTTTGCATGGAAATGCTTTAGCTTCTATTTTAAAAATGAAAATTGTTATATGAAATGCAAAGCAGGTAGCCCATGACCAAATGTTTGTTCAGAACATACCAGCAATTGGCCATTAACAAACTGCCTTGCATTAAATTACAATTAAGTGAGAAAAATTTCATACTAATTTGAAATACTGCACAACCTTCTTTCTCTTAGATCACATTTCCCTTCCAGTATATTGACATTCCTTAGTTCTCTGCAGTAAACTATATGGCTGACACATGTTAGCAAGATAACAGTCAGAGAAAATTATGCCTATTTGTCTATATTTTCAAGAATGTAGATGTCTACATCTACTCAGCGAAAGCAAACAAACAAAAAAGAAAACTGGACAGTAGTGGGTGAGACCAGATAAGTGTTTCTTTCACTCAGCAATAATAGTAATTTCCAGCCAAACCGCCATTGGTACTGTATAGCACCTACATCTCCAAACTGAGAGAGAGAGAGAGAGAGAGAGAGAGAGAGAGAGAGAGAGAGAGAGAGAGAGAGAGAGAGAGAGAGAGAGAGAGAGAGAGAGAGAGAGAGAGNACTGAGAGAGAGAGAGAGAGAGAGAGAGAGAGAGAGAGAGAGAGAGAGAGAGAGAGAGAGAGAGAGAGAGAGAGAGAGAGAGCATGAGAGAGAGCATGAGAGAGAGCATGAGAGAGAGCAGCACCTCCACCTTCAACCTTATTTTATACAAATGAATGTTGTGGTATTACCCAGGTGCTTCCCAGGTGTAATCTGAAAATGGCTCCCCAATGCAGATGTCAGGGAGAACCCCAAGAAAGAAGCCAGCTATTCCAGATGGGTAGTTAGCAGGTTATTTATACTTTTAAAAATATTTATTTATGCACACAAGAGCTGGATTGTAGGCCAGAGGTGTGAGGGTTAAGAGGATTCACTAGAAACAACATGTGGAACAGAACAAACAGATCTACTAAAATATACTGCTGAGGGGAGCAGTGGGCTTAAATGAACAAGAAAGAGGTTCTTGGGCTGTAGTAAGATGAGTAGATTTCTGTACCCTCCCCCTTCAGATCTTTAAAGATTTTTAGAGGCTTTCTGCTCAGTTATGTTTTCAGTCCAGCTGTCCTCTGCAACACATTGCACATCTCAAGGCTATATCCTTGGATCAGCCCTTTTGAGCCTACATTCCCTGGGGAGGGTGATGAAAGCCTCTGATTGCCCAAAGGACATGGTTATAAGGCACATTCCAAGGGGCAAGGCTACAAGATACATTCCAAGGGGCGGGGGTGAGAATCCTCTGCCCAGACTGGTGGCACATCAAGCAGACAGTCATGTTCTTTTGCTTGCTTTCCTCACAATCATATACTTAAATAAACATTGAAATACTACCTACACAATTACATATTTATTTATGTTCCTTTTGGCATGAGGACTTGGCAGTCTATACCCTTAGGTTAGCTGAAAGACATGTATTTATGTTCTTCTGAGTCTTCATGTACAACTCTATTTAATCAGATTTGATCTGAAGATCTTTTTCTGTTATGTCTTTGTTTCCCTAATAATTTTAACACTTTTCTATACATCTGGTTTCACCAAGATGGTTTCATGTATATCATTTAATCTTTAAATTTCCAGTAGCAGTGCTAAAGAACCCAGTTAGAAATTTCACAGAATGCTTATGGTACACATGGATTAGTTCCTGATTACTGTATTTTATTTCATCATTTATTCAGTAAATTTAGCAACACTTGAGATTTAAATCATCATTTTCTCAATATCAAGTGTTATGAAATAATCATTAGTTCCATGCTCTCACAAAATTAATTTCTTGATATTTTCAACTTCTTTTGTGTCTCCTTTACTGTAATGGACTATCTTTGGAAATGGCACCATTAAATATATGATGTACAAACAGTGAAGTCACTAGAGTACAGTGAAATATGCTAACTAGGTGTTTTAGAACATAAAGAATGGTAACTTCAGTTAATGTGAATTTATTGAAGACAGTAAAAAAAGAATGCTGTCTTTACTGACAGGACTCAGAGCAGAGGGTGTTTTAGTTAAACAATGGCATGGTCTTGCTCCATCCTAAGCTGCTACACCACTCCACCATGAGTGGGTAAGAGGCGTGTACTAACCTCCATCAGAAGAAATTCCTCTCGTTCATGTTATCCTAGAGTAAGAAGCTGTGCTCAACGAGGTGGCATATTGATGTTGAAAACACAGGAGACTCTTCATAAATCACCCTTCATAATCAGTCCGTCAGTGTGACCATGCTTGTATTTTGCAGGTAGATAAACATAACTAGTAACACTGTGTAATTCCTCCAGGCATTGGATACAGCACTTCTTAGTATTTTTCCTGTAAAAATACACTAGTAGATAAATTCATGGAATTTTTTTTGTAAAAACACTAAAACAAAAATTGCCTCTGCATGCGTACTCTACATAGTGATATTTCATTGAAATGTAAAGGGTGTATAGTATTAATGTTCACCTATAATGCTTAGAACTGACCATGTAATTTCTCCCCTCATAATTTAAGAGGACACAAGAAATCAGTCTAAGAACATTTGTAAAAAATATTTTTAATGTTTGGAAAATAGTGCTTAAAAAAATGAACAAGAGTGATGTAAAGCAACTTCACTACATGTGGCCCTCTGAAATATACATATGTGGATGTCTTTGGAGACTCCGCTTGCCAGAGAAAGGCTAAATTGTCAGTGATTTAATTGCTCCAGGGATTGCAAAGGTGATCTTGTAGTTTGCCTCCAGTGACAGGTGCTATCCCTTTATTATAATTTGAACCCCTGGGTGTTAAAACATTCATGGCTTTTCTATTAGAAAATCTGCATATTCCTCCAGTCATGTTTATTCATAGTCTTGTGATGAGTTGCAGACAAGCTCACAGAGAACTTAAGGGGTTGGCATTTTAGTCAGAAATTACTCCCTTCACCCCAAAGCAAAAAAGAGTAAGTCCATCTGCACTTATATTTTAAATATTCATTAAATATTTTTGTTAGTATTTTGAGTCTTTTGAATTAAAATATGCTGTGGATTGTCACACTTAATAATGTAATTTTCTCTTAGCAATAGTGCTTAGAAAATATAGATGAAAAGTGTGTGTTAAACTGATTTTAAAATGTGTGCGCACCAGAGGGCATCATTGCTTCTATTCAAAGCTTCTCTAGAAATTTCTGTTTAAAGTGAATTTTATTTTTTAACTTTTCCTCTTCATAAACGTTGCTCATCTTTCACTTTAATATTTATAAAACATGTTTAAACAATATTATTCATCCAAGTATACTGAACAAACAGGGATATTATAATTAAAGGAGAAAATTAAAGTAAGCAAACCATTTTAATGGCTTTCCTACTAGCAACTTAGATTCCTTCATATTTTAGACCCTTTTTTCTCCTAACTTAGGAAAATACCTTCTATATATGTGTTTCTATATTTTCTCAAGAAAATGTATAAATCTTTCCTTTAATTACTCTTGGATTATTTAACCTCTTTTGTCTTCTAGTTACACAGGGTAAACTCTTGCAGAATATTGTTGGAGGCATTCATAAAACATTTATCGAATGTCAGAGTTAAAGGACCAGTTTTAGCTTTACATGAGTGCACTTTTAGCAGGGAGAAAGTTGGAAATGCATATGATGGACATTTAGTGTTTTACAAAAAAGAATGAGGGGTACCCCATGACCCCCAAACCTGCCTTCTCTAAATGGATTCTGCTGCCATAAAGACAAAACATATTTCAGTGTGTAACACCATCAATGGAAAACAACTTTAATACAATTAGTTGCAGTAGAGAGAAGAGAAAGAGAAAGTATATAGTTTCCAAATCAAGCACCTGAACTTACCCATCTCCTCATGGCAAATGACCAGACAAACAGCATTGGCCCAGCACAGGGCTGCTGAATCCCAAAAGCTTGCCACAAAAGCTTGCTCCTGGTGAGGATCCCTGGGAAAGGGGCAGAAAAGGCCAGGCAAGTCTGGAAGGAAAGGATCACAACCATAATCAAGATAAAGGCTGCCATTATCAGCCTTCCCATGGTTCTCTCACCCACATCTGTTTCAAGTGTCCCTTCCATGTCCCCCAAACTTCCATGTCCCTCATTGCCTTGGTACAAGTCCAAGGCCAAGATGCACATGTGACTTATCCCTTGAATGTTTGTCTGCTTCATATGCCTCCTCTTGTCTTCTCTCCCCATCGCTCACTGCTTCTTCTCCTTCTCCCAGTCTTTTCCAGTTTCACCTCCCTGCCCAGTTCCCTATTTCCTTTAGGTGGTACAGGGAAAATACACTATTAAAAATGGGGTGCGTTCCATGCCTGAAAGCGCTAAGAGACATCTCAGCTATGTCCCCACAAACTGGAGAGTGGGAAAATATGGACAGATGGTTAAAGCTTAGTGAATATATAAAGAATTTAAAAAGATAATCAGACACTGTGATAAGCCTTCTTATATTTTAAAAACAAACCAAAAAGGAATGATGGGTTTATTTATATATAAAGACAGATATTAAAAAATAAGAAAAAAGGTCATCTCTCTATATGGGTTTAAATATTGTGGTATAAAAATAAATATGATCACATAAAAAACTAGAAAAAATGTCTGAAAGCAAGCCATTGCACTAGTAGTTTTTGCTTTTCTTAAAATGTTTTTATAACTCGAGGTGTTTGTAGCTTTGAAACATTGAAACTCTTGGGTGATTATACCTTCAACATGAAGTAAAATATTTATGGCAACAACTGAAAAAAATAAGGGACTGGGTGAGTGGAGGCAGTGGTGTAAAAGTAGTATATTCTTAGGAGAAAGAGCAAGGAACCCAGTAAGATATAATAAGCATTTGTCAGGGAGAAAATAAATCCTTTTAGAAAATGCATCTCAATAGCAATTCACCTAGGAGATCTTTTCCAATTGTCTTTAACTAAAAGGCACCTTCCTTACAGAAAGGTGTGCTTATTATATAATCTCAGTCTTACACTTTCATTTTTTCCTATTAAGTGATAAGCGCCATGAGAATGCTGATCTATGAATATATCTCAGTGGTTAGTTATGTGCTTTGAATAGTAGAAGGCCTTAATACATATACATGGATCTAACTTGAAATGTATCTATTGACTTGATTATGAGAATTAAACATATTTATTTCAAAAATGATAAATTTCAAAGTGCCAATAGCAGTACAGGTACTTCTAACCCCAGTTTTGTTGTTAATTAGCTTTTTCATCTTAATTGAGTAATTTAACATTTCTGAATCTCACTTTAAACAATAATGCAATTGGAGTTTTAAATAACATATTTGGTCATTGAATATGTGTCAGATACTGGGAGAAGGCATTTGTGTACATGAACTAATTCACTTTTCACAACAACACTATAAGATGGTGTGATAATTATCTGCATTTATTCCAGGAGCCCTGAGGTGACTTGAATCACAGTGTTAAATAATTTAACATACATCACACCCATCAATATTATCTGGAGGAGCCATCATGAAGACTCCATCTCAGTTCTTATTTTAAAACATTCTTTAATATCTTTCCACCTCTGAAAAGCTATAGATCTATATAAAAAAGAAACAAAATTATCTAGTTATTACTCAGTAAGAAGTCAATTGTTCTGTAATATATCTTCCCTCTGGATATAATATTTTTTCAATTATTAATTTTGGAAAATGACATCGATTTGTTACACTGTTTGAGGTTTAACATTTAACTAGCCTAAAATTTAAAAGAAAGGAAAATTTATTTTATATTCACTTAAACTGTGAAAGCTGAATAGAATCAGAATTCATACATAATCTCCGTAATAGACTCTCAAATACTGTATCTTAAAGATCCTTTTCTGTTACCTTCAGGAAAAGAGCAGAGCATCTTCTTGCTGATTCATTTTGTAAAACGTAAGTCACTGCCCTTCACAAAGGGGGAAAAACCATGTATAAAAAAAGCCACAAACACTATTCAAATTCATTGCCTCTTCCAGGTGTGGGTAATTGAGTTGCCTCCAGATCAATATGAAACTGCCTACAATACAGAAAGTCAATAGCTACTTCCAAAGTCAGGTCTGTCTAGTTTAGGTATCTATAAAAGCAAACCTCCAGCTGCTGCTTCCCAGCAAATCTAAATCTGCATAACAAAACATGGAGTGAATTCCATAAGCAATAACTCCTTAAGCAACTGACTTTGAGATCAAAAAGTTTATGGAGACCCTGTTGGGCAAATAACACACCTTTGATGTTTTCTGGATCTTAAAGTCACATTGAATATATCACTTACTCATTTTTGATAATTCCATCTAAAATGTAACTTAAAAAAATGTCACTGTCCAGTTTTTATCCCTAGGCTTCTTCAAAGTACTTCAAAGTACTGTCTTTTAAAGAAAAAGTGGGGCAAATGATGCATACCTGAATCTAACATTTTATAATGCAGTGTTATTTCAATAAACATTTTTTTTTAATGAAAAGTTGACAAGAGACTATGAAAAACTTTCTCCAAACTTTGGGTTATTTCAAGAAAAGTGAGGCTCATCCTAAACACCACACATAGATAAAAAAAAAAAATATGACAGTGAAACTTATTTTTACTTGAAAAAAATCACATTTTTGTCTTAATATAACAATGAAGATATTGCAAAACAATATCTTTATTAACAAAAAATTGAAAAGGATAGGACATAAGTATATCCCCAAATAATTGTTTTGTGAAAGTTTGATCTTCCAGATAATACTGGTCATTCTTAGGACTAAAAGATACTGCGACTTTTCTTAAGAAAAGGGTTCCAAGGGCTCCCTGTTGACTCAAGAAGTTAAGTCGCAGCAATATGGAGCTATCTGCAGCCACTGCAGCTTTAGTTCAGTCCCTGGCCAGGGAGATGACCCTGACCTCTTCTGTCTCTCCCGTTACTCCCTCAGCAGTATATTTCAGTAGACCCACCTGTTCTGCTCCCTGTTCTGTCTCTGGTGAATCCTTTCTCCTCCCCACACCTCTGGCTTGCACCTCAGCTCTTGTATGCATTAATAAATAAATATTTTTAAAAAAGAGTTCCAGTGTTTGCCAATAAAAGAACTACATACTGGAACTGGCAGTTGATATTTATAATGCTAACTTTTATCCCAAGCCACCTTCAGTGAAGATCTCTTGCCAATTGCCAGCAATACCAACTTATCACTGAGGAGCTAGGTGACAAAAGGATTGCTTCCTCTATAAAGGTCTGGACCCTGGGGCCACAACACCAGTCATATATCCACACAGCTCACTTGACTCAAGTCTTCATAGAAGGTCAAGAAATCAAAATAAGCAACACATACATAGAATATTGTTCAATTACAGACTATTATTATGTACACTAAATTCTCCACTGTGCTTTCCAAAGCCCAAGGACCCATATTTGTGTAATTCCTATCTTGTATCTAAAAGGTATTGGTAGAATATGAGTATGCATTTTTAAAGATGGTCTAAAGGCACAGGGATTCTTAAGTACCACTGTTTTACTTTCTATTTCCTAAGATTTAAAGAATATTAACGGTGGAATTTCTATCTTTCAGCTCCCCTGAGTAGTCCTCAGAATTGCAGTGTTCCCTGCAGGAAGGACTGTTGCATATTTCTCTGTGAGCAGCTATGTGTGTGCAGAACAGGATGGAGGGATTGGAGATTCCTCAATAGCAAGAGTAAAAGTTCATGTGTGATCTAGTCGCTGCAATTACCTGGTTCATTTCGTTAGTCAGTTAAAGTTAACTAACTTGTAACGCTGAAATCCATAAACAATATTTACTGAAAGCTAAGGAGCATTTCTGTCTGATGTACAGACTTGGGAGGAAAATAAAAAGAAGCGACTATTTCATTCATTACATTTCACTGAAGTCAGCTCAGACTTCTATCTCCTGTCTCCAGGTTCAGAGCACTATTTCCTATACTGTGGCTACTTCATGTGTGAAGGAATGGTTTGTTATTTTGAGTATCCTATCTCATATCTGAAGAACATAGTCATTTCCAACAAGAAAGGACAAAATGGGGGCCTCCCCGGTGCCTCCTGGGTTAAGCACCATACTATGAAGCATCCTCAGTCACTGAAGCACTAGTTCGATTTCCGGCCCAGGAAGGTGACCCATATGGCGCAGCAGACCTCTCCTGTCTCCCCTGCTGCTCCCCTCAGCAGTGTATTTCAGTTAGTCTGCCTGTTGTGCTTCCCACTCTGTCTCTGGTGAGTCCTATCACTCCCCATAACTCTGGGCTTTGCCCCAATTCTTGTATGCATAAATAAGTAAATCTTAAAAAAAAAAAAGGACAGGACAAAACTTTATGTTTAGCATCCCTTCACTAGCTCTACCAGTGTTTCTTGGGCATGAGAATAATGATGTAGGGTGAATAGCATTGTCAGCAGGCTACTTGAATCTCGTCTCCACCACACAATACTCATGATGCTGACTACTGAGACATGCTTGAGACTTAGTTTCTCATCTCTGAAATTTAATAAACTACTTCACAGTGCTGTTATGAGGCATGAAAATGCTAACATTAAATGTTGACTCAGTGTCTGGAGCAAAATAGGTGATAACCACTTTATGGTGAATTTGCATAAAGAACAGTATCAAAAATAACTTCTTTTGATGTTTGCTATTTACATTATCGAGTGATTATTATCTTTTCTTTTTGGTGTATGGGAATCAGGTAATTTTTTTTTAACATTTACAGGTTTGAATAGTTAAAATGTAGGAGAGCATCTTTTTAATGTGGCTCATAGGGCTCTTTTTCCATTTCTTTATGTTTGGATATAAAAGGAACATATTGATAGTCTCAGAGATTTTCCTGTTTTATAGTGCTGAAATCAAAGACTCTTCTTTCTTTCATCACTGGTTAGACTAGAGTAAAATATGAGCGATTGAGTGTCTAGTTTTTGCTATTATCTGTGCATGAACCACCTGAGCTAAAATTTTGAAAAGTTCATATTTTTACTTGGACTAAAATTTCTTAATGAAATCATGTATCTCTTGGGTTTTTCTTGTGATAAAAATGAAAAACTAAAAAAAAAAAATCCTGTGATAGTGAGTTTTAGGAATTCCATTTCTAACAGGAATAAAGAATAACTTATAATGAAGAGTTTAAAAACACTAGAGTATTCTGGATATATAATGAGAAAAAGATTATTGTTTTATTAATTTGCTAAAATCACATATGCATGCCAGTTATGGGATATGCCATTAAAACAGCCCTCTTTAAGGACTATTACTCTAACCCCACTACTACTGAATTGTAGAATCATATAACCACATGTTATACCACAAACCTATTTAGTACCAAGCAAGATGATTACCAATCCATATAGTATCTATCTATCTATCTATCTATCTATCTATCTATCTATCTATCTATCTATCTATCTATCTATAATATGTGTGCTCTACCTACCATCTAATAATATGTATCAAATATATATGTTTATTTGAGAATATAACATGAAAATAAATGGAAATGACCAATGACTAAAAGTGGATTCATGAGAAATCATTTTTTGAGGGAGCACTATTATATATGAATAGTGAAGAGATCTATTGGAAATGGGTTTTTCATTTTGCCTTATACTCCAAAACACCTTCAGTTTTAATAAATCCTAGTCTGTCTATTAGAATTCTTCTGCTCCGGGGTATAATATCTTGTTTATTGATTTTCTTCTATATTCATCATCTTCTCCAACTTGAGGTATTTCAAGAAAGTTTATGACTTGCACAAACCAGTGTATTCTTAAAAGTTCCTAAAACAAGTTCTGCATTTCAGTGAGACACAACATCAGTAATGACTGTTAGGTTGACATAATAGAAATTATTAGAAACATGCTTTAAGTCAATGTGAACATACTATAATAACATACATAGTGTATATATCTATTTTTCAAAGCAAGTATTCAGGATAAAAATTTAACTATTCAAGGTATTTTCTAATTTAAGTTCAGTTTTTCAATTTAAAATTTTAAATTATCAGTCTTAACAACTGTCGATTTGTAACTATCAATATAACAAGAGACCTACCTTCCCTAATATTATTCTTTATTCTTAGTTTCCTTTTTTTCAATACAGAATACCCGAGAGTCTAAATTATCTTAATTAGATGCAATTAAAATAGATTGCTTTATCTGGTACTTAACAAACCTGGGATTTAGCAATACTGCAATAAGTATCATGCTGTCTCTTCTCTGAGAAGTTGTTACGTTTCTTTGCATTATTAACCTAAATCAATTTACCATGATTTCTTTTGAATTTTACTTGAACCTACTTCCAGTCCATTATTTCAGCAAAAATGTATGCAGACTCAACCTAAATCACAGACTTTTATTCCCAAATGAAAGTTGACATTGCAAAAACCATCTGCTTTAGAAGATGCCTTGAAAAAGACAGTAAATAAAGGTATGGGACATGAATGCTATGTTTTAAAAATTGTTTGAATTAAATCATATCCCAGTGGGTTGAGACTTGGGTTGAGATTTACATAAAATATGTGAGGAACCTATGCTAACTCTTTTCAAGCTGCGACTTACTACTAGTACACCTTTCCTCATCCTTCCTTCCACGTCAAAAGTTATGTTACTAACCTAGTATGGGACACATGTGACCCTACGACTTCAGTAAGGGGACCAGCAATGGCAGAAGTGACCAAAAGTCTTAATTTCATATGTTAAGAATATTCTATCTCAAAATTTTCTTTTATCTTTCCATATGGGTTTATTTATAGGATTTTCTCTGATGGTTTATTTCATTTATGCTGAAAACATTTGAATATTTTAAAGCATATGATAAAATCTTGTTTGGAAGCCATTCAGTTGACTCTTTGATGAAATAATACATGCCCATAGTCCTTGGAAAGTAGTTTTTTCACCGATTTCATTGTGCACACACTGGCTCTGGCTCTCACTCTCAAATGCGTTCTCTCTCTCTGTCTCTCTCTCTGTATCTCTGTCTCTCTCTCTCTTTCTCTTTGTTTGAATCCTTTCTATGTCATATATACAAAATTTGTCTTCTTAAGCACGCTTCTCTTTCTGTTGTTCCTCTCTTCAAAAACCTTCAATTACTCCACAAAGCCTCAAGCTGCTACATCTAAAGTCATTGTGAATCCACGTAGACACCATTTATTGATAGTATACTAAAGACTGTGCACAATTAAGCATTACTATTTTCCAAATGTGTATGGTGTGATTAATTGCATTTTAATTTCAAATGCTAATTTTTAAATTTTTATGATTGTAAATATTTCTCAAAAATTTAATATTTTTGGTTTTTCAAAAACAAAACAAAACACAACAACAAAAAAGACAGGGACTAATTGGGGACTTCATGGGGAAGGGGAGGGAATGGGATGAGGGTGGATGGAAAGATCACAAGGAACTGAGGTGATGGTGCACTGATAAAATGTTGGTGGAAATCCATGGACCCATAATCTATGTCAAAAATACATAAATAAAAAAATTGGTTTTTGTGTCAACAGCTTATGTAGGTCGATTTTATTAATTTCTAGCTTATACACATGCATATATAGTCACTCATACACGTGCACACGGAGGTAAACTTACATATAAGAATGGGGCATATATAATTGTTATTTTCAATTTGTAGCTGAAAAGATGAAGTAAAGTGAAATTGACTTGTACGGTTACATGTCTTGTAAGTAAATTGTAATTTGGACTTTGAGCCCAAGAATTTCAATTTCATATTACTTTCCATTAATCCCTACTAGTACAATTACAGTTTCATGAAGGTTTGTTTTGTGCCAACTTCAGCCTATCAGTAACCAATATTATGTTAGAATTGTTTAACTAATGATGATTGCAAGATGTTTTTCGTCAATAATCACATGATAACTTAAAAAAAAATTAATAATGGAGATTTGTTACTTATAAGACCTGGGAAAATAGATCACTCTTGTTGTTCTAGGGCTCCGCTTTTATGAGGATTAGGAATGGGGACATCTAGGGTTTCTCATACTTAATATTGTTGAATTAAATGCATAAAAAATAATTCAAAGCACTGAGAATAAGAAAAATGGAAAAAAAATTAAAAAGCAGAAGGCATCCCACCTCATTATGTAAATGAAGCAGGATTGGTAAACAAAGAAATCTGGCAAAGTGTTATTTGACCTATCCTTTTTTGACAACGATGCTGCACCAGTGCGTGCACTTAAATTCTATGAAGGAAAGCTATCTTTCAGGGTTTACGGTGTCCATGAAATTTTTTTATTAAAAACAAATCATCATACTTGAATAGTTTGGAAGCAAATACTAAAGAGAATCTAGCATTTATTTAAATTTGTGTGGTACTCAAATTTGTGCGACAATTATTTTCTAAAGGGAGAAATTGGCCTCCCTGGTGGCACAGCGGGTTGAGTGCCGCACTGTAAAGCATCGGCTGCACTGCAGTGCGAGTTCGATCCCTGGCCAGGGAGGTGGCCCACATGGCACAGCAGACCTCTCCTGCCTCGCGTGCTGCTCCCCTCAGCAGTGTGTTTCAGTCATTCTGCCTGTTCTGCTCCCTACCTGTCTCTGGTGAATTCTTTCACCTCTTGCACCTCTGGCCTGTGCCCCTGCTCTTGTGTGCATAAATTAAAAAAAAATCTTAAAATAAATAAATACATAAAGGGAGAAATTTTTAATGAGCTGGGCTCTTTTTAGTGTGTGGCTATTTAATTTAAGGAAAAACTGAAAATCTCCAGTGGAGATTCACAATGTGTATCAATGTTAACTTCTCTGAAAAGCTCACCATAAACGAAACTATTCAGCATTTACATAGTTGAGCATTTTGCACATTGCTATAAGTATATAATTTTATGTTTAGAGATCATTTTGACATTCTTTTGAGTAGCATTACTAGGTTGAATTTCTTTTTGTGCTGTGTCATTCCCCAGAGAGCTTGCTTGATTATTTGTATTTTTCCTTCTCCCTGTTGTTTGTTTTCTGATTTGTTCTGTGCACTGCACTGGGCCACTTTGCCACTGGTACTGCCGAGCATCAGTTTGGGGTGCTTCTACTGGGACACTGGGGACTGGTGACCAGGGACAGTGATGCTGTGGGTAGTGGGAGGTGTGCTGTCACTAAAGATCAACAAGACTCTGTAGGCTGCTCGTCTCTTCTATACATTCAAATCTTCACCTGCAACCCCGGGCATGGTCTGTGTAGACAGTAGAGGTTCACACTGACTCTAAGGCTGTGTGGGGGCCAAAAGGCACTCTCCCAAGCAGCTGCTGCTCTCTGTGGGGGCTGTGCCTTCTCTTTTCCACTTTTCCAGATGGGGTGCACAGGTGCACAGGGGTTTCCGACCTCCCATGGCTATGTGCTGGCTGGAGGGAAATATCCTAGATCTTGCTTTCCTGGGACTGGCTGCACAATTATGTTTGTGGGGCCCTCCCTCAGCCTCTACTCAGTTCCAGAAGGTGTCCTGGAGATGGTGGAGGGTTGTGGTAGAACTTTGGGGGAAAAGGGATACAGAAGTATGGGTTTCAACTACTGTACTAAAGAAACCAAGTTTTAATTTGGTTTTTAGATTTATTTTTATTCATTTACGCATATTTTTAAAGATGTATTTATGCATACAAGAGCTGGGGTACAGGCCAGAGGTGCTGGAGGTGAGAGGATTCACCAGAGACAGATGGGGAGCAGAACAGGCAGATCTATTGAAGTACACTGCTGAGGGGAGCAGTAGGCAAGACAGGAGAGGTCTGCTGCAACCATATGGGTTAGCATCCTGGTTAGGATGGAATCAGTGCTGCAGTGGCTGGTGATAGCTTGATAGTGTTGAGCCTTTAACCCTTACACCACCAGAGAGGTCTCTGATCATATCTGTTTCTTAAATACTGTGCCTTTGTTTACTCTTAGCCACTCCATGTTTACTCACTCTCTATCTAAAATTTAGTATCAGTTAATGTCCTGCTAACTTTCCCAAAGTGTTCAGGAATATTTGCTAACTTGCTCTCCAACTCTTGAAGAGTCTTCTTTTTCTGATATCAATTTGCATAGACTCGTGTATTGTCTTCTGACATTTCCTATTATTCATATTTGTGCTTAATTCATTAATTATAAAATTTGAACCTTATACAACAAAAGCTACTTATACATTTTGTAAAACTTCATATTTTAGTCCATTTCTTTGCACATAGTAGGCACTCAAAAATGTGTTGGTGAATATAGCTAAGAGTCATTTTGTTATTGGCAATATAAAATTTGTGTAACTAGGCAAATAAGGGCTTTTAAATAAAAAGTGCTACCTCTTTTGTCTGTATTAGTTTATGCTAGGATTACATGTTAACAAACAAACCTAGACCTCAAGAGTCCATCTGAAAAGATTTGTCTATCCTAGAAAAGCAATATTCTGGTACAATGTACCACTTTTTCTAGTATGAAGCTAAAGCAATAACTCCTATCTGGGGCAATGCATGTGTTCAGCTGAGAGAAAAGAGAACTTACTGGAACTAAGTACCAGATTGAAAGCTTCTGTGCAGAGTTGCTGTATCACAACAGACCACATTTTATGACTAAGCTTGATATCAAGGAGATGATGAATATAATTATCTTACAAGAAAGGAAAGGGACTGTTTCAAAAGAATACATCTACCACAGTAGCCTAGATTAGATACTAAGTGATCCCTCATAATATTTGTTTTATTTTTTTAAAGATTATTTATGCATACAAGAGCTGGGGTACAGGTCAGAGTCACAGGAGGTGAGAGGATTCACCAGAGACAAAGTGGGGAGCAGAAAAGGCAGATGGACTGAAACACACTGCTGAGGGGAGCAGTGGGCAAGGCAGGAGAGGTCTGCTGTGCCATGTGGGTCTCCTCCCTGGCCGCCAGCAGGGATCGAACTTGTGCTGCAGTGGCTGCGGTTTGCTTCATAGTGCATTGCTTAACCCGCTGTGCCACCAGGGAGGCCCCATATTTGTTTTATTTTTGAAGCAAAAAAGTTTGAGTGAAATTATTTTTATGTGTGACAAATAGTGTATAATAAAACCCAATTGAGAAAAATTTCCAGAATTATTTATTTCAAAAGATGGGCAATTATTTTGAAAAGGACTATGGTATTTAAATATATAAGAAGGGTGAAAATATTTTGACTACACTCTTAAGACTAATTGGAAATATAATGTGAAACATCTTTCTCTTCTCTGTGTTAATTTTTGAAATAGGTCACTTATAGAAGGATGAAACGTATGTCGGTTAAGATTTATCTTTAGGGCCTCCCTGGTGGCGCAGTGGGTTAAGCAACGCACCATGAAGCAAACCGCAGCCACTGCAGCACGAGTTCTATCCCTGCTGCCGGCCAGGGAGGGGACCCACATGGCGCAGCAGACCTCTCCTGCTGTGCCCGCT
>JAGFMF010011629.1:144871-158939 GCA_019455555.1 Galemys pyrenaicus
CTGCCTGTTCTGCTCCCTGCTCTCTGTGGTGAATCCTCTCACCCCCCACACCTCTGGCCTGTACCCCAGTGCTTGTATGCATAAATAAATAAATAATAAAAAAAAAAAGATTTGTCTTTAGATGATGTATACACTCTAGCAAAAATTCCTAATAGAGTTAGTAATGAGAACATTTTATATACAAGTGAATAATCAATTTTTTAAAAACTTAAGTAAAATATTTAAATAAAATATTAAGTAAAAATTACTGATTGTGAAGGAAATTATTCTGTGGAAAACCAACAACTACTTTTTCAAAATTTGTGTGCAAAAGCATACATGTTGATAATGCTGAGCCTTTATAGGGCTTTCCACTGCTCCCCTCAGCAGTGTATTTCAGTAGACACACCCGTTCTCCTTCCCAGTCTGTCTCTGGTGAATCCTAGTACCTCTGACCTACACCCCAGTTCTCTTATGCATAAATAGACAAAAACCAAACAAAACATACATACTCCAGGCGTATGAATATAAATATTTACTACACGTCTTCTCTTCTCAGCATTAATATGATTATTTTATAAATTTTCCAAAAATTTATTAAAAACTATTTCATGCAAAATTCACAGTCTACCTTTTAAAAAATATATTATGTCATGATGGTGCTTTAAAAGAAATTATAAATATAATTACTTTTAAAATAATTAAAATATTTTGCATATTGATGTATTGCCAATGTTTTTTCTGAAACTACTTTTAAATAGCTATTGAAACTCTGCTGAAAAATATTATTTCCATTTTATAATACTTTCCAAATATGGAATTATGCAATGGATACCTAAGCAACAGACACAAAGTTCTCTTTTTCACAGGCACTCCTCAAAATATTAAAAATATATTTCCATATGATCAAGCAGTTCCTCTCCTTGGTATCTACCTGAATAATGCAAATCACTAATCAAAGGGAGACATTTGCACTTCTATGCTCATTGCAGTATGCTTTAAAAGAGCCAAGTTTTGAAAACAACTTAAGTGCCCAAGGAAAGATGAGTGAATTAAGGAAATGTATAATATGTACACAATGGAATATTAATCAACTATATAAAATGATAAAGTTTTGCCATATGCAACAACATTGATGAAAGTTGAGGGTATTATGCTAAATTAAATAGGTCATAAGGAGAAAGACAAATGTTGGATAATTTCTTACATATGTGGAATATAAAGAAATATAACAAAGGAACAGACAAAACTAAACCTAGAACTATGACTGAAGGAATGAAACTACCACAGTTGGATGGGGATGGAGAGGGAGCAAAGTGAGATAGGGCCCGTAGTCTATGGTAGAGGAATATGGATACTTTGGTAGTGAGTGCTGTGTGGTAAAATGCATCTGAAGAAGTGTGAATCAGTTTCCTTAAATCATATGCAATGTTATAAACACATTTTAACTACATAAAAAATATTATGAGAAAAAATATATAAATCTCTACCCTAGTGTATGGGATCGTATGTTTTTGTTTTTTATTTTTTGACATTGTAGTATTCACAATGTTTTCAAGTATAAATTCTATTAAACTTAGATATCTCACAAAAGTATTATGTCTCAAAATTATTACTAATAAAGGTGCAAATAATATATGCTTCATTTCCTAAAATCAGAGTTTCTCTCAGAACTCATATTGCTAGTATTATTTCAAAATTTCATGTGTCTTGGAACCTGTAGTCTTTCTACTTTAGTGATGAAAATCAAGCACTATTGGACATGACAACCAACTTGATAAGAGTGTAAATCAACCTAGAAAATGTGAAAATAGCTTGACATTTTCATTGTTTAATTACATGATCTATACTGTGGTGGAATTTTTTGCTTCAAACCCATTCATATTAATTGGCTGTATTTGGGTAAACCTATAATACTTTTTTCTTAGGTAAACATATTTAAAAGCCATTAGACCTCTTTCCTTTGCTGTTTCAATGTTTATAGTGTATGGAATGCTCATATTAGGCTTTTAATGTTTTTAATAAAATTAGATGCAATAACTGGTCACTCCTATTTTCTTATTAATAGAAGGATTTTGAATGAATGGGAAAATGCCACCCATGTACTATTGTCTGTTGCTTATAGCCTAATCACTCACTTGTATTGTCTTTCTTGATTGATTTGTCATTTGGTGGCAGCTGAACTATGTGTTTGAAGATCTTTTGTATAGATTTAATCAGTATATGGAAATCACGTCTTTGATTGACACTAATAATTTATAATCATTTACTTTAGCTAGAACAGCTGCATCTCTTTAAATTTCTGAGAAAGAAAAACCCTTTACATTTATTTTACCTTTTCATTTCAGACCAATTTAGGTATTTAGTCATGGGAGAAGTACTGTCAATTTGTAATGTTCATTGGGTTATAAATTCTTAAAAGAGAGTAGTAAACCATTTCCCTGTAGCTTAAATAATGTTATTTAAATATTAAAAGTAAAATTCAGAAAGGTATACTGAGTTATATATCACTAATGAATGCTTGCCTTGATGATATGTTTAACATTGTTTATGTGTAAAATTAAACAATTTTAAACTTCTAAAATAATAAAATACTACTTATTTTAGGGTCGCTAATTAAGCTAAACTTTTAATTAATTTACAATCTCTTAATAAAATAGAGAAAATGTAAACATGTCCTTCTAATGATCTGTCACTAAATTTTACATAGTATAGGTTCTGATGCCCTGTATAATTGTCTTGCCATCTCTAGGAATTTTGCTTTCTTTAGCTGCTATCACTTCCTTTACTGATTCTCATTAACTATGGTCTTTTATTCCAAACTATTCAGCAAATATATTTTTATTGTACACTTGAGATGCGTTAGATTAGCACTGTGCATCTATAATTACAAGATGTATATATGCCTATATATATTATGTTTACTTTTATATCAGTTACAGATTTGAGGCCACTTGATGTTAAATTTATCTATCAAAGAATGCAGTAGAGGAATTTTTATGTATTTAGTCTTGCCAAGCTTCCTTCCAAACTATTTTGGAATTATTTGAAAGTAATTATTTGAAAAATGTAATAACTTGGGAATAATTTTTTTCTAGATCACATTCTCATTGAATAGTGTTTTAAAAAGAAATAAATCTCTTCCTATCTCAATCATCTCTCCCTCTCATTACAAGGAATCCTTCCCTGTCTAAATTAGAGTAGGTTACATCAAATATATAAAATTACATATATATGCTTATACATATACAAAACATTATTATGCATATATAAGACACATAATTATTATGCATACTTAGATCTGTGAATATTTTAAGGATAGCTAAGGTCCTGATGCTTAGGAATCAAGTCCATGTCTGATTTGTTTTGTTCCTCTGGCATAACATAACACAAAGCTCTGCCCACTACAGATGGAAAATGCTTATTTTTAAACATGATATCATCAATAAATCAAAACTACATGAAGATACAGATCCTTTCAAGTTTCCTCCAAAGTATTGAATTATCAAAATGTCTGGAATGAATAGCTATCAACTGGAATGAAGAAAATATATGACTAGATTATCTATGTCAGATCTTGTAAGGTATTTTTCCAAATATTATTTAGGATGGAAAGCATTACAAAAATATATTTTTTCTTATTTTCTATTTGAATATATCACTAGACACATAGTGCATAATTTCCCTAATGTGAAAATTCAAGTTTCCCTTTTTTTTCCCTTCTAATTTTTGGTTTTAGAATACTAGATTTTCTTTTGAACAATCATTGGCTATGAAAAAAAAATTGGGAAGATGTAGATTACTGAATTACTCACATATTACACATGTAATTATCACAAATTATATAAGTATATATATTAATGTACATATTACGCATATAACTTACCACACATTATATAAGTACACATTTTGCATTATTCATTATAACACAGATGTCATTTCACACTACTAAATAATACTTTTCAGTTAGAAAAAGTTGTATTTTTACAATAATCTATACATTCCTAGATTGTAAATTTTATAATGAATTAGCTCTAGTTAAAAGATATCAGAGTATATGAGACAGTTACAATTTTGGCACTTTATTTCTGTGCCCTTTCTAAGTCTCCGTAGCTACAATTTTCATCTAGATAGTCTTTACTCTTTGAAGATAGCATTTTCACCTGAGAAGCAAAGGAAGTCTGAATTCATGTTTAATTCACAGAATTGCCTGAATTCAACAAATGTTTGTACCTATGAAAATTACACTTGGGTCTTCAGGCATCTTTTCCACAGGGACTTGGGATGACATCTTAAAGCTCTCTGTGGAAAATCAATAGCTGTTCCAATTCTATGCCCAGATTGAGAATATTGTTATTTTAACACAAAAAAAATATTTAAGGATGTTCAGTTAGAAAGAACTGTGAAGATATGTGGATAAAGTAAAAACAGAAAGGTACAACAAAACAAATGCAAATATGGAAAGTGAAGGCAAATTTCCATCAATTGTCATAAAACATTTAGTTGTAAGACATAATATAGAGATTGCCTGATCCTTTATCCACTTTTCCCTAGTGGTAACAACTTGTAAAACTGTAGTACAATATAACATGGAAACTGAATTTGATACAGTTTAAATATAGAATAGTTTCGTCCCTACCATATACCCTTCTATTGTTTTTTAATAATCATATACACCTCCCCACTCTTATCTCTAATCCTTAGCAACCACAAATCTATATTCTATTACTAAAATGTTGTCATTTTAATAATGATAAGTAAATGGATGATATAGTAATAACAATTTGGTACTGTATCTTTCTACTCAGCACAATTTCCTGGATATTTGTTGAAGTTGTTGCATATATCATGGGTTTTCCTTTTTATTACTAAATATGGTATGGCCGTAGTCCAATTTGTAAACCATTTATCTACTGAAGAAAACCTCGTTTATTTCCAGTTGTTGTTGATTTTATATATATATAAAGTTTTCTATCTCTTTTCCTTCCTTTGGGTTACTAGAATAATTTGAGGAATTCTTTCTTGAGGGTCACATAGCTTCAATATGTTCATCATTAATTGCTTTTTTTACATTGCAATATAATTTATAATTTATCACAATCAACAACTACCACAATTTTGTCATTTTGTCACTTCTCGTAGAGTAGAAATCTCCCATTAGGTCTATTTATCTACCCATTATTAAATTAATTACCTTGATTACTGAATGGTGCTATAATTTTTTTTCACCCATCACATATTTAAAAATCAAATGGGAAGGAATGCAGTATATTGTACTTTACCATATTTCTGATTTTTCAATATTTTTTATCTTATACTCCAAGATTCCTTCTTTAATCATTTCCTTTCTATTTTAAAAATTCCATTTAACCTTTTTTTAAGAGTAGGTCAACTAGTGACAAATTATTTTAGTTTTCCTTTGTCTGAGGATGTCATTATATCCCTTTTATTCCTGAAGGATAGTTTCAACAACTATAGAATCCATGATTGATAGTTCTTTTCTTTCAGCACTGAATCATATTATGGCATTTCCTTATGGTTTTACATGAGCGATCTGCTGTCATGAGAATTGATATTTCCCCAAGAGTAATGTGTCTCTTCTCTGTTACTGTGTTCAGGATTTTTCGTCTCTATTTTCAAAAGTTTAATTATAATACTTTCTTGGTGTGTTATTTTTTTGGGTTCAATTTGTTTTCAGTTTTCTCAGCTTGTTGCATTTACAAGTTTATATTCTTTACCAAACTGGAATGTTTTCATATATTGTTTTCTTCAGATACCCTTTTCTGGCTATTTTCTCTTTTATTTCTTGTAAAAGTGCTGGAAAAGTGTTATTTTTCCTTGGGGCCTCTGAGACTATGTTCCTTTTTTGACTATTTCTTCTTCTTTGTTCAGATTAGGTAAACTCTAGTGATCTTTTCAAATGTTCATCGATGCTATACTTTTTTTTTTTCCCTGTTCTTAAGCCCAGAGAGCACATTAAAAAAAAAAAAAAAAAAAAAAAAAAAAATTTNAAAAAAAAAAAAAAAAAAAAAAAAAAAAGTTTACTGTATTTTTCAGTCCTAACATTCCAACTTATTTCTTTTAAAAATTATATTTCTTTTTCAAGAGAATTCACAATTTATCTCTGAAATATTTTTATGATGATTGTTTCAAAATTACTGCCAAGTGATTCTATTTTCTAATTTGTCGTTCCAGGTCCCAATGTGGACTTTTGTCTCCTTTTACTCAAGTTGTAATTTTTTTTCCCAGATCCCATATAAAATTTTCAAATTTATTTTACATATTTTGGCTATTATATCTTGATATTCTCAGTTTTATTTAATATTTTGTTTGTTTCATAATAGCATGTCAGCCTTATCAAGTAGATCCTGGTTTACTTTTGTAGACTGTGGTCCTTTTGATAATCTAATTTTCAAAACATGGCAATACTATTTTGTTTTTTGTTATTGTCTCATTTTTGCATTTTAAAAGGACAGATTTGTTAGGAAAGAAAAGAAAAGTCACCTCCATAGACACAGGTGGGCACAAAGCTGATCCATTTGAAAGGGACTCCTTTGTTAAAAGTAAGGACACACAGATTGTCTTGGGATAAGAACTTTTGAAGTGCTGTTCTAAACTGCATTTTTTCATCTTATTCAACTGGAGCTTCCCCTGCTTCCCCGAGCAGAGAGGGCAAAATTAAGGCCTTGTTTCCTCATGTCAAATTAGGAAGAGGGATTATGCTAAAGCAAGTATCCCTGCACCAGCACACCACATCTCCTTCACTTTGTCCCCAGCCAGATCTAGGTATCAAGATTAACCTTGAAGCAGCCTCCCTGTGGCACAATGGGCTAGGCAATCATTTATCCCTGCTCCTGGCCAGGGGAGGTGACCCTCATGGTACAGCAGACCTCTCCTTCCTTGCCTGCTGCTTCCCTCAGGGTGTATTTCAGTTAATCTCTCTGTTCTGTTCCCTACTCTGTCTCTGGTGGATCTTCTATGCATAAATAAATTGAAAAAAAAAAAAAAAAAAAAAAGAGCCTTGACAAATTCCCTTTTCCAACTTAGAGACAGATATGGGATTTATTCTTCATTTGAATCTCTATAACCTAGCACTTTACAGTTCATATAGTTTTATTAATTTATATTCTTTATTTCCTTTTTGTATGAACTGATTAAATATACTATATGAACTTATTTAATATACTATAAAGTACAGAGGGAAAGTCCCCTACTGCTCTGAGTTTTTTCCAGTGTGCTTGAGTAATCAAAATATTATCAGATGGGTTGGCAGAAGAAGAAGCACCTCCAAAATTATATCATCTAGAACCTATAGAACAATGTGGGGACAACTCTTTTTAGAAGTCTGATAATGGAAAGATAGGGCTGTTACCTGCATTTGAAAGTGACATGAGGAGATAGACCCTTTGTAAATTTAGCTTTATTCATAGTGAATAGATGCAGATTTATACAGATTAGACCAGATGCCTTCATGATTCCCCACAACAGGAAGTGAGGATAGAAGAATATTTGACAATGGGGGAGTTGGGAGTGTTAGTGTTTCTCTTAATCTAGTGAAATAAAGGAAATGAAGCATTCCTGATGGCTAAGATGACTGAAGAAAAATGAAGAACAAGTTATAGCAGTTTTTTTTTTTTTAATTTAAATCTTTATATGTTTACCTGATTAAGTTTCTCATGTGAATGGGCCATAGAGCAATGAATCATTTTTAGGTGACACAGTTGTCTTCAATTCTATTATTCCTGCCTTGGGAAATGCATCCTAATTATTGACCATGAAATAATCATAACTTAAGTAAAATGCCTAACTCAAAAGTATTTTTTTGGTTTATTTTCTGTCAGTCACATAATACATTCCTTCTCTAGTCATTTTAACTACATCCTCCCATGGGGAGCATTCAACTGTATTTCGCTCTTGTAAACCCATAAATTTAGATTGATCACATTACACTCCCCTACCCAGGGAAGTCCTTATCTTCCACTCTTTTGGTTCTTAAAACTATTCATATTTCTATTTCCCATTCTATTTTATGCACTATTATTCCGTTTTGGGTAAAGTAAACATAAAATGTCAATTCAGTGCCTTTTGGGCTGATATAAACATAAAACAAATATAATATATTTTTACCTTCTTTGGACTATAGAACGTAGTCCCTGACCTAATGAAATGTAAGTCAGTGGTCTTGTTTTGATAGATAATTTGACAATTTGATAGACAAAAATTCTAGTTTATATTGTTTTCTTTGCCATAAATTCTGTGATAGACAGTACAATGTCTTAAGGTTTCCTACTCTGTATGGTCCCTGGGATTCTGGATATGATGGCTTTTACTCTCATGAATAGATTTTAGGACAGAGTTTACTCAAGGAAAATAAATTGTCTGGGTGTCCTGGACTTATCCAAGTCCTTTAATAGCAGAGATTTCCCTTGTAGGTTGCAGAAATAAAAGGCAGGGAATTTGAAAGAAATTCCCTACAAAAAGGGTACTCTGTCTTAAGATGAAGGGGATCCAAGATAAAGACCTGGTCTGATTTTGGTAGAACCCAGAGACTTCTAGGCCCAGAGCTAGTAAGAAGACAGAAGCATCATTCCTATAACTGCAAGGAAATAAATTATGTCAACAACCTGCAGGACTTTCCCTGCTTCCAGCACTGCTGTCCCATCCATTAATTAGAACAAATAATTAACTTCACTGTGGCAGTTCTGAGAAAATAGAATGTCTTCTTTCCTTTGAAAAACATTGCTTTAAATGTGCTGTGCAGAAGGAATGAAAGGAAACTCTCAAGAAGTTTTATTTAACCCATTTTACTTGAGTTTACTAATTTTTGTTTTTTCACACTGTGGAAGACATGTCCTAAAATGGTCACTCATGTTCCTTTTCTGTTATATATTTTTCTTTGGAAACTTCTGAAGAGAATGGACTGAACTTGTTAACAGACTTCTTAGAAATACAGAAGTAGTACAGGGATTTGATTTCTAAGTTTACCTCAAAATTAACAGTAACTTCTATAATATGTTAATATATTGAGGACTTTTCCTTGGTCCTCTCTTCCTTTCCCCTCTTCCTCTCCCCTCTTCCTCTCCCCTCTTCCTCTCCTCTTTTCCTCTCCTCTCTCTCTCTTTCGTTCCAGCAGCAGCAGTGCATAGTATTGGGAGAAGCACTGTTATGAATAATCCTATATAGAGGTCCATGGTGGGTATTAGACCTCAGTCCAATAGCTGAGATCCACCCACAATCACATGAGTGAAATTGGGAGGGTACCCCGTCGATGCAATTAAGTTTTGAGATGACTACATTGCTCATCAATAGATTGATTACAACTCCTAATCTAATGTCCAAGAAGCCAAACAAAACTGTGTTGTTTCAAGCTGCTAAGTGGCATTTTTTATACAGTGTAAATTAATGCAGCTACAATCATTATACTGGGAGGAATGGTTGTCATTTCTTTTATATATAACATCTTCCTGCTGTTCTTCATTGCTCACTCTACACAGGCTATGGTATAGGTAGTCATCATTTCTTTATCAAGAGTTTTTGTTTTTCACTCTAGGAACATAATACTATAATAAAGCTTCCTGGTTTATAATAGTAAGGATAGAAACTTAGCTTTTATCTCCAACTACTTTGACTTTATTTAGCTTTTACTCTAACTTTAAACTACTGATAATAAAATTCAGTGGCTTAAATGAAAGTAGTTTTTCACTCAATGACCTGGAAGCTAACAAGTCTGTCAAGTCAATTCAAATTCACAAAAAATTGAGAGTCCCTGAATCTTCTCATTGCAACACCCAACAGTCTCATAGCATGTGGACATTGTTTCCATCTTCATATTCATATGCAGCTACAAAAAAAATAGCAGAAAGACAAAAGAACTTACAATCCATGTTTATAACTGGAATGTACAAATTCAGCTTTTATCAATGGATACAAGGGGGGTTGGAAATGCAGTCTAGGATTAGATACATTTCAATAATTCAAGTGTTATTCTAGAAAGTGGGAAATCAAAAAATTGTAGAACAGTGAGCAATGTGCATTCATTGTTCCAGCAATGTTAGGAACATTCTCACTTTGATGTTAGATACATTTTCACTTAGGAAGATAAATTAGTCAAGTGATATTTTCATGACCTATTCATTTAGATAGATGTGATAATGTTTTCCATCCACTTACTGTATACACACCCATAAACTAAAGCTCCCCAAAGTAAATGACCATGTCTGCTTAGATTGCTTCCTTTCACCCTACAATCACAGCTCTTCATATGTAACTATGACAGCCTTATCAGTGTCTGAGAATGATTTTACTAAGTTCCACTATACAGAATTCGAAAGAACACTGCTCTTCATCCCCCAAATAACTTATCTTTGACCTTGTTTGTGGTCTAATTTATTTTCCTGGATAACTAGTAAGGAAGTTCTGTTGTCTGCATCAATAATAGAATTATGATTATTGATTCTTAACATGCACTCCCAATATTAGTGGTTTAACAACTGCCTTGGACTAATACAATATAACGCCTTTAAGAATTGGAGAATATTTTTTTTTTTTTTCTAGCTAAGAAGGTTTACTTACTTTTGAAAATACAGCCGATATCCTGAATTAATTCATTGCCCTAAGGAAATTTTTCACTTTTACAGTGTTTTCCTGGGAGATATGGGAGGGAAGAAAATATTTTTGAACACAGCAAATCCTACTTCAGAAAATTTCCTCTGGATCTACTTTGACTCTGAACAGTTCCTTGTTTAAATTTTCTCTTTACCTATACATTAGCTTAGGAAGCTAAATGGAAGGTTTTGCCTAGAAATATCCTTACTTAAATTCATAAATCCAATCAAAATGTTTTATTTCCAGTTAATCACAAATGAAATAATACTCATTTTTGTCACTAAAAAACACATTTCTTTAAAAAAAATAGAAAAACAAACGCATAACAAATTCCTACCTATCATTTCTACATTCATTAGCAGTCTCTCTAAGACCTTTAACATCTGTCTGCCCATTCCCTAGTCAATCACACAGATTTTTCTTAAAAACTTTTATATCTGCTTGCATAGATTAATTTATTTTGTCATGATTCATGCTATATAACAACCCACTCCAAAAACTTGTTTTAAAACAATACTTTTAAATTCTTTGTCATAGCTAATGGTTTGTTTACTCAGCTGGATGCTTCACACTTATGGTCTCTTACATGACTCTTAGATGACAGCTGCAGCTGAGTCTGAAGTTCATTTGTAAGATTGTCTGCACAGAATTGACATCTTCACTTGTATGTCTAGAACCTCAGATTAGATGCATGGGACATCTGTGATCTAAGACATCTTTCTCTTTCTCTCTCTTTCTCTCTCTCTCTCATCCTCCCTCCATTATTCCCTCCCACTCCCTATTATCTCTGTCTCTTCTTCCCACCTGTGGTCTCTGTGACTAGCAGCTTCTTACAGTAATCTGATCTCAGAGTACTAACATTTCTTATATCAAAAATGGCTTCCCCCAGAGTCTGTATGCCAAGAAAAAGGGATCACATGCTGCCAGTCTCCTTATCAAACTGGTATAGTGTTGCTTCTACCATCTTCCATTGGCTAAGAAATCACAGTCAGTCCATATTCAGGTGAAAGGGAAATAAAGTTCACATTACACATCACATTATCCAAGATGTGAAATTTATATTCTGTTCTATAAGATTTATCATGAATGAACATGGATTAAATTCTACTCTTAGTTAGCATTTGCTTTAATGTTTTTCTCCTCTACTTAATTTATGAATTATTTAAAGCAAGGATAGATAATGCAAATAGGGATTGGACCATATGTGGCATCATTGTCATTGGTGTGTTCTCTTTATTCATTAATTTATGAGATTCTTGCAAGAAAGGTTGTTATCATTCTGTGTTTCATAAACCACTGGTTTTTTTCTTCACCTCTATCTAACTCTCATTCTATGCAAAGCTACACTTAACTGTTATTTATTTGTTCCAAGCTTCCCTATGTCAGGTATGGACTATATAAGAAACGTCTTGAGGACAATAAAATAAGGAGGTCAGAATTTGAAAAAAGGTCATGTCATTATCTATTTCACATTAAATTTTAATTTTAGTAAATTAAAAGTTATAGAGATCACAAAATCCAAACTGCAACAAGAAATAACAATACATGTTATTCTTAGTCCTCAGTCCAAGTAATAAGTTCCTCTTCTAGAAATACAAAACTAAAGTTGTCCATTTATTTTATATAATGTTAGATATACATACTTAAAGAGACACAGAATATAACCAATTAAATGTGGATGTGTGTACACATGTGTACATACACTGATGGTATATATGTGGTATGTGCACATATATGTGGGTCCATCTGTATACATGTATGCATGCATGTGTATAATACACATTACTTGTGTGTATTATGTGTGTAGCAGTATTTCACATGGTAGTATGTGGCCTGTGTACTATATCATACTTTGCTTTTCTTGGTGACAACAATGAAATACAGGATCCCACCTCTTTAGATGCAAGCTATCCACACCCACCATGAAGGCATCCAGAGTCTTTCACCATCATTTGGTCTGCTCCCAAATTTTCACATACTTTTTATGTGAATGTTTATCTTAAATTTGATTTCAATATAGTTAGATTCACCAAGTCTTTTTATGGCATTTCAACCTCCTCTCACATTTTAACAGGCCACTTTTTCGCTGACATTAAACAAAATTCTCTTTTCTCTATGTGACTTTTGAAATATTTTAGTATATAACACAAGTTGAACTTGTTTTGATACAGGAGATGAAATATGCTTCTAATTTGTTGAGATCATACCTACTTGTCAACATATTTAGTTGTCATACAATTCATCCTCTTCCATGATTTTCAGATGTCTCTTACCAAATTCTTTATTTCTATATAGAGAAATGGCATTTCTTTAATCTTTCTCTTTTTTTCTTTTATACATGTAGCAGTACCATTCCAGATGATTACATATTTATTAAATCTCTTCTGCCTTCAGGAGTTTATGTTAGCCTAGAGCAGAACAATGCTGCTTCCAATGAGTTATAGTCATCACTTAATTGATATTATTATTATTAATGACTAAGCACTCCCAGGAGAAACATTTAGGTACTATATTAATTTCTTAGGCCTACCATAGCAAAGTACCACAAACTAGATGACTACGAATAACATAAATGCACCCTCTCACTGATCTAGGGGCTGGAACTCTGAAATCAAGGTGTCCATAGTTTCATGCTGTCAGAAATCTATAAGGGAACTTACCCTGTCTCTTCTTAACTTCAGGTAATTTGCTGGAGTTCTTTGGCATTCCTCCACTTGCCGCTGCCTATATCTACCTATTTTTAATGTCACATGGAACTCTTGCTATATGTTTCTGTCTTCACATGGCTGTCTTTTTATTTTTTTAAATAAAGACACCAATCACCTTGAAATAGGGGACCACCCTACTCCAGTGTGATCTCATTTCAACTAATTGCACCAGCAATAGAGCTATTTCCAAAAATGATCATCTTCAGAAGTTTTGAGTTAGGATTTTAAAAGATTTTTGGATTTGAGGGGGTGGGCTAGGCACAATTAAAACTATATCAATTCCTGGAGTTTGTTCTATTCTTGGATAACATTTTCCTTTTTATTATCCTCACTGAATTAAATTCCTTCTGCAAGTGCTAGATGCATAAATCTAGTATGATTGTTCAAGCTGTTTTTGTGGTAGTTAGTTGTATCCATAAATCGTGCTTTTCTTTTTCCTTCTAACATGTATTATTGCTATAAAGGTTTAATAGATGATTTTATATAAAAAATAAAACATTTATATAGCTAAATAAATATATTATACATATGTTTAATTACCAAATTGCACTTACCAAATCAGTGAGCATTGGAAATTTTATTTTCTTTTTTATAGAAACAATATTCTACACTTACTAGTAGTTGCAGGTCTCAGAATTAGTTTTCCATTGTATATAGTTTTTATTTTATTTTTTTTCAAGGTTTATTTATTTATGCATACAAGCACTGGGGTACAGGTCAGAGGTGTGGGGGGTGAGAGGATTCACCACAGACAGAGTGGGGAGCAGAACAGGCAG
>JAGFMF010011629.1:158989-196597 GCA_019455555.1 Galemys pyrenaicus
CCTCCCTGACCGGCAGCAGGGATTGAACTTGTGCCGTAGTGGCTGTGGTTAGCTTCATAGGGCGTTGCTTAAACCACTGCGCCACCAGGGAGGCCCTGTTTTTAGTTTTTAAAGATTTACTTTATTTATTTATGCATACAAGAACTGGAGTATAGGCCAGAGGTGCAATGATGGGGAGTGAGAGGATTCACCAGAGATAGAGTGGGGAGAAGAACAGGTGTATCAACTGAAATACACTGCTAAAGGGAACAGCGGGCAAGACAGTAGCGGTCTCCTGTGCCATGTGAATCACTCCCTGGCCAGGGAGCAAGCTCATGCCACATTGGTTGGTGATAGCTTGATAATCCTGAGACTTTAACCCCTGCGCCATCAAGGAGGCACTCTCCATTTTATATTCTCTACAGAATTTTTTGCTACCTGTACCTCCAACTTATTCTTCTATCACATTTCCTTTTCTGCTCAATTTTTCTAACAATACCCCAACATTTTCTACATTGGTCCTTTATTTTACAATCACAATATATTAATGTTACAAATAGAAGAACACAGTGAGCCATCAGTAATAAGGGAGATTTCATATATAAATTATTTTTTTACTATAGATACATTTCTCTAATTGTCAGTGATTGGCAATAAATTAGAGTTCCATAGTATGATGATCATTAGATTTAAATGCTATCATAAAGTTGGTTTTCATTACATGTAAGCTTATTGCTGATAATGTTTGGTCAATGATACATCTCTGAATTTTATAGAAATGTGATGTTTAATATCATTTGAATTTTGTTGTATAGATTAGTTCTTTGTTCATTTTAGGAGATCCTTGATTAGTCAATTGTATTTTTAATGTACAAATCACACTATCCAGTGTGAATTAGAACCCCCTTAAGAGAATAGACATAATCCATGTGGAGATCTTAAGAGGATATCAAAGAACAAAATAGAGGTACTGACTTTTATATTTACTTAAGGAAGACAGACTTGGAATCTGGAAGATACTTGTTCAGACAATAACAGGGTTATATTCTGTGGTAATGAATAGCCTCTCAGGCATTCACTACCTGTATGAAGTATCTTTCAAAATTCTGTGATTCTATGTTTACAAGTCAACATTCTGAAGAAAATTCTGGCATTATATTTTATTGAGTTTAGCAACTAAAAACAATATCAAGTACAGATAATATAGTATTCAGACAAATATATATCTTTCTTTAATATCCAAACTGATATTGGATCTGGATAATATTAAATTTGGGAATCTACATATATACTCTAAATAGTATATACAACCACATGAAGATATTGATCTCTATAAAGACCTTGGTGGAGATAACTGGTCATTTAAGACAATGCCTTTATCATTGTTAAGATGTGATAATTTAGTACTTAATAACTAGCATATTTGAAATAGTACAATCATTGAAATAATACAGATGGTGGCCTAAAATAATGGGAATGACAGTCTACCTTTGGTACTGACTGAAATTTGAACTTGTATTAAAACATATTTGAAATACATAAGGGGGTATTCATAACTTTTAAAAGAAAAGGTAATATTGGGTTAATTTTTACGTATTTAAAAAGGACCAATTCATTTTGTGTTAAATTCACTGAAGTGGAAAATTAGCATGAGGTTATAAAAAGAAATAAAAACTCATTGTGAACTGGAATGAAAAGAAAACTAATTAATCGGTTCACTTTCAACTGCTCCGACAAAAGACAATGCACTGAAAAAAATTAACACTGTGGAAAATAATGTGAACAGCAAAGGTCAAAAGTACAGTTTTTATTGTGAGCAAGGCTTCTAGATCATGTGATTTGGAACAATGCAGTGATCTCCAAGATATGCAAATCTGGAAATAGAATTTGATTTCCTTTCTTTAAAGAATCTTTACAAATTTTGAAGTAAACATGTTCGAAGAGTACTTCTAAATTAAATCAAAGATCAATAGATAATACTGCCCTGTCACCCCAATGCCTGACAGCGCTGCTTGATAAGCCATCACTGTTATTCCCTTTGTTCTGGAATTGCCGATAGTTACTGTCGGTCACTGTGATGGATAATTTTATGTCAACTTCTCTGGACCACAGTGTCCAGATGCTATGTGAAACATTATTGTGTTGTTTCTGTCAGGGTGTTTTGAATGGAATGTACATTTGATTGGTGAACTTTGAGTAAATCAGATTGGCCTCCATCATGTTTAAGGACCTAATTTAATAAACTGAAAGCCTGAATAGAAAAAGAAAAGCTTCCTTCTTAGAAAAAGGATTCCTCAGCAAACTGACTTTGCATTTCATCTACACAATTTACTCTTCATTCCACCAGACTTCCACATACTCAGTTGCAACTATTTCCTAGTCTCTAATATGCCATTCTCCCCATCAGATTTTGACTTGCCAAGCTCCATAATTGCATGGCACAGTACTCTAAGAGAGTTCTGTATTTGTGTATATATATGTATATAATATATATATGTAATCTCCATATATATCATATAACTATATATCATCAGCAAAAATATTTTCCATTCTTGAATAGTCTAAGAAATTAGATTCGAAAATATTCAAAAACTATAGAAATTCTCATTTCCTTACTATCTTGTTGGAGGTACAATAATCTAGAACATGTCATGATTATTTCTTATCACTGCTTTTGAAATTTCAAGAAGCAATTTTAAGAAACATTTCTTTCTATCAACACACTTGAACATTACTTGCTTACTGTGTGATTAAATCTTTTCTTTTTTTTTTTAAGATTTATTTATGCATACAAGAACTAGGGCAAGGCCAGAGATGTGGGGTTGGTGAGAGGATTTACCAGAGACTGAGTGGGGAGCAGAACAGGCTGATCACCTGAAATACAACTGCTGAGGGGAGCAGCAGGCGAGACAGGAGAGGTCTGCTGTGCCATGTGGGTCACTCCCCAGACCGGCAGCAGGGATTGAACTTCTGCTGCAATTGGTGCAGTTTGCTTCATAATGCATTGCTTAACCCACTGTGCTCCCAGGAAGGCCCTACATGATTAAATCTTTCCTTACACATACGAACAATGAGACACAAGTATAATTTTGAAACTTAAAAGATATTAAGAAAATTGTAATTGTTAAAACCTATTTATTAAAAATAAAATTCACATTTACTTGTCAGAATCATTCTCTAAAATTCAGGTTATGTGCAGGGCCATTTCAGATAATATATTCCCTTTCTGTCTTATTAACTCAGATGGGAAGGCAAGGAAATACAAAGGCAAGGAGAAACTCCAACTCTCTGGATCAGTCTTCAATTGGGAGTTGACTGACACAAAGAAAAGCCTTTGCACCTAAATGTTATTTTTCTATTGCTGCTATAAATTTCCACAAGTGTGGTGACTTCAAAGCAACTTCAATTTATTATCTTACAGTTCTGTGGGTTAGATGTTTTAGGTGGATCCCATGGGGTTGATATCATTGACTGACTATATGGACACACAACAAAATATTAAAAGTGGGATATGTGGTTACGATATAAAGGTGTAAATGAAAAATGTCCTCCATTTCTGTTAAGATATATTTTCTAGTTTTTCATGAATTTAGAAATACTGATTCAGAAATCAAAATAGAAAGGCAAAACTGGAAAGAAACAACATGCACTTAATATAGCAAAATCACAAATTACTTAAATGCAGGAAACTATAATATTAAACTGGCTCACAGTGATGTAGTAGACACTGCATGAAATACCTGACTAGAGAAAATTAACTTTTTTGGAAGACATAAAATATAGAGTGTACCTTTTCTACTACTATTTATTACAATCCACCTTACTATGATTAATTTGTCTTTAAGTTTATTGACAGATGACAAAGAAATATACAGAATCCTGTTCAAATCCTACATGAGAAATAATGGGCTTTTTAGGATGATATATAGGAGATGGATTATTTTAAAAGCTTTATATTACTTAGTACAAATAGCCTTACATAAAGTCATTTATTTGTTTTTCTTCCTAATAGTAGTCCCAGGAGAGGATTGTATCCTGGCAGTTAATGACTTCTTACTTCTTTATCTCTTAAAGCCTAGTAGTCAAAGTATTTGCCAGTGTTGTTCTTAACTCTCTTTGTCTGGAAATGCTCATTTCTCCTTGACCTCCCCATTGTATTCAACTTTGTTAGCCACAAAGGAGACATAAAGAGCTCCATCCAGATGATTTGCAGCTGTATTGTGAGCGATCCCTTTGTAACAGTAAACCCCTCCTCCAAATTACTTCAACCACAGCAAAATTTAAGTGTCTAAAAGTTTGGGTGATTTTTGTTTCCTATTTTTCTCTCATTCAAATCAAAATGGGCACAGTAGAAGAATCTTAATAATTGTGTACCTACACATTTTCTTGCAACTGCCAGATAATAGTTTTATATTTAGTCAGAGATTGGTGTTTTCCATTATACTGTAAGTTTATTTTCTTTAGTGTAAATAAATTTAATATTATTTGGAAAGCTAATATTCTTGAACATTGTAAAGAATAAAACAAAACTGGTAAATCTATATATCTTAGTATGCAATACAATTTCACTTTTTTTTTTTTTTTTTGCATTTCTCTTTAACATAGCTCACACTTTTCTGTTTCTGCCTTCCATGGAATCCATTTTAACAAGAATTCTGGAAATTACATATCATAAACCATAAACACAAAAAAGCAAACTGTATTTTTTTTTAGTGAGGACTTAGTATTTCATTTAGCATTCATGAGCTGTAATTCACATGAAATTCACTCATTTAAATTGTATAATTACACTGCTACAGCTTGTTCAGAGGGCAAGGGTGACAGAGTGAGAGAAGCAAGTCATGAAGACCAAGAACTAGTACGACCACCTAGTGACCCATACATAAAGAACGGGTTGCCACTTGGAGAAAAATACTGTACCTTACCCCTGCTTCAGAGTTGTGACACAAAAGACAACTCCTAGTAAGAAAAGCAAATATATTGCTTTCTGTAGAAAGAGTGATTTTATTTGTAAGAAAGTCAAGCTCTAGTGTGCAGTCAAACCCAGTGGAGATTTTTGCAGAAAGTAATTATGAGGAAACTGGCAACCCCATGACTGCAACAAGCAAAATCATTGACCAGTTAGAAGAGAGAACCAGTGAAACAGGCACTGATACGAATTTTCATGGGCTCAAAACAAGCTGCAGCAGTTTTTGGGGCCCAGAATTCTTGTCTTGCTTCCTATTATTTTTACTTTCCTAAATGAAATTGAAGGAAATAAAGCAAAATGAGAAGAGACCAAGAGATTCTCATAGTGAGTAATAAATTATGCCCAAAGTAAATGTTTGATAGCTATTTCTCTGCATCAAAAATAATGCTGAATGACCTGAGAGATTCATTACTTATGTTTTTTCATTGTATTTTGAAGGTCAACATTCTATAATGTTGATGTGTATCTTTCAAAATTATTTTACCTATCAATTTAAATAAGCTTTTAGTATTTTATTTGGATTTATAGGCTAATATTCAATCTATATATTTCCTGCAATTCTATAAATTTGATGTTGAATACTTTCAAAGTTTAACACACAAGAAAATATTTTGGTGTCAATGACTTTTTGGTTACTGAGGATAAAATTTTATAGGTTAACACATATACAATTATCACATCATGATGGATATTTATGCTAGAAACAATAAATTAAGAAAATATTAGTTAAAGTGGAAGGGGGAGTGTTTTTTTCCATAGAATGTTATTTCATTAAATATTAGATAAAACATTTTTCAAAAATATATTAGTTATTTTGAGTATTCTGTAATTTCTATAGGTACTAAAAAAGCTACCCAATCCTTTTATATTAAAAATTAATATCTAAAAGAATAGTTACTTGAAATATTTGCTTAAACACAAAACAATTCTATTGAGATAAAGAACTTTCAACAATTAAAAGTTCCTTTCTGATATAATTCAGTTACCACACATCACTGAAATTTATGTGGCTCTAGTAATCTAAGCTAATAGAAAAATTTAAAAGGATTAACTGTTACTTAGCCAGTATGTTATTTTCATTTGAGAATGTAAGAATAAATTTCTACTTTTTCTGATTGGATTCCATTTTCTCAAGCAGTAAGTAACTATACTACAAAATAACTTATATCTAAATTAATTTTTCATATTATTTAAAGTGTTTTTGCCAATGATTCATAAATTTGTGATAAAAATTATCTTTGTGTTATCTTTCTTAGCCTTTTTATAGGGAGGGATTGGGTAAATTGGGAAGTTGACCCAGACTGTCTTCTATGTCAATTCTTTCCTTGTGTACTATTTTAAATTGCTTCAGCCTCAGACTACCATCCTGCTCACCATATTTTTGTTTCATTATAATATACCCCTGCTTTCTAATATAAGACTGGAAAATTAAGGAATCTTTATGATGTCAAAAAGTGTGGGAATGATGTGCATCATAAGAAAGTGTCATTGATACCATGGGGTAAATATACCATGTGCTAACTTGTAAGAATAAAATTATCTGTGACTTAATTTAAAATTTGGCAGCAAGTAAAATGTATTTTAAGTCAAAATATATCAGTATTCATTTCTTTGCTGGAATAATCTTTACAATCTTAAGAATGAGATTCTTTAAATTAAAATTGACAAAGCAAAAATTCTAAAGTTGCTGTGATCTATTTTATCTTTATGGCTTAGAGAATTGAGAGATGTGCATATCTAAATATATTAGCTATACTATGACAAATGTCTATCCATAGGACTGAATTAAGGGATTTTAAAGGATAAATACGAATCTGACACTACTGCCTTCACATATAACTATTTCTCTTTATGCACCTGGGGGCAAAGAGAAAGAAAGAATCAATGAAGAAAATTACCTATTGATCTCTCAACAAAGTGCACCCTTTTTTATTATAATAAGTTTGCTTTTTCCTTCTGGGTGTCAGTATATTGGAAAAACATTTAAAGACTATAACAACTAACTGGAGGCTTAAGTGTGAGTTTGATTCCCTATGGTTAAGACAGGAATATAACTTTATGTGTCTTAATTGTCTTTAAAATTTTGGATACTATTATAATCTACATTTTAAATTAAAACTTTTCTCATTAATTACTTTATTGTGTCTACAAAAGAATTCTTACAGTCAAGTTTTTGTTTCCATTTATTGCCAAGATTGATGTATTGCCTCATTAGAGGCTATTATTTATCTTCTGCTCTTGCTCGTTTTCTCCATATATTCTGCCACATGTCAATTCAGTGTTTCTAACCATCATATGCACATCGCAGCATTGGAGTCAGTCCTTCAAAAACAACCAGGCCAGAATTCAAAAACTCAGAACAATGTAATTGATGGTGTATTTTGTGTGTGTGCTTGGGCAATTTTTTTTTTTTTTTGGAGCCTAATAAAGGTGGAAAGGATGTAGGATGAGTATTAATTACTTACTTACAGCATAAATGTGAAACCAAATTCTCTATAAATGAAAATTATATACTGTCCACATATCAAAAGTGACTCATGATATCAAACAACAGATCCTGGAAAATAAGATGACTTAGTTTTCATGATCTACAAACTGAGTAGCCTAAATAAACATAAAAATATCCAACTCAGAACAGTAAAACAGGACACAAAATAAAGAGATGTGGGTGAAATTGTACATGAAATAGAGTACTTTTTTTCCTAGTGCTCTGCGACTGGGGATTTCAATGATAGGGTAGGTGAGATATGATATAATTTAAAGTTTTCTGGGTCTTGAATGCCTCATAATTGTATATGGTTTAATAATAATTGAAGGAAAATGGTGTTAAAAGAAAAAAAATAGCTTATATGAATCCTCAATTAAACTAGATATTGGGAAACTGAAATACACACTCAAGAAAGGCAATCTGCTGACAATGTGGTGGTTATCTTAGTGCTGCAAAGAACTCTTCACTATATATGTATCATTAGTTCCAGCTATCAATGGGAGCTTATTGCTTAGAAGTCCCTTCCAAGTTTAACCTATGTTTTGTCTCTAACAGATTATAATGAACTTCTGAATCTGCAAAATTTTGACCCTAGTATTTTTGGTAAAATCTGATGTGTTCTGCAATTGAGTCATCAAAGTGTCTGTTCTATTACTCCATCTGTCCAAAATGACATTTCTGTTCTGTGTAAGAGACATAACTCCAGGCTTCTGAGTTCTTGATATGGTGGAGATTCATGTCCTTCCTCTGAGTGAAGCCTTTATCCCACAAAGCTACCATTGTTCTTTCTGTCACCTCTTCACGTTCTCATGTCTATGGGGTATTGTGCATGCATGGTAGGAAGGCAGGTCAATAATGGCTTGGTATTTATTTTAAAACCAATTAGAGGGCCCCAAGTTCTTTCATATGTGCTTGATATTTAAATAATTTTACATTTGTTTTCATTTAATATCTTTTTTCTCACCAAGAAATTTGCTATTGCCATTAGAAAATACCCTGATGACATTTGATAGATACACATTTGAAACATAATGAAAATTAACTTACTCTTTGTTAGAGAGAAAAATATATCATAATTTACAAATTATTTTGATTTTCCATGAGTCAAGGTCAGATACTCAACAATAAAAAGAACAATTTCCTAGTATCCTTGTTTATTAAACCTTTGGAAACCCCCAAGTTAAAGAGTGTATGCTTTGGCAACAGTTATCATGAGCCATGTGCTTTATATTTATGATCTAATTTTCCATTCACAATTTAATTGAATGAAATACCTAATATTAAACCAGGAGGGAAAATAACTATTCAAGGTCACATATCTAATAAGTGAAGAGCCAAACTTTAAACATAGCTCTGCCAGATTTCCAGAATGATAGAATACTTTCCTTCAGAAAATATATCTCATTGCTTAACTTCTGCAATATCAGCATTTAATTTAATTACAGTAGACGTGTTTCAAAAAAGTGATATTTTTCAGAGTAAGAAGAAATTAAAGTGATCTTTCTATGAGAAATAATGGTACATGTACCACAAAGGAAAAACTATTAATATATGCATGATGAGAGATTAGCAGCTACTTATTCTCTTTAGGAAAAAAAATATTAAATAACATCCCTTCAATATTGTCATTTTTTTAAAATTTAGCCTATATAACTATGCAATATGAAACATATTGTTTGATTTGGGAAAAACAATGAAAATTCATTAAAACATTTTTATCTTCCCTTAGACTTTGATACTTTTGAAAAAATATCTTTAATATAATTGTGTCATTAAATCACAAAAATGGAAATTGCGTTAACAGCGGGATGTTATCTTTTATTGAGGGCAAACAGCAGGGTTGCTGCTAATGAGAACATCATCAACTTATCAGCAAAAGGTCAGCCTAAAGAGCTCTTTACCCAAGTTATCCCTAAGTAGTTTTTCCCCCCCCCCCTTTGATGGCATATCACACTGACAGGTTAGACCCATACATGGTAATATCATTATGCATCATTCTATATTATAATAGGAAGTATATAATTGCAAGATACACATTAAAGTTGGTGCATATTCAGAAGTCAATTTATTTCCCTAAAAAAAGGTGTTGGGCTTATTTTGATGTCTTTTGGTGGTTTGCTGTCCCTTTGTTGTTATTGTATTGATATGTACTATTTGAGTTGTTTCAAGCACTTAGGCAGTATAAAGGCATTTTAAACAATGAATGAGGATATGATTTGGCAAAGATAAAACACTGCACATGTTGATCTGACTTTTATTATTTCATTAGTTGCCTGTTCCATAAACTAAGAAGATAATGTGGCAATCAAAATTGCAATATAATTTCTTGTGAACTTATTTTCAGCCATGAACTGGTCCAAGTGTTTTATAAGCACCTATCATTTTGTCTTCACAGCAAGATTGTAATAATTATAATGATTAAGTTTTGTTTGCTTTCCTGCAGATTTTTGAAAACTGTCTTAAAGCACGTAAGAGTTCACTGAATATTTCATGAGAATTGCTTTACTAATGATGTTTTTTTAGTATTGAAATATAAAGCAGTTGTTTGAAATATAAAGCAATGGAAAGTTGTTTATTATATCACTGAAAGTTTGTGTTTATATCAGCAAATATAGCAAATAATCATTTAAATTAATAATAATGATGATAGTAACAAAATAATAAATTTAGCCATTGGTTCTATAAGAGCAGTATTGGGATTAAAGGAATATATTTCAGCCATCTCATTATTTCAAACTAACTCTTCTATTGAATTTGCTTTTAAGTGAACAAACCTTAGCCTTGTTCAAAGGCTAAATTCATTCAAACGTCCTTCAATTATTAACTTTTCTAGTGTTGTAATGCTTAATTTGTGTATAATATATACTTATGTATAGATACATAATATATAATATATATTTATATATAAACACATATATATAAATATAATATATACTTATACGTAATACTTGTTGAGTCACAGTACCTAGATATTTGGTTAAACATTAGTCCAGATATAGCTCAGAAATAATTTTCAGGTGAGTTTAATATTTATATCAGTAGACTCTGAATGAAGCAGATTATGCTTCATAAAATGGTGGGGCTTAGAAAATCAGTTGAAGATCTTTAGTGAAAAAATATTGCTGTCTCTTAAGGAAAAGGGAATTCCTACAGAGGTTATATATAGTCTTGAACGGCAACATCACCACTTCTCTGGGTCTTTAGTTAGCTGACCAACCTTGCAAAGTTTGGACTTATTCATTTACAAAATAACACATGCCATACAAACTAATTTCATTTTTTTAAGATTTATTTTTATTTATTGCGCATACAAGAGCTGGGGTGTAGCCCATAGGTGCAGGGGAGGGTGGTGAGATTTACCACAGAGTGGGTAGCAAAACAGGCAGATCTACTGAAATACCTTCTGAGGGGTGCAGCAGCTGAGAGGGAAGAGATCTACTGCACCATGTGGGTTGGCAGGGAATCAAACTCATGCCACAGTGGCTGGAAATAGTTTGCTAGCACTGAGACTTTAACCCCTATGCCACCAAGGAGGCCCTGTATAAGTCAATTTCTTAAATATTTCAATCTGTATCATAAATATGTCTATTATCTATATGTCTATCATTTATCTTTCTACTTGTCATATTTACACACAAAAACACACATATACAAAAATTCTATTATTCACTTTCCCTGGAGAATGCTGAATAATACATATGTTTAAAATAAACCTGTAATAGCTAAAGAGTGCTACTATTGCGACTTAAAATATCTCTTGGTGAAATAGGCACAATGTTATCAACAGTTTGACTGTTCCAAGGTAAATATAGATGCATACAGGAAGGCATAAAGAAATTCTAAGCAATGGATCATTATCATTATGCTCAGGTATATGGTAGCTGTAAATAAATGAATGTTGTTTGTTTTGTTTTGTTTTTTTCAAAAATGGACCTAAGTGAACAATAAGTAACTGTATATATAATTTCAAATCAACATAAACAAATAAATATGAACACATTGAACTGTTTCTTTTTTTAATGTGCAGGGTGGAATAAGATCAACTCTTCCTTGTTCCAAAATAACTGCTCAAAAAAAATAAATAAAAAGAAGAATGAGTAATATTTGGAAAAGATATAATGCCAGCAGAAATTAGGTAATTCAGCTGTCTCCAATTTCAGATCACACATTATTCAGATGTGCTCTGTAGAAAGTGTTTTGATCTTTACCTAGAATTTCAGGCAATTTTTCAAAGAAATATGACTCTTAATAATCTTTGTGTAAACATCATTATCTTTTTTACTTATGGGAAGACCTTTCCCCCTTCACAATTCATAAAAGGAAAGCAAAAATATAAGCTTACTACCTAAGGCAATAATTGCAACCTGCAAAGTGTCAACTTATTTTTGAGCTGTTATGTGCTTGTGAAAATTACAGTTATTTAATAATGTGGAGGAAGCCTTTAGAGATAATTCTTTATAATCCTGGTGATTTGTCTCCTAAAAAAGACTTAGTATGTTAACATTGATTTTGACATTTCTTCTAATATTTTCCTTCTATAAAGGAAAATGTTCACCTTGATTTACATTAACCCTTAAATTACATTTTACTAACAAGAAAAAGTTTGTGTGTATATAACTCATGCTAGATACTTACTTTAATTGGAAATTATAATACTCTTTCCTACTTATATATTTTTCAGTGATTTGACTCTATATTGTATGAATGGAAACCAGTAGCTAATCAGACATGAATTCTGAGTGACTCAAATATAACTTAGTTTTATAAATATATATTGAATACCTACTGTCTACCAGCCTTGGATTGAAACCAGCAAGTAATAGAAAAAATTCATTTTCAACAAAGTACATTCTGGTGAAATTGTTCTACAATGAGCATGTAATTATTTCATGATTGATTAATTTTCCAATTAATCAAATAATTAAACAATAACTTGATGAATATTCTGTTTTTCACAACATTTGCATAAAATATGAGAAGATATTTAGCACACATGTTCACAAGGAGCACATTGGTTTGGGATCTGGGAAACAGTGATGGTAAATAAACTAACAATTATGTGAGGCTCTATCAGTTGTGATTAGTGTTATGGTACATTCCAGGAAAATGAGAATGAATTGGAGAAAGATAAGAATGATTTGGCTAAGTTACCTGTATAATGATCTATAACGACCTCTCCAAAACAATGCCATTTTTATTGAAAACTGGAAGATGAGAATGAGTAGGACAGCCAGAAACATGGAACAACATGTCAGTAACTTTATAGCATAGAAAATAAAGACTATTCATATTTGAAATTCTGTCCACACACAATAGTATTCAAGGAAGTATAAAGTAAACACTAAGTAGGGATGCTTTTATATATTAGCTTGGAAAATATTTTAAAGTCTGACAATGTCTGAAGAAATGAGAATTCTCATCAATGCTTGAGGAAGTTACAGCAAATTGGAGATCAGTAAAAAAAAAAAAAAACCTACCAAAAATAAACTCCATGTCCTCTGATTGACTAGTTTCCCTTTTATATACACCAGAGGAATGTGTACATACTTGTACTGATTGAACTGCTAAAGAATCATAGAGTTTGAGGGCCTCCCTGGTGGCACAGCGTGTTAAGCAACGCACTATGAAGCAAACTGCAACCACTGCAGCACGAGTTCGATCCCTGCTGCCAGCGAGGGTGGGGACCCACATGGTGTGGCAGACCTCTCCTGCTGTGCCCGCTGCTCCCCTCAGCAGTGTACTTCCGTTGATCTGCCTGTTCTGCTCCCCGCTCTCTGGTGAATCCTCTCACCACACCCCCCACACCTCTGGCCTGTACCCCAGTGCTTGTATGCATAAATAAATAAATCTTTAAAAAAAAAAAAGAATCATAGAGCTTGAAACAATAATGCTGACAGTTATATTTCATTGAAGGAAAGAGATACAATCCAATAGTGGTGCTGAAGGAATAATACCCACCATGATATTGTCTAAGGCATAAAGAGATTCATATTGTAGAAAGAGAAGGGAAGAGAGGTAGTAAGGTCCTAGTGATGAATCCAAAGTGGTGCCAAGAGCAAGATCTTTTCTGTATCCTGAAAGCAGAATTGAAGAATATTTAACATTTTATTTTTTTTAAGATTTATTTTTATTTATGCATACAAGAACTGGGGTACAAGCCAGAGGTACAGGGGTGGGTGGGGTGAAAGGATTCACCAGAGACAGAGTGGGGAATAGAACAGGCAGATTGACAGAAATATACTGCTAAGGGGAGCAGCAGACAAGGCAGGAGAAGTCTGCTGTGTCATGTGGGTTCCCTCCCTGGCCGGAGGCAGGGATCGAACTCATGCTGCACTGGCTGCAGTTTGCTTTCTAGTGCATTGCTTAACCCACTGTGCCACTGGGGAGAATATTTAACATTTTAACTAGAGTACTTTGATAATATTTATATGGGACCAGAGAGAAGGATGCTCTAAAATGAAATTATATAATATTCTCCACCTTACTATTTGGGAAAATAATTCACACTTCTTTTAGGAGTAATGATAAGATAGTTTTCTTAATGATTAAAAACCTATTTTCAAGAGACACAAAGAAGAAAGCTTAAAGACATCAACTCCAATTTACTATTTTGAGCCTTTTAGAAAACTACTGAAGTTTTTGGGCTCTTCCTGGTGGCTCACTTGATTCTCACTTTTATAATATGACTGTAGTTTTGTTGTTATCGATATTGTCATGGTTTTGAAAAAAAATGAGGTTATTTATTTTGAATCTTTAGCTTTGTGATTCTTTTCATGACTCTTCTTATAGAAAGGAGGGCTTTTATATGAAGACAAACTGGTAAAGCAGAAATTCTCTTTCTACCCTTTGACCACAGAGAAGTTTTATCAATTTTTTTTGCATTGATTTTCTCATCTGTACAGTGAAAAATATTCCTATAATTTGTCTTTTTCTCCAACTTGGCCTAATTTAGGCATGAGGACTTACCTATGTTTGCCATGTCTTTATTGTCTAAATTAACATTATAAACATGATTTCAACGCAATTTATTATGTTAAGAATAACTATCATTTACCTATAAAGTAAATATCTCTCTAGATATTTATTGACACCTATGTGTGTTTATATGTATCCATACCTGTAATGTATGACTAAAAATGTACAAATCTGAATGGAATTTATTTTAAATCCTAATTAAATTAGTCAGAATTTTAAAAATTGAATAAATTGCTAAATAGCCATAACCGACTAAAAATAATACTTGACTTACATTAATTATGGAATAAATTATTTTTGGTTGTTTTTTGTCATAGGGCTGTACTTTGGTTTTCTCTATGCACTCAAAAGAGAAATAGATTCACTTTGTTCTATAGTAGAAGTAAAGACTGGCTCCCTCAGTGATTATGATGAACTTCTACCTTTTACTCATTATCAAAGAAAAGTCAATAGGAATGAGATAATGTTTATTATTATTTTGAACATCCTAGAGATCCCCTTTTTTTATGTAAAAAAGAGGTAATGCAGTAAGCAGATGACAGGACATATTTCACTTTTAAGCATAATTTGTCAGCCTTAATAGGTACAATTCAGTCAGCAAGGAGACCCTCTGCTTCAGGATTTTTGTCCTGACTATTGTTAGCTTTTTCTCAGAGTGTCTTCCTTTATTCTTGTAACCCATTATATCTACTAGATAATGTTTTAATTTTCTTGCTCCCTAAAAGTTCCAGTATTCACTGATTCTAAAGATTTTCAGGATAAGTGACCCAAATTCAAGATAAGTTGATGAGTATGTGTGTGAGTGCACACATGTGTATGTGTGTGAAACAGAAACACTTATAAAAAGAAATCTTTTCCTACCTTTTTCTCTTTTATGTTTCAGCTGCAGTGCTAATTACTGTTGATCAGTATAATTAATACAGTGCTTTCAATCAAAATGTTTTCTAATCAAACTCTTTCAAGTTTTGAAAGTTTGACAGTGGACCACTTCTCTAGTCTTTAGTAATGAACATTTCCCTTTTACACTGAGTGACAGATTTTTGTAGGAAGGATTTAAACTGGAGAGTAAAATGGCAATCACATAACATCAATCTTACTATCTAGTTTCTTGAGGCTTTTTTAATTTAGCAAGAAAGTGAATCAAGACTATGAAATTATACAATGTACATAAAAATTAATGTTGTACTGGATAAAGAATTAGTGTGTAATAACCAGCTTCATGCTAAAATAACTTGATCCTCTATTTGCAAATTCCCAGATGCATTTGCTACCACTGTATCTTTATAATTGAATACCTTGATTAAAATATTAAATAGGGGCCTCCCAGGTGGCGCAGTGGGTTAAGCAACGCACTATGAAGCAAACTGCAACCACTGCAGCACGAGTTCGATCCCTGCCGCTGGCCAGGGAGTGGACCCACATGGCGTAGCAGACCTCTCCTACTGTGCCCGCTGCTCCCCTCAGCAGTGTACTTCAGTTGATCTGCCTGTTCTGCTCCCCACTCTCTGTGGTGAATCCTCTCACCCCCCACACCTCTGGCCTGTACCCCAGTGCTTGTATGCATAAATAAATAAATCTTTAAAAAAATATTAAATAGGTAAAATCCATCAAGTAGCTTTATATCTTATCGGTCAGATATCTATAGACTCTTTCAAATGTGAACTTCAAATAGGTGTAGTTTGGAAAATGCACTGTCATCTCATCATTTCATTTATTGAATTCATTCAGTAAATGTTTACTTTGCACTTATTATGTACCTGAAGCTCTCCTAGGTGTTACGAATACCCCTGAGAAATATATCCATGTTCTCATGGAGTTAACATTCCACTAGGAGAAAAGAAATCATAAATTGATCAATCTATAATGTATTAGTGGTTATAATCCCACAGTGAATACTAAAACTGCTTCATGGCATTAGAAATTGTAGGGGCATAAAGGGTACTATTTTAGATAAGAAAATGTTTGAGCAACCACCTGAGTGGAATAATGAAAAATTTAAAGATATTAGGAAAAATAATTAAGCCATAGAAACTATGAATTTAAAGGCTTTGTGTTTGAGTGCATATATTCCTTCAAATTAGTATTTCTTATTTTTCAGATAGATACTTAGGAGTGGAATGTTGGATTATATGGTAGCTCTATTTTACTATTTTGAAATATTTTCAGTTTTCCTCAGCATAAATTGTTTCACTATCTATAAAGGAAAATTGGTCACAGTTCTTGCCAAATAGTGGTTAGTGACCATTTAGTCATAGTTTACTATGTTTATTATGATGAAAGTATTGAGATAAATACTTTTATACTTAAAATTAATATCCCCTTTCAATATACCAAAGAAGTAATTACTATTGTAATTTTCATTATGTTCTAATAAGGAAATTGAAGCTCATAAAATATATGTAATTTTCCAAATATCACCAAGCTATTAAAGGGTATACATGCTATACCATTATATGGTTTTGTATTTTTTGCAAATATAATTGTCATTTTAAATAAAACTACATATTTTTATGCAACTATAATAGTTTCTCATTTTAAATAAAATCACATCTTCACCGAGTACTGGTAACTCCACTGGAATATGGCCACAGTGTGGGGGGTGAGAGGATTCATCAGAGACAGAGTGGGGAGCAGAACAGGCAGATCCACAGAAATCCACTGCTCAGGGAGGCAGCGGGCAAGACAGTAGAGGTCTGCCACACCATGTGGGTCACCTCCTTGCCAGCAGCAGGAATTGAACTCGTGCTGCAATGGCTGCGTTTTGCCTAACAGTGCATTGCTTAACCCATTGTGCCACCAGGGATGCCCTGGTAACTCTACTTTTGTAACCAAGTATCCATACTCACCAGAACAGAGAATCCAGGTTGGTAGCTTAGCTGCCATGACCCTTGTGTGAGCTTTTAGAATTTTTCACCAAGTCATATCAGAGGAGGCTGACTTTGCTCAGAAGTAGGCCCTTCAGTTTCTGATAAATTCCTAACATGATTTCTGGTTTGATATGTTGAGGTTGAGATAGTAGGTTTATTTCACCAGTATATGAGATACAGGCCAAAGAGCTTTAGAAGAAGAGAATCAGATAAGTCGACCACATAAATTCAGAACTTCATAGTACGTATTAATGCTTTATATAAATTAGTATCTATTTTAAAGATCCCTGCAGGATAAATGAAACCTCCTGGAAAAAAAAACAAAACAAAACACAATGCATGAGCATTGAGTATAGGTGATTTTGTTACAAACTTGCCCATTATTTATTTTATCTTTTTTTAAGATTTATTGATAATACAAGAACTGGGATACAAGCCAGAGGTGTGGAGGGTGAAAGGAGTCACCAGAGACAGAGTGGGGAGCAGAACAGGCAGATCTTCTGAAATACACTGCTGAGGGGAGCAGTGAGTGAGATGGGAGCGGTCTGGTGTGCCATTGTGGGTCACCTCCTGGCCGGGATCGAACTCATGCTGCAGTGGCTGCGGATAGCTTCATAGTGCTGCGCTTTAACCCCATGCACCACCAAGGAGTTATTTTGTATTATGGATTAGCTAAAATCTTTCAGGAAATGGTGCCTAATCTAGGGAAACTATAATTATCAATGAAGAAAAAGATTTGGCAAGAACCAAACACTTAGAGATCTAGTTCAAAAGTCAATGTGTTTATATTAATCACAAGGAACAACTGATCAGAAAATAATATATCAAGAAGAGAGTAACCATAATTATTTTGAATGATGTTGAAAAGTGAAGTCAAATGGTATGCAAATGTATCCAATGAATGTAGCAAAAGTAATAGATCATTTTAATGAGCTATTAGTGACCAATGCAAAATGTCAGGTGAAGTCAGTGGGAGGTAAAAATATGGTGATACTTGTTACAGAAAATAGCAGATTTGATAGATGGGAAGAAAGGACAGTGGTGCTGCTGAAGAGGAATGTGAGATCGCCAAGTTTTATTATAGAATTAATCATTTAATAGGAGGAATTTGAGAAATTTAAGAAAATTTGGACTTTAACAGTGATGGAAGAAAAATTGGAGAAGGCAATAATTAATATGAAAACTTACATAAATCTTTTATGCCATGTTTTCTTATGGTTATAGACAAATCTATTTTTAAAAATGGAAATGTAAGCTCCGATTTCAGTAACATGGTTCCTATGAGGTAGAGATTAGGGTGTGAGGTTGAGCGGGGAAACAAAAAGGGTGTTTAATTCAATATGTAAGCAATTTTATAAATTGTGTATGTAGAAATTTAAGTATGCCATTATCTAGACTTTGGACTTCTGATGGCCCACTGCATAGAAAATATCTGCATGTAAAAAGGAAGTCAGCACAACAATGTAAGATTTTTTAGGTTGTGTATTAAAATGTGATATTCTAGTAATCGTTTCTTCTCTACACAGAGATCACATTCACACAGTGCCATGTATGTGTGAATGTGATAGAGATTTCCACATTATTCATTGACAAGTCTACACAATCACATTTAATATTACCTAGAATAAATTTGGTAACAGGTAAACTATCTAATGTCAGTGATTTAGTTGATTTCTTTTTTATTTAAACATTTATTTATTTATGCGTACAAAAGTTGGGGTACAGGCCAGAGTCCAGGGAGGTGAGAGGATTCACCAGAGACAAAGTGGAGAGCAGAACAGGCAGACTGACGGAAACACAGTGCTGAGGGGAGCAGCAGGTGAGGCAGGAGAGGTCTGCTGCACCATGTGGGTCCCCTCCCTGGCTAGTGGCAGCAGGAATAGAATTAGTGCTGCAGTGGCTGAGTTGGCGTCATAGTGCGTTGCTTAACCCACTGTGCCACCGGGGAGGCCCGATTTATTAGATTTCTTTTGAATATTCTGAACCTACTTTACCTACATCAAAAATGATCTATTCAAAAGAATTCCCTACTGTAAAATAAATGCATTTAAGAATTATACAAATATTTAAAAACAATACTGCTAAACCTAGTAAGCAATGATGCAAGCTCAGCATTTGGGGCATTGTGATGATCAATGATGTTTGAAACTGCAGGGGATCTACCCTCCCAACGCCATTCTCTTTCTTGTTAAACTCTAAAATGTTCGAAGGTAGAATAAATTTGATGAATTCCATCTTTAATGACTATATTCCCTTTGAACTAAGTTAGATGATTATATCAGAATAAATTAAAATAACAACCATTTTAGAGATGTTGGATATTACGTTTAGCTAGATTGGATTAAATCTTATTTCTTTCCATTCAGAGCTTTGTGGCTTTAGAAAGTGTACTTTCCCTACCAATGACTCAATTTTCTCATTGCAAAATGGAGGGTAACATACCAAAGTGTTGTGAGAATTAAGTAGGGTATTGTGATACTATTTTTAAATAGTATCTTATATAAGGCAAAAAAATAAAAAAAAATAACATTTCATAGAAAACGTCCCTGTGGCAGTTTTATCACATGTTATGCCCATGTATTTTGCCATATTATCTCCATGATAACTTCATGAAGTAGACAGACTAAGGTGCCAGCTTGTACGTTTCTGACATTTTCCCCCTGACTTCTTTCATGCAGTCTTCATTTCTCCTACTTTCAAGCTTTTTTATCAGCATGGCAACAGCAAGGTAGTATGTTGAGCCCAGGGCTGCAGTGATAAAAATGACCAACTGACTGCTTTAAAGTTCATCAAAATCTGAGGTCAGATGGCTAATTAGTGAAAAAGAAAAGGGAAGTGTTTAATAGTCTCAACTTTCTACACTGGGCCCTGCAGAGCTCAATATAGGTGATTCTGGCTTTTCCATTATATGTTCTTGTTTTATTCTTACTCTTTCAATAACCTCTAGCTGGAAAATGTGTATTACTGAGTAATAACTGGTGAAAAGGTTAAATTACATTAAAATTCTTAATTCCTAATATATATAAGAAATTTGGTTTTTTTTAACAGTCAGAAATTAGGATGCTACACTGTCTTCTAGAGTTTGTAGTAGAATGTGAGCTGCATTCCATTTGCTTGAAAAGATAACTTATTCGGCTTTTTGAGATTCATCTTTCTGAACTCGTTTATTCAGTTCAACCAAAGGACGGAATGGAATGGAACAGATAATGAGCTAGCTGCACATAAGACTAACCTTTCTGAATATTAAAAAAAAAAGTACATTTGCTCCCTTAGGTTATGTTTCAACAGAAAAGACATGTATCCATTTCGTCAAAAGGAATTTAAGGTGTCTCTAAACATCAAAAATGAAAGATTCAAAAGTGCATTAATATTATAAGGAAAAAACTATCTTATGAATGCACTTTAAGAGATAACTAATATTACAAAACAAACAGGAAAATTGCAGTGTTATTAATGAATTGAGGAATTATTATATGAAAAATGTACCAATTAATTGATGTGATATAGAAGAATTTTTAGAAGTCAATCCCCAACATAGTATAAAAATTGATCAATGGGACACATACAAAAATAATGAATTCCTTATAGAACAACACCCCCAACAGGGATCTGTTCAAATTTCAACCAATCATATAAATGATTAGTGTAGTAGATTGGCATCAAACCTTTAAGACAAAAGCTGTACTTATTTATGGAAGGATTGTTTAATTAGGAATTCTAAAACATTATAATTTATATAGCAATCAGTTTTCCTAAAATGATCATATCTCTAGAGTTTTATGATGTAGATCAGAGTTAATGTGGCATTCTATAAATGCGTTTAACAACTAATGTACCCCAAACTTATAAAAATCCTAATTAACTGAATTATTCTGAATAAAGCAAAGTGCTGACATTCTGAATAGTTGTATGCTAATTATATCAAAAGAAAATATACCCAATAGTGGCTTAAAAAGAGTTCTCTTTAATGCATTCAGTATCTTATAATTATTAATTCTTATGAAACAATTGTATGGAATAGAAATTCCCTTTACTGAAGGTCAAATGATCATTAGAAATATTAAAGGAAAAGTCATACTTCCCACTTGTCTTTTTTCTGCCTCTTGATACCACTCTTTCTGTTCATGTTTCTTTTAGTGAGTCTAAATGTGAATAATTTATAAATCTATAACTAGAGAAAATATTCACAAAGAACAATAGTGTCTCCTGAACTTAAATTAGAAAATAGCCCAGTTGATTGTGTTTCTCTCTTGAAACAATTAATGCCATGTTCTATGAAACCGCTTTCCATTTGAGAATGTAGAAATGGAAGGAAAATTGAAACAGATATGAAATCTTAAGTAATTCAATATTATGTAAATTTATGTATGAAACAAAAGCAGCATTGCAATGAAATCTTCTGGGCTTTAATTTGATTCAAGGTCTGATACATATTTTGACCATCTTTCCTTCATACAAAAAGGGAAATACTCCAGATAGAACAAGTCATTGACTGCCTAGTGTACATCAATCAAACTTGCTAACTTAGGATGTTTCTCAAGGGTATTGGCTCTTTGGTAGTCATCAGAAATATAAATGGACAATGTGGTGTAGGTATACTGTGCAATGGAGCAGAGAGGCATGGTATTCGAAGTGCCATATCTCTTCACTTCAAACAACTAATTAATGATCTGCTATATATCCTGTTTCTCAGGGGTCAGAGGTATTGTTAAGAATCCTCAATGTTGCCTGTTTAAATTAAAAGAGATGACAGACAGATTCATCTAGGGTGGTAAGCATAAAGGGATGATAAAGCTCTTGTCTTTCTTGAAAGCCATGCTAAAGAATATGAGCAAAAGAATCCAAGAAACTTAGTTCCCTTTGGTAAATTTCATTTATTAAAATTTAACCCCTTAGGGAGGAAAATTAGAGCTATTCATCCTGAGAAAATAATGATTTTGATGCGTATTTCCTATGAAGCTACTTCACTAAATCAATTTCCTATTTTAACCACTTATAGTGTAATCAACAGAATATTTAAAAAGAAAATTTTATTTCTAAGAAGAATGGTGTCACCAATTATAGAACATTTTTCTTTCTTTTGCATGTAAAATTAATATGGTGAGAAAGTAGGTGTTATTGAGTGCTGAAGTTTAGAGTTTAGGGTGTACATGTATTCAGTTGATAAAAAAGAAAATCAATAAAGTTAAGCAGATAGTATGCATTAAATAGGGCAAATTCATAATGACCTTGAATTTTACTAGATAGATATGTAGTGTTTGGTATTTACAAAGAGCGCAAATATTGGTTGAAAATATTTTGATCATTTTATTTTTTCCTGGGTTATAAATTAAATATTTTTCTTTTATTTTCAGTCATTTAATGCTGAGTTACCTGATACAAAATTAGATGTGAATAGAATTCAACAAATTAAAGCTAAAAGAAGTAATCTATGTGCCAGGCATTTCTATTAGTACTAGGACACATGACAGAGAACATGAAGCTTATATTATCAGAGGGATGGCACTCAGTGAACATAAATGTAAATAAAAAACTAAGTAAATAAAAATATTTTAAGTACAATAGTGTTATTTGGATAAAATTAAATTTGTGAATTGAGGGAGGCTTTCCTGGTGGTGTAGGGGCATTATCTTAGCATTATCACCTTTCACTGTGGCCTGATTTCAATCCCTGGCCAGGGAATTAACACACATATGGCACAGCAGACTTCTCCTGTCTCACCTGCTTCTCCCCTTAACAGTGTATTTCAGTAGATATGCCTGTTCTGCTCCCCATTCTGTCTCTGGTGAATTCTCTCACCCTTCCCCCACTCCACATCTGGCCTACATTCCAGTTCTTGTATGCATAAATAAGTAATAAAAAATCATTTTTAAAAAGTATGAATTGAAAGTAACTGAGCATGTCAGTTGATTTGCTAAAATTTTAATGATGATTTTTATACCTACATTCATGAAAGATATTTGTCTTTGTTTCTTTTGGCTTGATTTTGAAATTAGATTAAATATTATTTCAAAAAAAGAATGAAGAAGTGTTCGTTTCTCTCTTTTTCCCAAAAAGATTATATAAAATTGGTGTTATTTTGTTTTTAACTGTTATCAGTTCACCAGAGAACATTTCTGTGCCTTAATTAAAAAAAAAAATCTTTTTTAGAGTATGTTAAGTTTCTATCACAATTGAGGGGAAAATGCAGAGATTTACCATTTACTTTTAGCCTTTCCACATATGTAGACTTTCCTATTACTACTATCTCTAGGCAGAAATTTATATTTCTTACAATTGATGAACTAACAATGACACATCATCATCACCCAATGTCCACAGTCTCCATTCAGGTTAACTCTTGGTGTTGTACATTCTGTGGACTTGGACAAATGCATAAAGGCACATCTCCATGATTAAATATCATACAGGACATTCTCAGTAACTTACAAATCCTCAGTGCTCTGCCTTCCCTTCTGAATCCCTTGTAAATACTTCATTTACAGTGTCCATCACTTTCCTTGTCCCAATGCGAAATATGTGTACTCACACAGTCAACAGCTTTTGCAGTTGACATCATTGTCATAGTAATGTATATTTCCTATGCTTTTTCATTTCTTAATAGCTCTTTTCTCTGGATGCTGATATTTTACCTTCTTAAAGAAAGAAGCATTGCATTATTATGTTTCAAGTATCTAAAATTAAAAAGTGTCATGTATATATGACATTAAGTTCATCACTTCATGTTGAAAACTCACTGCTTTCAACCAGAGCCAAAGCACCCATATTCCTCCACCATACTGCATTGTGTTCCCTCCTCCCTTTGTTCTGGTTCTTTCTCGTGATGCTTGGCTATCCTCAATTTTGCAGTCAGACTTTAGAGTTTTTTTTTTTTTTTCTTTATTTACCCTTTGTTTAATTTCTCTATATTCCACATATGTTTACAACCTAATATTTATTCTTTTTACTTCTGGCATATTTTGATTAACAATATCACCTGTTTTCATGCAAAGAGATCATCTGTTTTTGTTTTGTTTTAACAGCTGAGTAGTATTCCATTGTAACCATTCCATTCTTCCTAATCCACACCTCTGTCCTTGGATACCTAATTTTTTCCCATAACTTGGCTATGGTAATTGGGTTGAATTGAACATAGGAATGAATATATCCCTATGAACTAGTGTTTTGGCATTCTTTATTATAGAACATTTACATTTATCAACATGACTTCACTTCTGTATAAAATAATGTGGAAAGAGACGTGTTCTTAAATAATTTGGTTTGTTTTAACAGAGTTCCTTCTGTGGAGGTAGTAGTCATAATAAATGTTGAGTATATAATATATGTATATATTAGGTTAAGCATTGTAGTGAACATTGGATTAATATATGAACTGGTAACATATGGATAAGCATATCTTAAAAAATGTTGTTAGTTTTAGGAATACCACTAAATGTGTTATGTTGTACAATTGTAGTTTTCAGTGATGCCTGACACTATGACAAAATTTTAAAGTATTTTCATAATATCATACCATATGAAATGGTAAACTATATGAATTTACCTTAACAATAATTTATAATCCACAACTGTAAAGTTTCAAGTAATTTAAAGAAGCCTGAGACTACAGTTCCCTTTTCTCACTATTTCTAACTTATGATCTTATTCAAGATTAACAAAGAAAATAAGAAATTACAAATTGTAATTGCAAGAAAGCTGTACCTGTGGTCTGTACATTTAATATTTCATCTTGTGAAACCTGTTCAGAACAGAGATAAAGTGAGTCACATTAAATTTGCAATGAGTGTGACCCTCTCAATCTCTGCCAGTCCTTGTGTTACCAACAAAGACAAATGTAGGGGCAGAAATTGTAACATAACATTGATCGTTCTATCACTGTCAGCTGCAAACAAAATCATTTACTTTGAATAGGCTTTTTAAAAAAAATCCATTTATTATACTTTTCATCATACCTATTAATAACTTGTTGTAATAATGTCTTTATACAAGGATATATAGCAGTTAAAAATGCATTTGTATATTAATTATATTTTATTATCGAATTTTTCTCCTACATAATAAAATTTAATTACCTTATGAATATCAACAGTGCCCAGATTTTATTTGAGTAATTATATATAATTCTTACCTTATCAAATGTTATAAGGTGGCCTTACTATTTTGTAGATGATAAGGTATTTATAAAAGTAGTTGTGACTAAGATTAACAAATTTTAGAGGTTAAAATTTCTTCATAAAATGTTTTTTAAAGCTAAATATTCAGTTCATTTTTGTTTTTATTAAAAATCAATACAATGAAAAATTCTTATGGAAACTTTTCGTTGTAGTAATTTTGAATAAAAGTTTAAAAGACTAAATGTAGTTAAGTGGATTTACTTAAATATTTAAGCAAAATGTTTTCATTTTTATATAAAAATAATGACAAGAATTCCACTGCTTTTTAAATTTTTTACACTATTTAATTCAATTTAAATAATATACATATAGAGTCAAAACTCCTGGAAATCACAACAGATATATAAATAAAACATATATAAATATATCTAAATTTATGTGTAGAGGGTGTGAACAAAACATTTTATAATAGAATTTTCTCAGAATATAGATCTTATTTATGTCAGTGGATTTTTGAAATGTGGACGTTATCTCTCTGTTCTCTGTACATTTCTTTTTAAAGAGAAATTTAGTCAAATATTTACCTCTATCTGTTTCCATATATTTTTATTAGTGTAAGAAAGTTTAATTTGAGATTTACCCTCTTGATACATATTTGAGTGTGCAGTATGATTTTTGTTAACTATATGAAAAACGTTGACAGGCATATATCTAAAACTTATTCATCCCGTATAATAGAAATTTTATCATCATTGAATTGCAACTCAGTTCAATATATGTAGCATACATTATCTACTATTATTTGTTGTATAATATATTATGCATGTTATATAAAGTTAGTCGTTTCTTCAGGCATATATATTTTACAAAATGTAAATTGTTTTATTTAAATCAGCAGATAGGGAAGCTGTCATTAGCATTTTAGGTCTTTATTTTCTGTTTTCTCTACTTTTTAAATTAAACAAATGGATATTTTCACATACTTATAGATACGCGTGAAAGAAAATAGTCAACCATTCTCAAACCCCACTACAAATAATTTTTTGAAGATTGATTTATCATGTAGAAAATTTGGGGCATAGGCCAGAGTTTCAGGGGATGAGACAATTCAGAGACAGAGTGAGGAGCAGAATAGATGGATCTATTAAAATACATTGCTAAGGGGAGCAGTAGGGGAGGGAGGAGAGATCTGCTGTGCCATTTGTGGGTTAATTCTGTGGCCAGGGATTGGATCTAACAGCCAGAGAGGGCCCTGCTTTTGAGACTTAAATGTGAGCCAACCACAATTTTCTCACATTTTAATAACTTCCTGAATGTGTATGTTTTCAGAGTGATACCTGCCTTGACTTTTCTTCTTTTGCTGAATTCTTATCCTCACTTGAGTTGCAAATTCCTTTGCTATTCTTTTCTGTTTCCCACTGATTCAAATTTGAAATTTAACGTGTATCCTTGCTTTCTGCTGTTCTTAACTTCAACAACCTTTATGATAAATTTCAAACTCTAATACAGATTTTCATTTTAGGATTGAGATATATATATATATATATATATATATATAACTCTCTGTATCCTTGCTCAGCTTTCCAGTATTTTATTTTAATCATTCATCTTGCTCCTTTCTTTCACCTATGTTTCTATTATTAATCTTAGAAAATGACTTGGAAATAAAATTTTAAGTTTACTATTACCTACATATTAACTTGTCTTTAAAACGTATCCAAGGATATTCTCATTTCTTGTTCAAGTTCATTAAATGAACTTACTTTTTCCATGTGAGTTGTAGGAATCTGTGCACAATTTAAAAAGAAAAATGAAAACTTACTGAAGTTATTTTAAGTGTATACTTCAATAATTTTGTAAAAACATACATCCATGTAAACAAACATATTTAACATACAAAATGTTTATATCCCCCCGGATTTGAATTTTGCCCTTTTCCCAGACATTACAATATTCCCATTGGGCCATAATTTATCAACTTTCCATCATTATAAATTATGTCACAATTTTCTGAAATGCTATATATATGTAAAACCATATTGCAATCTCATATATACATAAATATTTATATATGACATATATTACTTATTTAATTCAAATAATGCTCTTGAAATTCATCCTTATTACACAGATCAACAGTATGTAATTTTTTGTTGCTTACATAGGTATGCAATCTAGATATACACGTATACAATGTTTTTTTATCAATTCTCTTGTGCTGATAGACATTTTTTAAAAAGATTTTATATACTTATGCATACAAGAGGTGAGAGTGAGAGGATTACCAGAGACAGATCGGGGAACAGAACAGTCAGATGGACTGAAATACACTGTTGAGGGGAGCAGTGGGCGAGACAGAAGAGGTCTGCTGTGCCGTGTTGGTCCCCCTGCAGCCAAGGGCCAGACTCATGCTGCAGTGACTGTGGAAGCTCCACAGTGCACTACTCAACCCTTTGTGTCACCAGAGAGGTCCCATGTGCTGATAGACATTTAATGAGGAAAACTGAATTTCAAATTGACTAAATTTTTGTTTACTGAATGGTCCTTCTGTTCTCTCAGTACAGGATACTTTCTTTTTCCTTCATTTTTCTTACATCACTACTGCAATTTTGTCAATACAAGTCATGGTCTTTTTTTTTTTTTTCCTTAAGAAATGTGCTACATTTTAAATATTTCTTTTAATAATATATTTTTAGAAGCTTTCTCTTTATGCTTTTCAAAAGGAACCCTAATGGTGTTTTATTTTAAATTCACTTCAACTGTAAATGAAGCAAAATGCATTGGGTATAACATATAGTTTCTCATATGCAGGAATATTGTATCTTTATCTATTATTATACTTTAAATACACCTTATTTTATTAAGTATTCAAAAGAGGTCTGTTGGGAAAGGCACACGAGTTCTCATAACTGCATGAGAACTTGCTGTATGTGTGGAATATTACTTTACAAGAAGACATGTATACTGGTATGAAGTCTTGAGGCTATGTTTTCATATTTTAGGTTTGAGACAGTTCCTTCTTCTGTTTAAGATGTGTGTATCATAAGTCACCTGGCCAATCCAGTTGCTGGAAGGGTACGTTCCTGGAGGGTTGTGAAGTGGGTTATTTATATGAGAAGTTCTTACAGCTCATCTCAGAATCGATGGCTGGTTGACACCCTCTGACATGGGGAACTGATAATCACTACTAAATTGATCCTGTTCTGGCTCTTCTCTACATGAGTAAAATCAAACATTTTTCTGCCTCATGTCTTCAGAGTCAGTTCTTTTTGGCAACTTCAAGAACTGCAAGCCATGAAGGTGGTTGACAACTTGGGTCTGATACTCCTTGAGGCAGGCAAGTGTTAGGTTGTTTCCTAGTCCCCAAACAGAGGGCCCCTCCACCCAAATGTGAGGGTGGGTACCTCTTGTTAGCCAAAATCTATGTAAAAGATATTATTGGATTTATTTTATAGATGGTGGAATATTTGATTTTAAAATTAGTAATAGCCTTGCAGTATCCTGAAATTATTAAGATGTGATTTTTGCTTTAACTTTACATTAATAATTACCATGTTTCCATTTTTATGTTGGTTGTTGTAAAATTATTCTATTTGTATGACTTTTCTATAATGTGACTAGAGTCTACAGAAGGTATATCTTTTTTTTTTTAATTTAAAACATTCTGATTTACAAAACATTTATATGTACAGAATATAAAGGATACTAGAAACTAGGAGAACCCAAAGAATGACAATTAATATTTATATTTTCTGAACAACTATTAAGCATTGGAATTTTGATACTTAGTAGTGTAGAAGATCCTTGATTGGGTCACACTTGAAACAAGATCACTTAAATTAATTCAGACAGATTTCAAGGACACCTGCCTTTTTTTTTAATCTTGCAAAAATAAGGTTGGATTGCCCATCAAATTGTTCCTGTCATGTGCAAAATTAGTAATACCCCATTTAAAGAGAATGATTCATGTAAGTAAGATTTTAAAAGAGAATAAAATATGAGCAATAAGTCAAAATAAAAGTCAGGTTTGTTTCCATGTTTTGCAAAGTGATAAATGTCAAAAGGGGAATTATTAGAAAGGACACTCAAAGAACACCATCACAGTAATGCGTTCCAAACCGAAAGTTATTATTTTCTAATAATTTCATATTGAAATCTATTATGATTCACCCAAAAAGAGAGAATTTCTGGAATTAGATAATCAAATCTTTAAAGTTTTTCAATTGTGATTTCAAGTGAAATATTATTTCTAATTCATCAGCAGCATATGCAAATGAAGGATTCATAACTATTTCCTAATTAAAATAAGATTACTCAAAAATAGAACTAATAAGTTTCAAGAGTGGGTAGCTATACACCTTAAATAGGATACAAGATACGATACATGTCACATCACTGTAGAGAACTACTATATGAGAAATAATCAGTTATTGATTTGCACACTTTTTCTCAAAATTATTTTGTTGCATAATCAATTTTTGTTTTAAAACAAGTCTCGATAACACTTGAGCAAACTAAGTGCCTTGATAAGACCTCATCTGTACTTTTTCTTCAGATACTCTATTCATAATGTTCCAATCTACAAGCAGAAAATGACTCTATATCTGATATCATATTCAAAATTGAACTTTTTTTCTGTGTTAGTATTGAGGAAAAATCACAAGCAATATAGTATGAAGATTAATATCAAGTATATACTGTTGGAGAGTTTTGAACTTTGTCACTAACTAAAGCATAATCTTCCTCAAATTAAACTTTTCTAAACCACTGTCTTTTCATCTTTAAAACACAATAATAATGATGATGGTGATAGCATTACATATGCAGTAGTTTGATTAAAATCAATGAATTATGCATTGCATGTAAAATTTAGCAGATTAGAATTTTCATTAACTATGTTATTAATTTAACAAAACATGATTAGGGAATATTAAGTAAACATATCTCCAGTTATTGACACAATCAATTCACCTATAAATGAGATGCTTTCTGAAAATATGCAAAAAATATATAAATCCTAGTGATATGCTTTAGTTCAGATTGAATACACTGATTGCCTTTTAGTATTTTGAAGATCTTTATTCAAAATCTTCTTAAGCTACAAAACTATTGAGTCTACACTTCAGTCATAAAATGCATAACCTTGAAAAAAATTTATCAGTTAGTGTTTTTTGATCAGTCTACTTGTTATCTTTGGACTAATTTTTAAATATAAACATTGTCATTCAAATACTTTTTGTGGAAATGATAGATTCTAAGTTTGAGGAGAAAAGCTCATAGAATGGGCTGATAATCTTGGCAATGGACAAATGCATGCTGTATCCATGGGCACTAGTTATGCAAACTTTCATAACAGGTGATACAAGCATTTATAGCTTGGTAATCTGAAAATATATGTGGGGAATCTAAGAGTTTTACTGGTATCTAGCTGTGTAAAACTTTCAAAATTATCAATTATCAAATGCCACTCCTGCTTTCTAGACTTTTTCTTTTGTGTTCCTTTCTAATATGTGAGGTCAGTAAAAAGTATTAAATAATTGACACACATTATAATTTGGTCTGGGAAACAGCTGTCATGAAAGTCTATATTATGATAAGAATAACATTTATAAAAGAAATTCATATTTTGAGTAGTGTAGAATTTTATTCTGTTCAAAATATTACTCAAGTTATTCCATAAGGAAATACTAGATGTCCTCTGGCAATTTTACATTCTTGTGTTCATATCTTTTTGTTTTATTTTATGATAGAAAGCAAATAGTAGTCACATGTATATAATAATGAACATAGTCACATTCATAGTGGTATAAATAAGACTCTTAAACTTGTCTTCATAAGGGAGAGAATAAATTTCATGCTTTATATCATCTACAGTGTCAAGGTATATTAATTTAATTCAAGAAGCAATATATTGATATCATTCTTTAGTTTGCTTGAGTAGCATATTCTAAAAGCAAAACTTTATTTTTTACGAGTATCAATTACTTGTTTTTACCTTTTAATTTATTATATCTCGGTTTGAATTGAAATGTATAAAGTACAATTGTCTTTGTACCACTCTTGCCTTTTACCTAATGATCCAATAAAGTAATGCTTGTTTGATGGGTATATATACTGCTTTCCAAACTCAATAGAAATTTATCATTGCTTTTATTGAGAGGCAGTAATTTCTCTTGTTCTAAATTTCTCAAAGGATCAGCAGTTAATATAGTATTTTCTGTAACAATTAAATTAAAGTGCTAGAGATTTGTTTCTCCATATGTTCAATTTTTTTGATTAAGTAATGCCTTAAAGGGCCATTTTAATATGGTAAGTGCATTACCTGCATGAGCCAGACTTCACTTTTAAATGATAAGTGACTTCCTGCCCTTACATTTTCATGCAAAATGATGATTATATATGCTTTATGAAGTTAAGGAAACATATTCCTCTGTGTAGGTCAATCCTGAAAGACAAATAACGAAAAAAAGTTTAAAAATTGCATATTATAAATAGCTTTACAACTTATAGAAAATAAAATGACAGCACTCATAAAACTAAAGTTTAAAGAGAAAAACATTTTATGTTTCTGAAATAAAAATCTGCATAATGTGGTATTCATTGGCAATTCATTCTTTATCTGAACTGTGGACATTCCTGTTCATGGGTGATACTCATTTTCAAAAAGTACATGAGAGTAATTTTGGAATCTAATATGATTTGTAAGATCAACTAAAAGCTTTCAGAGTACTTATAGATTATTTTGAAAAATTCTAAAAGAGGGGGCAAGTTATTATGCAAAACAAACTTGAAAAGTTTTCCATATGGACATGATGGAGTTATGGGCTTTGCACATCTCTTTATGGACACTTAGAAGATGTAAAACTACATTTTAAAAGAAATGCTACTTATTTCAGCTTCAAATAAGCAACACATTGTTATAATCCCCTAGAAAAATGGATGCACTTATGTTCCCTGATGGGTCTTACAATTTCCTTGACTTTCTGCCAGGAGGTAGTTTTCCTGAAAATAGTACAAGTTAGTTACCTCACTGAATTGAGTAGACAATCAGAGGTTGAGAAAGCAAACACATCAATAGTTTGCAGTGTAGGAGACCACAGAGGGAGAAAGTATACAGAAAAACAATCTCTGAAAGCTAGATTGATTTCCCTTTGGACTTATGGGGCAATAATAAACTGCAGATGAGTAGGTAAAATTCCACCAAGACTGGCAAAGCAATTAGTTTAGAGATATAGGTTTAACAATTTTATATCTGGTACTATACTAGGAGTAATTCTAGTGTTGACTAGTTAGAGGAGAGAATCCTCACTGAATACCTGGTCCATTTAGAAGACACACAATAAAGATAATTCTTTAATACGCTTGCATTACTCCTGGAGGGTATATTCTTAACTAACCTATCCAGTCTTATGAATATGTCATAACTAGCAATCACTAATGCTTTATTTTGTTATGCAGTACAAATTCATGGCAAGTATTCTTCACAAAATTACATAACCTCCAAATGCAAAAGTCTCTGAGCTCAGTTTTTATTTTTCTAAGATTTATTTATTTATATGTAAAGAACTGGGGTACAGACCAGAGGTATGGGGGAGTGAGAGGAATCACCAGACAGAGTGGGGAGCAGAATAGTGCGTCTACTGAAATACACTGCTGAGGCGAGCAAAGGGGAAGACAGGAGAGGTTTGCTGCACCATTTGGGTCCCCTCCCTGGCTGGGGATCAAACTCATACTGCAGTGACTGCGGATGCCTCACAGTGCTGTACCTTAAGGCCTTGGGCCACAAGGAAGGGCCCAGGTGTTGTTTGGATAGATACCTAGGAGTGGAATTGCTGGATCATATGGTATATCCATTTTTAGTCTTTTGAGGAATCTCCACACTTCTTTCTATAGGGACCATACCAGTCTATCATTCCAAACAACAGTGTAATGTTTCCTTTTCCTCCATACCTTCACCAACCTGCAGGAAGAAATGAGAATGAGGGTTCAAAAGGTAGAGAGGTATGATATTGCTCTGAGTAGAATCATGAATTGTTAGGACTGTAATGTCTTGTTTGACAGTGGCAGTGAATTTGACTGAAAAGTAGGTTAGGGAAAGAAATTATTTCAGACTTTTAAAAACAAACCAATTCCACTCTAGGTATCTATCAAAACATAACACCTGGGCCCTTCCTAATGTACAGCTGAGACTGTTTTTGAATTTTCATTGTGTTTCTTAGTCTATAGAGATGGTGACATCCTTGTTTATATAGTAATGAAAAAGGGTAAATTTTTCTTTATTTTCTTTATTTATTTTAGACTAATTTAGCAACATTTTTAAGAATTAATTGACCATAAGTGGTAAGAGAAAAATTCTCTGCAGACAAGATGGATATTCACATTCTACTAAAATTATTTAAATAAAAGGTTGTATAAACCTACACTAAGAATAATTTAGAACATAGACTAACAGAGAGTTGAGAGTCAGGCATAAAAACAAATTTGTATATTTCTACCTTAAAAGTTTTTTACTTTTCTTATTCTTAAAGATTGATCTCAATAGTTAACAATTCTTTGGTAGTGATAAAATACCATTTCTTGTCACAAGTCTTGATTCGTATGGTTTTGTGCTATGAACTAAAAGGTTTCTATATGTTGGTTTGAATCCCAAGGGAAATAAGTACTTCTATAGTGGTGGGATAATGTTGTCAACATAGAGAGATCAGTGATGCACATAACTGAGGAATAAAAGTAAGAAAGCATCTTGATTGTGTTTTTATAATCAAAGACAGCAAAGTCGATCATTGCTGCAATTATCTAGATTCTGAGTCAAATAAGTAGCTACACTCTAATAGAAAGATTATTTAGGAGAAAAATATATAGATTAGTTAACCACTGAGTCAGAAATAATGAGAAAACAATTTACTTGATACTTCACTTATCAAAAAAATAATAATTTAGAGGGTGTAGGGAAGAGAGAAAGAAGCTAGTCATATTTAAACTGAATTAAAAGTCAAGTGAAACAATAGTAATATGCTTAAATTAAATAGAATTTTACTTTTTCCTTTAGATAACACTTCATTATACTTAGTTTATAATTTTATGAATCTTGTCAGTCTTTTTTAATCACATAATGCAATCTTGCATTATAAATAAATTTAAAATTCTAAAATATGATTAGAATAACCCAAATTGAAAATCAAGCAATTTACATGCTAAAACAATATACTTTCATCTTAAGCAAAAGTGGAAAATACCATTTTTTTAAAAAAGTGTCTACTAGCTAGCTAGTTATCTTAGATGTTGTGCATGTGCATGTACATTGTTTGATAAGCGATATTCACTATTGTCAACCATATGCTAAATTTAAACTAAGATATAGTAAAGTTAGGAAAACAGCAAAGAAGTTATGGCTTTACCATTCAAAGAATCTAAGGGCACTCCTCCCTTCCTACCTGTCTTCTAGTCCCTCCCTCCCTCCTTCTGTTTTTCCTTTATCTCTCCTTTCTTTCTCTTTGGACTGTTTAATACTTTACTTTTTCATATTGTATAATTTTCTATTGAGGTTATTGGTTTACAGCACTTTATAAGGTATAGTAGTACAAGTTCACACCTTTTCAGATGGATTTTATTTCACCATGCCCATTATCCACAAGACTTTCAGAGTTCTAAATGTTTCAAAAATGTCATCAAGATTAATGTCTTATGGTTTCTTTTGAATTTGAATTTTACATAAATATGTAACTTACTTTAACAAGTCACTTTTCTTGAATTTTGTTGGTGTAAATATAAGTATAATCAATACACACAAATTTATATTAAATGTATCCAAGTATAAAAGATAGATCTTATTATCTATTTATGATTCACATATCAAAAATGCTATAAAAATAAAGTCTACTTTACTGACTGACTTATTGTTTAAATTAATATTTCAGTGGCATCTTTAGGGTTGTCTGTATACATTATCATGTCACTTGCTAATAGTCATACTTTTTCTTTTTCTTTCCCATATTGGATTCTATTTCTATCTTTCTCTTTTCTAATTGCTCTAGTTTTCTAATTGCTCTAATGGACTTCAGGTGTTATGTTCAATTGCTGTGGTAGATGTATATCTCTGTATTTTACCTGATTGTAAACAAAAAATTCATTTTTTAATAATAGCTGTGGGTTTATCATATATGACTTTTTATTATGTATGATATGTTGCATCTGGGTTTTATCATAAATAAAGGCTGAAATCTTATTTTTGAGAGTTTTATCATAAATGGCTTTAAAAATATCAAATTATTTATCTGCAACTATTGATATTATCATACGATTTTAATCTTTCCTTTTGTTGGTATGGTGAATTACTTGGTTTTGTATTCAGTTGTTTAATGATTGTTATATCCTGGAATAAATCCTATTTGATCTGATATATCATCCTTTCAATGAATAGTTGAATCCAGTTTGCTAACATTTTGTTGAGGATTTTATCATCTATGTTCATTAGCAATGTATATTATTAGTACATTAAAATGGTAAATAAAAAAATAAGTTCTAAATTACTTAATAATAGTTCATTATTATTAATTAATTTAAAAGTGAGTAGTTTTCTACTAAAATTTTAGCAGAAAAAATATACTTTAATGATGGGAATTCTGAGAAGTTCAATGATTACATTGGTGAACTTTCTTTCCTGACAATATGATAGCTTAGCTGGAAGCACTATTCTAAAAAAATATAAAGAAAAAAGGAGTCAAGAACTAATTTTAAGTTATTTCATTGTAACCAGAATAAAAAAAAATGCTTGAAAGTTTAAAATATGAAATAAACATCTCACAGGTATGCTAAGAGATAAACAAGATATATGGATTATTAGAATAAGTATCACAATTTTAAGGCACAAAGTTATACAATGTTTCTTTTGATTTAATAGTGAAATTATTTGGGGTATGGCTAACATTTTGAGTATTTTTTATTTATATATTAACTACTTAAATCACTCGCCAAGAAATCTGAAATTATTGTTGCATCTGGCAGTTGGTTTAAATGGATATGAAGCAGAATAATTAATATATTATTTCATTATTTACATAGCAGGTCTTTCACCTCTAGTTTAAAGTATACTTATAGGTATTTAATTTCTTTTTAAACATTTGTATATTTTTTTCTTCTAGTTTATTGTTTGCACATAAGAACATTGTAAACTGCACACAGATATTTAAGTATTTATTGGCTGAATAGATAAATTAATGTTATAAATTTTTAAGTCATGAAGATTAGTCAATATGCACATGGGTAAAACAAATAATTTCTGCTTTTGGTTTGTAAGATTTTTTATTTTTTATTATATAGTTTCTAAATTACCTTTTGTTATTTCTGTTTATTTGCTATACATTTTAATCAGTATTTCAGATGCAATTGGCAAAGTATTTTTATTGTAGCAGTTGTTCTTACAACAAATTTTTAAACAATGCTATGATAAATTATTGACAAATTATTAGTCTAGGGCTTTCTTTTGATCACTAAAATTTTGTCCCTGTACATTATTTTCCATTTTTCTCAACTACCACTAAGATATTTTTATGATTTAAAGCCATTAAATTAACAGGGCATAAAATAATTTTGCCTAATCTATATTTTGAGAATGTGCATGGAAATCATAATCTACAAAGTATGAAAAAAAATTACAGTATAACTTTCTCAAAAAATATTTCATATTCTAAAATAACTGTAAGCCTGATATGAATTTATGTAATAAAAACATTATATTTATTGTACACATATATTTTGTTTACATATATTTTACATCCAGAGGTAATGGAAAATTTAACTTATTAATTAAAAACTTAAGGAAAAGGGGATATTCTAGTGGGAGTTGAGGAAAACATGTCCTTGAATGTATTATCCATAGAGGTTTCTATTTAGATCAATGCTGTCTCCTTTGAATTCATTTTGAATTTCTGGCAAAATTAGAAATATTTATTTCTTTATTCATCTGTTCTTTTCTATAAGACAATTACCCTATCTTGGATTGGTTAAGTGAAATGCTATTACCTGCTACCAGTACAGTTTTATTTCTTTAATTTCATGTTTGTTTTTAATTCTGTAATTTTTTTTTTTTTAAGATTTATTTATTTATGCACACAAGCGCTGGGGTACAGGCCAGAGGTGTAGGGGGGGTGAGAGGATTCACCACAGAGAGCAGGGAGCAGAACAGGCAGATCAACAGAAGCACACTGCTGAGGGGAG